>VXAD01009332.1:0-110316 GCA_013399195.1 Dicrurus megarhynchus
GCCCGGCCCGGCCCGGCCTGGCCTGGCCGCGGTCACCGCCGGGGACCGGCCGCGCTAAGTGAGGGTGCGAGGCAGCGCAGCGAGCGTGACAGAGGGGGGCAGTGATGCCAACTTCCTCCTTAGCAGCAGTTCGTGGGCTGGTTCATCTTAATCCCTTCTTTTTTCTCCCCTTCTTCGTTAGCCATGAAGGACAGCTGCAGCCAGCCCCTACCTCGCTGCAGACGGCTGGGCCTGGCGAAGGTGGTGGCAGGGGAAGGATGGAGAATTTCCCGGGACACCAACTCGGGATAGATGCTGTTGCCAGCTAAGCCGGGACTGCAAGTGGGGTGTTGCGTTTTGGGAACGGGGAGCAGTGCTACAGGACCTGGGCCTGCGTCCTCTGCCCTGGAAAGCTGTCAAAGGGATGCTCCCACAGAAACATAAACAACGATGTGCCACATGAAGTAGCCTTTTACATAAATACCCAGCTCCTACTGATGGAGTGAAGTATTCCAGTAAAGAAAAGGGTACACAAGTGGCTGTTGCAGTAAAAGGAGTGAAATTCAAAATGTTTTCAGTTCCTCTGATATGTTCTTTGGACCTGTGAAGCCCAAGAGAAGCACTTGGAGTTGCACATCTGGACAGCCCATGTTAGCCATAAGGAAGTTGTCATTATAGGTATAGTTATACTTTTAAGTACATAAAAGGACTATGCGCTTAGACAGTTCAGTGTGCAAGTTGGATAAATTCATGTATTTTATGGGGTATGCAGGGCCACATGCATAGAAACTCCTTTGCGAACCCTGTGTAAGTTTTAAAGAGCTTAAGTTACCTGGTTTCAACAGCACAGATAGGGGAGAAATGGGAATATTCTCTCTTTTTTGATCCTGTATTATAGGCTGATACCACCTTTTCTAAATCTCTTTGCTCTGGCAAAGGCCTTGTACTAAAGTCTTCCACTTTCTCAGCACGATGTGTGAGCATTAGGCTCATACAAAAGGCACTTCCTACCATGAAGTTACAACTTCTGAATTTGGCCCTGTCTGCTTGTACTGTATATTATGTGTGAAGTAAGAGCATTTAGAGGGCAAAGAGACACATTTTCACAGTGATATTTTCTTCCATGCAGAGGCCATCTAGCTACATGTTGTATCTTTGCATGAAATTTAAAAATGCTTGTTCTTAAAACAATTTAAAGGCTCTATTAAAAAATGTAAATGCAGTAAGGCAGATTATGCTTTATTCCCTCGTCATTTCTGTGTTTGCCATATTTATTTCTTAGGAACTGAGATTATGGTTTAGTACAAGCAAAATGGGGTGATGGATCTGATGTGTTTTGTTTGTAGTTTCAGCCTGTGTTCTTGTAAATTGGGAAGTTCATCCCTGCAGTCTGCCAACCTCTGAAAGTAAATGGGGTGTATACAGAGACACAGAATTCCTCACAGGCTAAACCACTTGGACTGTGATCAGCATGATGCTGGATGGTGCAGCCCTGAGGTGCTAACCAATGTGTGTATGCGTGGCAGAAGCTGTCCGTGAGTCAAACACAAAAATAGATTTTGGCAGGCAGAGAGTAGGACCAGCTCATAATATTTTGAGGGTTAAACACTGGGCAATTACAGCACGTTACTCATATTGAGATTACAGAAAATGTTTGAATGTAGTGTTGGTTACCAGTATCATCCTGGTACATACACAATTTTGTCAGAGAATATTATGTAAATACTGCAACACCCCTACTGTGATATTTGCTGTACCCTTCTAACAAATGGCATTTTAAGGAGATTTTGTAAATGCCCAGAAATTATGCCCTTGCCAGAGTGCACCAGCCCCTGAGCACATTCAGTTGAGAGATTTCTTCTTAGAAACACTTGCTTTTTCTGTACTGAGGGGCTAAGCTTGCACTCAGAAAGGAACTGTCACAGCACTCTGAGCAGCTTCATAGAATCAATCATTAAGGTTGTTAAAGACCTCCAAGATCATCAAGTCCAACCTTCACAGCAAAAGCAAGCTGTTGCACACTGTCCTAACACCACCTAGATGTTTGTGTTGCCTCATTTCATCCCCTGTGGTGTTTTGCTTTTGTACTGTTGTTCCAGAGGCAGGAGGCTGTAGAGATTGCGTAAGTGCTCTCTGCTAACCCAGCCCTCATGGTGATGAAGGGTTGTGTGCAAGAGAAAGGCAAGACGTACTTCTGCCAAGAGCTGGGTGGTGCTAATGAAGGGCCTGCATCTCACTATTCTCACAGGCAAAATTTCTGCCCACTTCAAAAGTTCTGGCTGTGTATCTTGCCTTTTGTTCTGAATTCTAGGTTGATACATCTTGTTAGCTGAATTAGAACCCATTCTGGAGCTTTGGAAATTCAGAAAGTTATAGCTTCTGGTTTCTTTCTTGGCTGCTAGTATCTTAGCAATTAACTCCAACAGGACACTGCTCTGAACATGAAGGATTTTTTTAGACAAAGAATTCTTCTCATGGGTTGGCATCCTACATCTCAGACCCCTATCACAGCCAGAAACTGGTATATTTGTGTCATATATAGCTGAAAGTGGGAGAGCCAGAGTCTCTTGAGCTCCTAATATTTCCCTAATTTGAGCACAGAACAAAATGGCTTCACCCAGGCTAATAAACACAACTCAGTGTTTATCCCTGATAAAACATACCCAAGTCTTACCCTATATCTATGTGATCAAATGCTCCAGTGCATGTTCCCAGGCCCTGATCCTCTTAATGCCCATACTAGGCAAATAATTGTTGATGCCGAGGCTCCCAGTAGGTATTATGCAGATACTTCTGTCCAAAACAAGCTCAAATATCATTAGGGGAATAGTTTGCTCAAAGGGTAATTTATTCCCAAACACTACAGATGAGGCTGCACCACGGTTAACACTTCACAGCTTGGCTTGGCACTGGTGTCCTGCGTTCTGGTGTGTGCATTTACCAGTGTAGAAATGGCCTCCAAGCCTGTTATGCAGGCCCTCCATGACTGCAAGTAATCCTCCAAGCACATAAAAATTCTGGAGTGTTGTTGCTGTGAGCCTCCAGACATTAGGATTTTTCATGAAGTAATGAGAATCTCAGTTTTCTTAAAACACAAGAGCTGGTGAAAAATATCTCTCTGGCACTCAGCTGGACTGACATGAAAAACACACCTTAGACTTGATCCGTCTTTGTACCTGTCAAATAGCAAGGCATTTTAGGCAAAATTTTAATTACTTCCAGCACAAAGAAAAGTTGAAAATGCTGATTGCTGTTAAGGGCTGTGCATTTCAGCATGTTTCATATTTTCTTCCCAGGGGACAGATCTAAAAGTAGAGTGCTCAAGAGCTGAAAAGCAATTATATATTATACAAGATGTTTAAAACAGCTTCAAGGCCATTTTGCCAATTTCTTTTATTATCCTTTTTTTTTTTTTNCTAAAATCTCAGTCTTAAGGACAACTGGCTCCTTTGCTTGCTTCCTTCCAGAGATCTGGCAGGCTGTTGTGCATTCTCTCCTTTCCTTGCAGTTACTAATTTTCTAATTAAGTCTCTGTGCCTGCCCCCATTAAATCAATCAGAACTGATTCAGTCGCCACTGATTGCAGTGGGAACAGGCACAGGCTTTAGGGCCAGGTTTGCAGGAAAGTTCTGCATCTCTAATTGGGGCCAGGTTCCCAAAGGAAGTGGCAACTGTGTGCAGGCCACTGCTGTGGGAGCTGCTCCTAACCCTGTTTTTACCATGCTGGCCTCAGCTTTGGATGCAGAACACTTGAAAACTCTGCTTTAGAAACTCGCACTGCCCCAGTCAGTGTAGTAGCAATCAAGAGCTGTCAGCAGCCTGGGGAGAGGCAGTTGATACTTGTCCTCTTGTCTGGATGAAGCAGAGGATTTGGTGAGTGGTTGAAGAGGAACATCAAGTCCCTGAAGTCTCAGGGACATGTCTGAAGTGCTTGTGGTAGTAGCAGGGTGAGAGAAGTAAAAGCTGCTCATCCTGAATGCAGGGAGGGGTTGAAGTTCTGGCCTGTGTTGTGTTTTGGTGAACAGTAGGGTGTTTTCTTTGTTGTGTACCCAAGTCATCACCAAGTTTGCCAGCTGCTGTCATCAGCAGTGTTGTTTCCAGTGAAGAGTCAGGCTTTCCCCAGACCAAATAGCCTTTTATTATTGAGGAACAAGTGTGTCAGTGTGTCGTCAGCTCTATCACTCACTGCTCAGGGGCCAGTAAAAGGAATCTCGTGCTGTACCTTATCAGAAGTATAGGTTTGCTTTATCAACAGCTGAGGGCCCTGGGCTCTGGGAGCCTGCAGGGCTTGCCAGGGTCAGGCATGCCCTGGCAAGGAGAGGGGCTGCTGAGTGTCTTCCCGAAGCGAAAAGAATTGGCTGGGAGCAGCAGCTAAACCTGCTGCTAACCTACTTAATCTCATATATATCAAATAACTTATGCAAGCTTAAGTGTATATAATTGTTTTTAAAATAATAGGATTGCTTAGCATGTTTTAAAAATAATAAAACCAAAACATTGTAGTTGATATGCATCCTAGGGAATAAATTTTTTAGTCAGTAAAAGATAATTCTTTGATTCCCATGACTGAAAAACTCTTTATGATGCCTAAAGACTTACTTGAATGCATACATGTTTGTTGCTAGGCTGTGGCAGTAATGCAGTTATCTATACTAACATTTTCTTCAGCTACCTATTTTTCTTCTTACTGCTCTTCTACTGGATCTTACTGTTCTTACTACCAGCTGTTGGGCAGGAATGCTCACAGGCTTATTGACTCAGGTGAGTCCTGCTATGCTCCATTCTTTTGTCTGACTTTTTTTATTCTTCTGCAAATCTTACTGCTTATTAGCGTTTTATTCCAGCCCAGTTGTTACCAAATTGCTGATGTTATGTAATAGAATGTATCCTCCACGAGGTGTCTACAAGTAGAGAAACAAACACAGCTGCTTACATGGTTGCAGTCTGTGTTGTTCAAATGCCAAAGGAATAGTCTGAAGTTTTGTGTCTTCGAGCAGTCCCTGTGCTGTTGTAACAGAACCTACAGAGATACCTGAAACTTATCTCTGCAAATCTATGGAGCCAAACCTTCCCATGCAAATAAGCACCAGACCTGTTTACCTAAAGTCTTATTTCACCTGTTGGCTAATGCAAAGCTGCATTAGCAATACAAAGAACAAAAGTAAACAGTGATAATAAAAAGGTGTTGTCTACAGCAGCTTGTGAATAAGAGTGCATAGTGGATTTTTTTCCTCTACTGTTTGCATCCTGTGTACTTATTTCATATTGGCACTGAAAGGCTAAATTTTTTTTCCAAAGGACTGAGAATCAAATCCATAAGATATCATTGAAAGGGACCTTAAAGATCATATAGTTCAAGCGCCCCTGAGGTGTGGGCAGGGACACATTTCACTAGACCAGGTTGTTCAGTATTCTTTGCAACTTGTCCTTAAACACTTCCAGGGGTGGGGCACCCACAACTTCTCTGGGCAACTTGTTCCAGTGCCTCACTACCCTTACAGTAAGGAATTTTTTTCCTAATCTCTAACCTAAACCTACTCTCTTTCAGTGTGAAGCCATTCCTCATTGTCCTGTCACTACACATCCTTGTAAAAAGTCACTCTCCATCTTTTTTGTAGGCTCCCTTCCACATGCAGGTACCTAACTCACCTGGGCATCAAGAGGACCTTGGAAAAATAAAGCTTTCTTGTGTGTTGATTTACAGGCCCACAGTTTGTATCTCTCACATTTGAGCCTGCCATACTGCAGCATGGGAAAAGGAATAATGGATTCTTCCTTTGCTTGAGTATTACTAATCATACAGAAGAGTCAGTATGGCTGAGATTCAAATCTGTGGGTGAAATCAGTCTCTGATATAGCTATTCATCTCAGTGAAATTGCAGCAGGGTTGATTATAATTAGCATGACTGCTAAATGTAAAGTATCTTAATTTTTAGACTGCAGTCACATAGGCTTGTGCACTTACACTAATTTTTATTCAAATGAGACATTTGGTAGAAATTCAGTGTTACAAACACATACATGATTTCTCAGAATTTCATACAATTTGTTCAGAAACCTTGCAATATGACATTGTTCTTTTCAGCAGTTTCCTTGTACTGTGCAACATCAGATGGCACTTGCCAGCCTCTTTTGTTTTCCCTCAAGACTATACTTTCTAAAAACGTTTTCTGTTTCCTCCTGTGGCTAATACCTGTGGGACTTTCATCTATCCAGTAGTGAACAGGAACCTGAAGAAACCTATGCCAAGAAGCAACAGTTCCAAATTGCAGTCCTGATGTAACAAGCCTTTCTGTATTATATGCAGAACATACAAGGGTCCTCGTTGTGATGCAAAGTCCTATCAACTCAAATTTGGAGAAGATTAATTATCTGAGATAAGATTCAAGATAACTTACAGAAACTGGTCTACTTTAGAATGTTGTACAATATATATGAGTTATCACCAGTTTAATCTTTGTAGCCCTTTGCCTGTAAAGTCAAAGCATTTAGGATCTTTTACACCAACTGTTCCTATTTCAGGATCTGGGACATTTGAAACAGCTCTTGGCATAAAGAAGCAGAAGCTATTCTAGGTTATTTTTTTTCTGCACAGCTACCTCGTAGTTTTAAAGTCTGATGTCTTGGGACCTCATAAAGCTCAGAGCAAGTGCTCTGTGAGAGAGATCATCTTCTCTGACAGCACAGCATTCCGGTTTCCAGTCCTGGGAAGATGAGGTCTGTGATATGTCTGATGCTCTTCTTTTCTCTCTGCTTTGAGCCAGCAGGTAGGAGCTGTCTGTGTTCAACATTCGGAGTGAAGGAAAACATTGCTTGTCTGTCTGCTGCTTCTAAAATAGCTGTGGAAAGCTACTCTCTAGAGCTTTGGAATATTATGCCCATTGCTAAAGAAGGTGGAGTAGTGGGAGGTCAAATACACTGTGGGCAATAAGCTGTAATAAGTGTAACTTATTTCATGGCTGCTGTCAGTGCATTTATGTGTATGTGTGTAGAGTCAGTGTGTGCATACAGAATTGTCTTTGGGTCTTCATATTATTAGATTTCTGCAGTACTCACAACTAGCAGTGAGGAGGCTATCTAATCCATGTAAATAATGTGTAATAAATGTAATTTAATGTAATAAAAAAAAATTTTTTCCTTTAAATACTGGAAATAGACCTTGACTTCTCGAGAAGGGGAGATGATTTAAGTGAAAGAGAGCTGGTTTCCTGCATTGTAGTCAACATTCTGAGTTCATAATAATTAGCTTAAAGGTGTATTTTGTTCAGTTTTTCAGAAGACATTTCTATTACTGTGGGAAAAAATGAACATTTTCGATTTGTAATTTTAGCCTGGTGGCAAAATTCAAATTAAACATTTTAAGGTGTAGACGTATTTTTAGCCGCTTGACCTTTGGGCTGTAATGACTTAATTCCCCCACAGCTCTTTGCTGAGGAGCCACACGTACTTCTGCAGGGACTGAGCATATGTTGGGGACACCATCAGTTTGTGGCATGGCAGTTCAGAAAGTTGCTGCTTGCAAGTTAAGGTGCTGTGGCCCATGCACATGTTCCTAGTTTACCCCTAAGTGAGATAAATTGCCTTTAATTAAACTACTTTCATTTAGGTTTGAGTGCTTCATTTAGCCACTGGGGCAACTCAAGAGGAACTGTGCAGCTGCTGGTGGGTCAGACGAGTCACTGTGACTGAGGTGTATCTGATCACATGCCCCAAACCAGGTGTCCCTGCTCCACCCCTGCAAGATTCCTATCTGCTGAAGGAGGCATTAGCAGTGAAAGAAGGCGTGTTTAGATCCCTCTGGGCACAGAATTGATGTTTGGAGGTGTTGATATTCTCTCTTGTATGTGCCATAGCCTATTGATGTACACAAGGTAAAGGTAAATACTATCAATGCAGAATTTTTCTCTCTTGGTCATAGTGAAGTATTTTGTTTACTTTGTATAACTTCAAAATATTTCACAAACGTCTTTTGCCTTGTTAATTCCTCCTTTATAATTTTGTGTTTGTACCAATCAGGTACTGAATACTAGCACAGTGACTTGGCAGAACTTTCCCAAAATGTCAATGGGTTCTCAAATCTGCTGTGTCAGACTAGAGAATCAGTCAGTCCTAGCCTCCTATGAATGAGGCATAGGCCTCAGGTTTACTGTTGTGTGGCTGAAGTTTGGCAAATCCTCGCACATCTGCTGAGCTGCTGTAACCATGCTCACGAAAGCATACTGCAAACACAAGGCAACATCACTTAGATATGTCTCTTCTCCTCTGGGCTGAACTAAAATCACCTCCTGTTTTCTCCAATAGGAGCACATCATCACTTGCTGTGAGGTCACTGGAATCAATTCAGACTTAAATCAGGAGTATTAGCCCTTAATTCTTGGTGATTAAGAATGATTCTTGCAGCATTTTGCAAGAACAGGGAAGTTTGTACTGGAGTCCTGTGGATGGAGCTACTTTCTTGTTAAATTTCTTTTGCATTATCAACTGAGTATAATTTTCTGGTTTTATGTCTGTTCCAAGCTTCTGGGTTAAGTTCTTGTGTAATGATAAACAGCTGCTCTGTTGTATTTGAGTGATGGATGGAGTTATGCCTTCTGAAAGGCAATTTCTTAAACACTGTGGGTTCTTAACAAATGAAAGATGCTCTCCACTGAAGGTAAAATCCCATAGATCAGTTCAAAACTGAACCCTGAAATCCAGGAGTCTAAGTGCTGAACCATTGAAGTGTTTGGGGTAGGAAAGAGAAATTCTAGCATTTCACCACTGGCAGTAGTTATGTTTCAGAAAAGTGAGGTATCATTAGAGAGGCAGTGGAGAGCACGTGGTGGAGCAGCTCTTTGGGAAACAGAGCCAGTGATTTCTCCCAGATCCAATCTGAGGCCCACAAATAAAAGGAAGGATTTCCATTAGTCATATCTCCCTACATACAACTGTGCATGGCTTAAGTCAGCCAGCAGTGTTAGTAATACCTATTCCATGGATTTCTGAACAGGAGCAGCCTGGCTGTGACCTCTCCTGAATGGGTGCTGCAGAGCAGGGGAATGCTACACCGATGCTGCCCTCGTGTCAGATTATTTAACCTTTATCCTGCCTTTCTCCTATCCTATCCTGTCCTACCTTTATCCTATCCTTCTTTCTAAGATTAGTTTTCTGGAAATAAACAATTCTTAAATCTGGGGCCTGAATTAAAATCCTTGTGCACCAAATTCAGGCTTAGTCACCTATACAATAGCTGGTGAGATAAATGTTCATGTTTGAAGACAGGTGGTTCCCACAGATGTTACACTGCTTTCAGCCTCAGTCCCAGGAAGGATGGTTGAACAGACCCTGTTCGGCTGTGGCATATTGTTGAGCTCTTTTATGTCTCTCACCCTTTCATAAGCATTTTGTAACCCTTTTGAGTTTCTCTAAAACACAGATTTTAGCTGCATGGGTTTTAACAGACAAAATACACAAAACACATCTTTTTCATGTTCCTTGGGCCACCCTCATGCTCATCTAGAGGGGAGCCCCTCCATTTTGACCACATTAACAGAAATGCAAAATAATAATGCAAAAGCAGAAAGAGCACTTTTACACTGCATTCATCAACACACAAAAAAAACCAATCTACCAGGACCACTTCTGGGCTTGTTCCATTACATGTCACAAAAAAAATTGCCTCTGTGCATGCTGGTGCTTTTAAAGCTGCTGCTGCTGACTGAAAAGCTGTTTGCATTACATCTGTCCATTAAGTACAGATTTCCATATGTACAGCACCAAGGTGAACAAATCAAATGTACACTCACACCATAACCAGAGAACTGCTGTAATGAACACATTCACCTGAAATCCTCACATCCCTGCCCATGTCTTATAGTTGTGTTTTATATTCAAAATACCAAGGTACCATCATCAGTTTTTCTATGAACTTGATCACAATGGTTTGACAGTCATCTTTGTGTTAGTGTGGTACTGACAAATTACTGCTATAGAAAAAGTGTGTCCCCTGACTGGGGAATGCTGAGCCCTGGCTGAAGCACCGATCTGACACTCAGTAGCTTAGTTCCTTTTTCTGCCAAAGACTTGCAAAGCAACCTTGGCTCAATTTGGATGTATTGGATATATATGGATTATTCATACCATCTGGTTTAGCCACAAAGTTAGATACAGATGTTTCCTAGTCCAAGTTCAGAAGAGACCCAAGGGCCATAATCAGGCTGCCTTTTATACATGCTTGTATTGCTATCATAGCTACTTACTGGCCAGTCTGACAGTGGCCTGAATAGCTCTCTAGTGAGCATCTCAGTTACTGTCAGAGTCCATGCACTATGCAAAGTGGCCTGAATACAACCCTTTGTCTCAGCTCCCTCATCTATAATGCAGGGACAATAACAAACCTCAGCAAGACTATGGGGAGATGTTCAGATACCAGTGAAGAGGACAACATGGCTGCTTTTAGAGGCAAAGATGTACTGTGCTATATACAGCTTTAGGGGGACCTGGTTTTAGAGGAGTTTGCCATCTGCAAGAGCTCGCTCCTGATAAAACATCCAGGGTTAAAAAAGGGATGTAAAAGTTAGCAGGAGTACACCCTGGCACCTGCAGCAGCATTTTTACATAGACTATGCTGTATTCCAGCATAACTATTTCCAGATGGCACTGTATTTTATAATTTCCTCTTGAAGTTGACTGCTATCACACATACATATTGTACAACAAAGATGTACACAATGGTGAATTATTGCCTGTTCTTTGTTGTACACACTTTCCCAAACATCTGGGGTTTTATTTATGTAGCATTTAGTTTTCCTCAGAAGAGAATCTTTGCCTGGAAAAACAATATATGCAGCAGCTACAAAAGATAAGGAGAAACAGAACAGTATGGCTAATAATGAGAACACCAACAGCAAAAATGTACAGGGTTTTGTCACAGTAATCCTGAGGCTGATGAAAAGGCGGGATGAAATTTGGCAGATACACGGAAAAAACCCAATAGTTCCCAAGAATGAACCAGAGAAAGAGGAAAAGGCTGAGGGTTAGATGGATGTAGTACTTGTGAGCATTCTGCCTCCAGGGATACTCGTCGTCATCATCATCATCAATCACAACAGACTTGGAGAGCAGCTGCCTCATCCTGGTTGAGTCGTACAGCAGGAGAGTCACCTGGAGGCATTGGGGGAGAAAAGGGAATAAGTAAAGCGGCTGCAGAGTCTGAACACATTCTGGCCACGGCCAGTCTTTGGGCCAAATAAAATTGGGTGTGGGAAAATCGTGTAAGAGAAAGCTAAGGAGCCACAAATGAGACAGGTACTGCTGGACAATAATTTTTTCCTTGCAGTTTATTCACCAGTGGGGCCATACATTGGAAAAAATTTGCTGATGGAAAGGCATGAGAACAGATTGTGTAGGGAGATGGCAGCAGCTCCCACGCTGGAGACTTTTAAGAACAGATTAGGGTAACTGCTAAATGACTTAAGTAGTGTAGTTCCTGCCTTGTAGCAGGTAGATTTGTCTCTTCTAACTCTATTTTTCCATGGTTATAAAGTTGAATCAGCTTATATCAAATTATAATGCATATAGACTATGACTTACACCTCAAAGAAATTGCTTTAGATGCTTGCAGTGTACTGTTGACAAATTTTCTTCAATTAAGTATCATTTTCTCAGATAGCTCCATTCCTGCCTTCAGTCAAAACTAGGAGAGAAATAGGTGGAATACCATGATGCCAGGTGGTTAGGAAGGTCTGGTATACAAGGAAATGCAGTAAGACTCATCAGTGATTCTTGGATTTCTCATTTAGTCTTGGCAATACAAAGAACACAGGTAGATTGGCTGGCCTTCTCAGTCATGTTCTCTTTCACAGAGTTATATTCTGGGCTCATTTTTCTGCTTGAAGTGAAAGAGGAGAGCACCCCTCATTTTACACTCTTATTTCTCCAGAACACTGGCCAAGGAAAACCTGTTTGGGTATACATTTTGCCTGGTTCAGATTTTAGTCAGTGTGCCCCATTTTCAATAGGAAAAGCTCAGCAAGAGAATCCAGAGTTTTCTCTTACTCTTCCCTGTAAAACTGTTCGATTATAATTAAATGATTAAATATTTATTCACAAAACCAACTGGTTTTCTAGCCCAGATGTTGGTACCAGTTTTTGAGAAACACAGTTTAAAGTCCCAGCACCAACATAGGCAAAAAAATGGTGTTTCCACTGATGTCTCACATCCAGCTGAGCACTCAAACCGACAGGCTTGCTCAAACCATCTTCTCAAATGAACATTTATTTCACACAGACTCATGAGACACAGGAGGGATAAACCTACCTGGCCAGTGGGTCTGAGGTTTTTGCATGGGGTTACCTGTGGCTGGACCTGAAGCCTGCTGCAGCCCGTTTAGCTTTCAGCTCAGCACATAGGCAGCTGCCTGTACTCACTCACGTTCCATCAAGCTCAGCAATGGGAATGGGGTTAAATGGCAGATGAGTATTGGGTTTGAGGCAATCAGAGAAACCTCCCAGGTAGATTTATGAATCTCAACTGCATCTAAGTAGTTCACGGAAAGTGCATTTAATTCTTATGGATATTGCCTTGCCAAGCTGTGATTGAAGAAATTGCTGGCAGTCACTCACATTGTTACGAGCTGCTGAATATACATTTATGGAGCAGCATGGTATGAATTCAACAGGCCTCTCTGGGTGCTCTAGAAGGGTTCAGTTGCCTCAGTGAACAGTTACCACTGCTTTTTAAAAGACTGGAGGTGGTAAAGAAATAGATGAGGAGACTACAGACTGCACAGATCTGGGCTGGAATGACTTGCTGTTAGATGATGTCCATCACAGGACAGCATCCATTCAGACTTCATCCTGCACCCATTCTCTGACCTTTTGACTTTCAGAGCTCAAGTGAGTGCACTGCTTGATGAAGTCAGTGCAGTCCAGTGAACATAACAGAGGGCAGAGTTCAGACAGGCGAGAGACTTGGATATTGCTACAGACCAAGTGCTGAGATGACACGTGAGTGAAGCTAATCAAGTTCTGACCAAATGCATTGCCAAACTGCAAAATAAGCAGTCCTGCTGTCAACTGAAGTAAAATTCAAACCATTATTTGATGTCAGCATGAATATTAATTGATCTATTTGCTGTCTTATTTATAGTGAGAAAAACTGACTTTAAACCAGAAATAGCTAAGAACCAATCAACATTTTTTATGAAAGCTTCAATCCACTAGCCTCAGAATTTCTTTTCAGTTCTGTTCTAATCTTTTCTAAACTATTATTAAATGAACCTTTGATTATACAGATAAGTCCTCTGGTGTGATCGAATGACTAAGCACTTGCCAGTAGAACTCACAACATAGCAAATTTCTTCTAACAAGATTAAGCACTTTCTTTTTTTTCCCATTTCTTATTTACTGACCAAAGGTCCTCAAGAGGGCATGATTCATATGCCAGTGATGTACTGTGGTTTGCTTGGATTACCACTGTGAAAGAGTGCAGTGGATGCAGAGACCTGCAGAGGAGTATTTTTTCCCTTTTCTTTCAGTCCTGGCAAAGAAAAGAGGCTAGAAATGTTGTGGCAAGGCTCTTCATGCTCCCTAGCAGCCAGTTAACACCAACTGCAAAGGGACTGTCAGAACAGGGTGATCCTTTAGAGTCAATTAGAGTTATATCTTTATAGTGACCAGGGTTTATCACAGGTATGAGGGTGTGTCTCCTTGTCAAGCTGCCAGTCTCTGCCTCAGCAAAGATATAAGTGAACACAGTCCACTAGAAGACAAGTAGTTGTGGTTAGAAAATGCTGCATCTAGATTAATAAGCCTTGCTGTGTTGCAGGGATATATTTACTCTGGAAGGAAGTGATTCTGCTGCTGTCATTTACTTCTGGCCAGGTCAGAGTCGGAGTAAATTGGACTTGTGAAGGACTATGTACAAACACAGGTAGTTTTGTAGTATTCCCAAAGCAAGGAGAATAACTTAACTTTTTGTCCTGTCTGTATGAAAATAATGGAGAAAGGTTTGACATGCTTGGAAGATTGCTTGTGGAAAAAGGACCCCATTTACCACAGTCATCCATGTTAAGTAGTCATTTCCCTCAGTAGGGATGGTAGCACAGATGCTGTGATGCAGGAGAAAGTCACACCACAATGTGTGGGACAATGCTGAGCTCATTAGCATCTCACTTGACTGAAGGGTGCTTTTGGTGCTGGAACAAGCACAGTCCCATCCTGCTAGCTCTCCAGTACTGGGTGCATGTGGCTGTCTGGAGCTATCACTATGTCTTAACTAGCAAGTCAAAGTCGAGTCACACAAAATATTTTTCACACACAGAAGGCACATTACCTTTAAGCTGCCAATCACGCCACCCACCAACAGATATAAGGGAATCAGTGGCTGAACTGGGCAATCTTCCAAAAACTTCATTCCTGAGTGGCAAAAATGAATGTTATCTCAAATGATCAGATTTTGCAACAAACTGTACAGTGAAAACTATAGATGCTGTAAGTGAAGTGTGGTGCTTACACCCAAGACTTGTATCCAGTGTCTGTTGAAATGGGGGCTGAATTAAAAGGGGTTTGCACCTCCCACTACAGGGATGAGGGCCATGAACAGGCAAAAGGCAGGAGAAGGAAGAGAGAGCAAAGGCAAAAACAACATTACTATTTTCTGGCATTACTGATTGGAGCCACATGTAGAGGTCATTAGCTTCAGCCACAGCTCTTTGTTAAATGAACCATTGACTGAGCCGGACAGGAAATTTTCATCAGTGGTAGAAAATTCACTGAAAATCAAAACTATGAAAAGAAGGAATTCTGATAAGCTTCCCCCAGGATATTCCTGCTCATTAGTTCCTTTGAGTGTGGCATGTTCCTGAGTCAGATGCCTGGAAGCTTGGGAGCCAATACCCGTGGGAGCACCTGGAACCGTTTTAGCTTTCCAGGCAGCTGATAGGGAACTGTCGAAACTCAAGTTTCCAAGCTGTTTGGGTTGCTGGAGGATAAAAGCATTGGTTGTTATGGAGCTGGGGATCCTGGCAACCCTCAAATCTACTGCAAGAAAGGGAAAGCTGGGTAAGTTTTAGGGAAGAGAATGTATGGCTGTGTGAGGATGTTGCTGGCAATAGAGACTGAAGCTTGTGATACAGGTCTGTGGCAGTGAAACTCATCTGTCCAAATATAGATGTCTGCAATGCAGGCATCCATATGTGAACTAGTTTTCTAGACTCTGTAGTCAATAGGGAGAAATAGGCATTTGTAAAATTAATTTATCCTAAGATAGGCATTTGAAATGGATGGGGTGGGTTGGTCCCTCAAAGTGCTTCTGTCTCTCCATGGCCATACAAGGAATCTAGACAGCCAGCTGTAGATACCTATAAGTTTGCTGGGATGAATCCCCCACCCAAGGCTCTTACTCAATGGCATCTTCAGAAATTTTTAACAGCTCATTACACTGTAATTTTATTGGTATTGATCCCATATTTCAGAGCTTTGACTGATCAGTTGCAGAGGGTAGAAAGGATTTTCTGTTTTCTTCTTGCTGTATAAATAGTTTTCAAGGAGATATTCTGACTTTCCTCTGAATATTTGCAGGATACTGAAAGGAATGCGCTGGTCTTAGTGCTAAACATCTCAGGTGCAACATCTTGCCTCCATTTGCAAAACTACACTGAATAGGAGGAATTAGGAAAGAAGTACCAGTGGGTTTTGGTTTGGTGGTTTTTTGTTGTTTTGGGGTTTTTTGGGTGTTATTTTGTTTGTCCTTTTCTATAGCTGTAATCCTCTTCAGCTCATTGATTTGCCCACCGAATCCACTGCTATTGCTGGTCCAGAACTTTGCTGATGTCCTGAACTTCTCCTGCACTCTTTGCATAGCATAATACAGGTGTTCTGGTTTGTGGTTGCTTGCTACAGGTCTGACTTTAGTCAGAGGACACGGGGCAGGGTTTTGTGATCCGCAGTTTTGTGATCCCATGTGTCAGGTCTGTGGAGTTCAGTGCACTCTTCTATATTAAGTATTTATTACCAACCTCTATAGAAATTAAAAAGGCTGCACTTAAATGGATTTGGACTCTCTCCCCTTTCATTCCTATTACAAAGCTGTAAGGTTTTGTCCATTTTGCCACTATGTAATGCTGAGACCTGCTCAGACTCCCAGCTTTACAGGGGTGGGCAGCAGGGAAATTGTCACAAATTACATCATGTTCATCAGAAAGCTGCTGCCAGGGTTTCCAGAGTCCTTGGCCATCTAATAGCCTGCCACAACAGCAGCTGGCCGGGGATCATTGGGAATATATTTCAGTTTAGGAACCTAGGCAATTTCTATTTCCAATGTGTTACTGAGATTTCTATTTGAGGGAATAAAAAAAATCAAGAAAAAAATGCCTTTCTTTTTTTTTCTCATGGAGCTACGATTTTCTTTCCCAGACAAATCTATTATGGAGTCCTTTCATATATATAACATGACATCAGTCAGTCTTGGGAAGGATTTGAATGACAGACAGTGGCATTCTGTAGGTTTTGGAAGAACACTGCAGACAGATACGACAGCAAAAGAGTGGGTCAAAGCGGGTGATACAATAGTAACTTTAAAATACACCCCAAGGTGTGAATAGGAAATATGGACCCACAGTTGACAGATGGGCCCTGGTATTTGTTAGAGTGAAATCGGTGAATGTGCCAATCAGTTCTCACACAGCGTGTGTTTGATTAATCTGGGAACACCAAAACTAGTAGGAAAGCATCAGTGCTAGCTCTTCTTTCCCATAAGCAACAGATATGTTCTCCTTTGACTGCTAGAGATGGGATATATGGACCATGAGAGATCAAAGCTCTGCTTCTGCTGCAGTGCTGCCTGCAAGCTAGAGCCATCTCTGGTTCAGAGTGAAAAGCGGTTGAACCTGACCACAACACAGACCAGCACAGGAGTCCAAATGAATGAACCAAAGATCTTTGCAAGATCAGACACAGCCTGCACAGTGTCCAAAGGGAAAAAAGGAGATGGGAGGCTTGGGAGAGCAGAGGTACTTGCACATTTTACCTCTTGGCTGCCATGGAACAACACTGCAGTGTGATCCAGGACACAGAGTCCAGCAAGTGGAAAGAGCGCTTGTGAGCAAACAGGACATGAGCATCTCTACGGGCACCATTTGGGGCAGTGCTCTGGCATGGCCCACAATGGATTGCTACCAACCAAGTGTCCTTGTGACATGATTATCCATGAGATGAGGGGCCAGGACAAAAGAAAATCAGTACAGCATTGGCCTCTTTTTAGCTGCTTTACTCTTCTCAGCTGAAAATGGCTGAAGTGCACCCCATAGGAAAGGAGAGCTGCTGTATAGCAAGGCTGATCCGGTGTTTGGTGCCCGCTCCACGACTTTTTTTCTAATGGAAGGTGGAGGACACAACATGCCAGGCCATTTTCAAGTGTTCATTGTGGATGGCTGCAGCTGTCATCACTGAGCACAGACCTCAGTCAAGCCCTGACTGTGGGCCTTACACTTGGATCTAGGTGCTGCAGGGAATTTATCTCAAAGTAATTGCTTTTGGGCACCATTGTATCAGCAAGCTTATCAGCAAATCAGAGGACTGGCTGAAGGACTGAAATGCAAGGAAAGATTGTGTTAAACAACAAGTGCTAAAGCACAAGACTGGTTCCTACGTAAAGGCACGGAGTATGAGAATAGGCTTCAGACAACTCTCAGGAGCATTTGAGATTTGAGGAAATATTTGGTGTAGTTATGAGAGTGAGGAGTAGCACTGGGTTAAATTTGAACAGGGGGCAATTTAGACTGCTTATTGAGAAAACCATGTCATCAGCTTTCAAATGTGATTTAGCTACCCTTGGGGAATTCCATATATAAAGGTACTCTGGACAACATACAAGAATGCTTTATTGAGAATAATCCTTCACTATCCCAGAAACTAAAAAAAAAAAAAAAAAAAAAAACCTCTATATCTTTGGAGTGTTTAGTGAAAAAAGGGATCACCTCTGCCAGTAAAAGTGAAAAAAATGCTAAATAATCTATGGCTTAAATGATGTCACAAGTCTGCAGCTTGGAAAATATGCTGAGTCCTTTTCATGTATCTTGAATTATACTGTGATTTACAGCATTATCCAATTTTAAGAGTGTAAAACGTTCGCATGTAATTATTACCAGGGCTGCCTGTTACTCATCTCCGAGTTTTAAGTATTGTATCTCACAGTTTTCCTCTGCAGGAAGCAAAAGCCAAAATGACTGGAGGCACATCATCAAGTTTTTTTCTGAGATCATGGTAACAGAATATTATCAGAAAATCATACGGTTTTGCTTGGATAATAAGTATCAGCATTTTCCTTGACATTTCATTTTCCTAAAAATGCCTTTGCTGATATGGAGCTGCAGGAAACCAATATCCTCTGACAACACTATATTAGAGTGACATTATCTCTTAATTTCACTAAGTTGTGGGGAAAAAAAGGGCTCTGTATCTGATGGAGGAAATATCCAGAGCTGCAGGCTAATATCTTACCCTATACTTTCCACTGTTTACTGATCTTAAAGGTATTATGAAATATTCCTGGGAAATTATATTTATAAGTGGTCAGATTCCAGCCCTGGATTCATTTCCAGGAGGCAGGATGTCAATATGCATGGAAGCTGTGCCACATTTTGAATTATACCTTCCCATCCCTATTTCACAGTTCAGGCATTTTCAGCCTGGGGAAAAGCTAAAGCTAGAATCTTCTTAAGGGATAAATAGCAATCTTAAGTCATGGATGAGTATAAGAGCTAAAGTGTTGAGATGTAACAGTTTGGTCCATTTCCCTACTTCCTAATTGCACCTTAATCCCTCATTAGAACCCCCTAATTCCTAATTAGGACATCCTAATCGGAATTCCACCATAGTCATCAGTGGTGCTTTGAAGGCCCCAGATAAAGGGAATAGCACCAACCTTTAGCTGAACACTTATTATGTGGGTTTGGATAACTATCCATGCCAACGGGCCAGGTGTCCCAACTGCCTTAAAAGTCACCTCATCTCAAGGCAGACACCCAAGAGAGGGTGTGGGACTTTCACTGTCAGGAACATCCATTTCCCTTAACAGCCTGCAAGGACAACACACAGTGCTCAGCCTGGCTGCGGATGCACACAGTCCAAGTCTAGGTGGGATGCATGTTGCCCACAGCATCTGCATGTAGAGCTCATTTGGACCATCTTTCATGGATAACGAGGCACAAGATAAACAGCTTCTCAAAGACAAGGGCTCTTGAGGACTTTGAATTCAAAGTGATCTGGATACCCTGGAAAAAGGCATTCAAAACCTACGAGATGAAAACCGATAGAGCTGAACACTGCCTGTAGGGGAGGAAACTTCAATGTAAATAAAAAATGAGATGTGTCTGATAGGGAGCACCACTGCCAAAAACCATCTGGGCTTACAATGCACCATAAACTAAATTGGAGGAAATGGGTTGGTGCAGAGAGACCATGTTTCATTTTGAGGTGTGTTTACAGAAATCCTGCATGTTAAACAGAGGAGCTAATTACTTTGCACTGCTCATTCCTCAGGTCTCAGCTGGAGGCCTGTGTTACATCTTTCTTTTTCTTTATAAGGAAAAATACTTACATTGGCCAGAGGCCAAAGGAGGGAGGCAAAAAAGACAAAAAAAAAAAAGCTACAGAAACAGTGACCTGTGAGGTCAGGATGAAAGAATTAGGTTTTTAAGACCACTGGGGGAAAAAAAGAGAAGATGGAGCAGGGTTATAATAGCAGCCTTCAAACAGTTCAAAGGCTCTCTTGAGTAGGACAGTGACCAATCTGTTTTGTGACCACAGTGGGCAGAACAGGCTGTAATCTGTTTAATTTGCCATAGGGAAGATTTAGGTTGGATATGGGGAAAAATATTTTGTCTCTGAGAGCAATAAAATGTTGAAATAGCCTCCTTGGGAAGCCATGGAATTTCCTTGAGCAAGGGCAAGTCAGACGTCTGTCAGGGATGCTGTGAGCGTGCAAGCCTGTCTGAAAGCGGAGGTGGACTGGTGTCTCTACTGATGTTTCTCAAGTGGGGTTCACAACCCATATGGAGGATTTGAAAGGCCCAAAGGGAGCAATGAAATGTTAAAGAAAAAATAAAATTCTATGTTAATGGAAAGGGAAAGGTGATGCTTAAGAAAAGAGGGGCCTTATGCAGTTTAAAAATGTATAAAATTGTGCAGCTCAAAGGATTTTCCTTTCTTAAATATTTGATCTTGAAATGCTACTCAGAAATCCAGCTTTCGAGGGGTTATACAGAGACAGATGAGCCAAAACCCAGGTCTGACTTTCAAAAAGGTAGAGAAATAGCAGCCTACAGCATCTCTTTTTCCCTTCCAGCACTATGCTTCTACAATTTTTTGCAGTGTAGTTAATACAGAGGGATCCTGATTAATGAAATCTTCTCATGTGTCAGATTCTGAGCTTCCTCCCACAGACAAAGCTGAGTTTTGAGGTAAAACACACTGGAGGGGCTTTTAAGATAAACAGGGTCAGAATTCAAGTACTCCATCCTCCCTCATATGGACTGTGGGCTGGGATTCTGTCTGAAGCTAAAGTACCAAGACAGAGGTTTAACAGTTGGAAACCCTGAATTTTACAGCTCCTTTCTTCCACCAGATGTGTTAGCCTGCCACACAGTGCCAGGAAGTTTCTGTTTTCAAATTGCTTTAGTAGTCAACTTACCTGTAAAAGTCATGGACAGTGGTAAGGCAAGGAAAGCGAGAAGCCCAAATACAAAGCATGCTGTGAAGGAGAAAAGAAAGACAGTGTTATTTGGGCTAGTTTAAGTTTAGAGACCAGCATTTCCATCCAGTTCTTTACAGATGATCTGTATCCAAACAACTGTGTGGGAAGAAATGCAGTGCACTTGGTGGGGTGGGAATATCACCTCTGTGGTGCAGCATTTGTGGTGATGGGACCAGCATGTGTTTTATCACTTCCAGGGTGCAGTGAGAGACACAACTTGCTTTTGCAGCTACTACTTGCAGCTTGTCTTATTGCAAGGGCAAGGAGTCAGTCACTGCTGCCTTATGCTGCATCCTCTTCAGAGGCACTGCCAGGCGACTGCAGTAACAAGTAATTTTGCATCAGCTAATCCATGGCAACTGATGAGCCATATCTGTTTGCTAAGCAAATAGCAGTTTTAATGCCATTCCACTTAGTTTTCACTGATAGCTAAATAAACTGTCTTTATTACAGATGTGAATGGCTTCTGGCTGGTCTAACTCCCTGACCCAGCTTAGCTCCCGAGCGCAAAGGCGGCAGCCCTGCTGCAAGGAATGGGATTTGTCTGGGATAAATCAGCTTAAGCTGCATGGAAGGATGCTCTTAGGGATGCACATAGACTGTCCCTGCAGGTGAGTGGACCTGAGGTGCTTGCTTACTCCCTAGAGAACTGCTGGTGTATCTGAGCCCTGATATTTTCCCAGCACAGCCTGGTGCTGCAGAGGATGAATGTTTACCTTCACAGAAGGTGAGGGACACTAGCGTCAAGAACAGTGTGAGCAGCCTGTCTTACAAGAGCTGTCACCTCTGTGCCTGATCATGAACACTTGGCAACATAAAAGTGGAATGCTGCCTTGCCAAGTAAGAGTAAAATATAGTGAGGACATTCTGGGGCAAGTGTCCCTGCAGAGCCCTTCCAGAAATGGCTCAGGCTGCAAGTGGGTGCCTAAGGATGCCAAAGGGCAGGTGGGCATAGATTGCAGAGGGGCTGAGAAGGGTGTGGATATGAAAAGGAGTAGGATGTCTCCATGGAGGCTTGTGAAAAACATCTTGGAGCAAGTATTTGGAGTTGGTTTGGGAGCAGCCCTTTCCCTGGGCAAACTGTGTCACGCAGTTCCCCATGCCAGAGAACTGCAACCTCTGCAAGGCGCATGGTGTCCTCCTGGCCATGCAGGAGCAGGGACACTGCCAGCACCCTGCGGACAGTGCCACTCTGGGAAATTCTGCAGCACTGCTAAAATATCACCCTCAGGCTGCCTTAGAGAAAAAGGGCAGCATCATTGCCTCCACTTTACAGAAGGAGAAACAGAGAGAGGACATAGGAGCAGCATCAAAATTCAGAGCAGGTCCACCAGGCTTTCTGACTCGCAGACACTTTTCATGGGAACACACCATCCCCCACATACTGCTCGTGTTTTCTCCACAGAGAACCAGGATCTTACACTTCAGCTCTTGAGAGACATCTTTCTCAGAAGTAGCATGTTTGTTATCTCGATGAATTGGGAGAGATTGAGGGTATTTTGAGCTGAAGAAAGCACTTCTGTTCCTTTGTGTAGCCCCCTCCTCCTTTCCCTGTCGGCCGCTCTCTCTCTCTCTCTCTCTTTCTCTCTCTCTTTCTGTCGTTTTTGCTCAGACTCCTATCTCTTGAATGCTGCACAGTACAGAAATTCTTCCTCTGCTTGAATAGTGTCCTACACTTGACTAAGCTCTTTCAACCACTGACAGCCTCTCATTAGAACAACTCACCCTAGAGCCTCCCTTTTCACCAAACGCCACATTTTGTGCTAGCTCCTCTTGCTGTTATGTTATCTAGGCTATTCTTTCACATTAAGAAGCAATGGTATTGTAGCTGAGTTGGGCTTCCGACATCATTTGTAGGCAAACAGTGCCCACAGACTGGGCAACTCATGTATCTGGTGCCCAAAGGGGTGCAGTTCAGGTCAGCAGGCACTGCCTGGTGTTGCCAGGAGTCCTGTCATTGCAGCGCAGCCCCTGGAGCGACGTCACCCCTCTGCCTGTGGTTCGTAGCTGTCTCCTGTCCCTGCCCTTGCTGCACGGGAAGTGCTCAGGAGCCCGGGAGGAGGAGGCATCATGTCATTTGTTAATTGTGCAGCGCGTGTTCTGCCTGACCCCGGGGAGGGACTCTGCCGTGAGCTCTAGAAAAGGCTCAGGGGGCTCATGTGCATGTGAGGCTGCACATCTGGCACACAGGTGTCCATGTTTGTTTGTGTCTGACATCTACCCAATGGCCCGATTTTGGAGGGGAGGAATGGGAGGTAGAGACCACTCAGAGCTCAAGAGAAAAAGATAATGGTTCATTAATTCCGCTCCCAAAACAGTTGCTGGGAATGTATTTACTCATTATCTCCCCATTCAGCTACAGCCTCTTAGGTCTCGAATTGGAGGGGCAGATGCATAGTCTGGGAAGGCTTCCAGATCCATGTTTAACAAAGTGAGACTCTTCAACAATTGCCTACACAACTGGCAGGGCTCTGCAGCCACTCTCAGTGTCGCTAGCAGCACTAAAGACTGATTTTCCCTAAATGTATGGGGATTTCACAGAAATGCTGCTCAGCTGGGATACATGCATTCTCTGCCTGGGTTTGTCTGGGCTGTGCTGCCCCGTTCTGGTCCGAAGACAAATTGCTCCAGAAAATGGTATTTGCTGCAGGGTAGCACAGCTCAGCAGAGAGGACGCTGCTGTGTAGGCAGCTCCACATGTGGGGCTTGTGGTATTTTTATGTCGCCGGTATCGCCTCACAGGCTGGTCAGAGAAGCCCCAGGCCCCATTCCTGGAAAAAGTAGCAAAAAGGGGCTGGTAGTCTCTAAAAACTCAACACAGTGAGGGAAGTGTTTCCAGACGCGGCTCGAAAGGATATCTGCTCCGTCAAGCTGGTGCCAGGGCATCAGGCAGGAGAACTCACTGCTCTGTATCAGCAGGGCAGCGCCTGCTGGGGCACCGGTGAAGTCCTGCTGTGGGAATCCTAGCGTGCCGGGAAGTGGATGAAGGGAAGAGATCGTGTCTGGGATCACAACAGAGGAAGAAGAGAACAAGTGGCTGAATATCTTGCACATTCCTTGAAATCTGCCATCACAAAAATCAGATCAGTGGGTGCAGGTTTTGTGCCTCCTGCCCAGCAGTACTGTCAGCTGATATAAATCTGCTGTTTAGCTGAGTTCCTCTTGCCAGGGTCTCCCCACAGAATTAAACGCACTTGAAATCACTGTTGACATTTTGGCTGTATGTCATGGTCTCTCTTCTGTCTGATGCCTGAGCCTTCGCATCTTCCACATCCACGGCCCTGCACTGCAGCTCTCCTCCCAGTCCTCTACCACTCCCTTGTTGTCTGTCCCCACTAACATGCCTGGCCTCAGGGCACACAGCCTGATGTCCTCTGGCATTTGTTTGGGATCTGGAGGCAGTATTGGAGGTAACACCAGTTCACCTGTGGGCTCCTCAAAGACTTTATTTTGCTGCCATGAGTTTTCCAAGCACTTGGAAGTTTCAGATCGGCTCAGGCTGTCCCTATTTACTTTGAAGAGAGAGAAAAGTTTCTTTCTTTTCAGGTAAGAGTCTTCACAGGATTTTCAGAAAGTGATTTATGAATATAAATCTCAACCTACCTACTCGTCTCAGTAGTATGCTAATACAGCTATAGTGCAAGCTGCTCAGTAGAGTGACAAGCTCTCTGATAATAAATAGAGTAATAAATGAAGTATTGGTTATGTTACCATCACTCCCAAGTGCTATTTGTTCTGTAGCCTGTCAGGTTCTGGATAAAAAAGGAATTTTTTTTTTTTTTAATGAGATGCTACCAGCTTCCAAACAAATTCTGCAGCTACCCCGGGATTCATCTGCATGAACAAGCTGAGGAGCAACACTCTGTGTGTAAACTCACAGTATGCCCTTTGGACACCCTGTGGGAATGCTGCTCTGAAGGGGGCTGACTCCCAGCAGTCTGGGTGTTAGGAAATTCGGGTCAAATTCAGTTGGCGGGGCCCCTGGCCTGCTGATGCCCTGAGGCAGATGCAGATGGTAGTGCAGTAGCTTAGCAAGCAGTGTCACAGTGTGCTGCATTGCAGCACGGGTGGTGTAACAGGCTGGAGTGCAGATGGGGAGCAGGTATTTTCACCCATGTTTTACTCCTTCACGGTATCTGCAGGCATCCCCTGCGGTACTGACAGGCACTTGGAGAAAAGAAAGAATGCAGCCTGCGAGGGTGTCGTGGTGGCAAAGAAAGTCTCAATGGATCTTTCTGAGCAACCAGCCCCAGTAAGGTCGTGTGTTTTACAGACCAGGGATGAGTTTGCCCATGGTTTTGGTAGCTGTGGATACTGGCTGTCCTTCTGTGCTTTCGAGTCACAGGAAAATGCCACTGTCTCAGATGGGATATGCAGAAAAGACTTGAAGGAAGTAACATGATGGAAAGGAATTAAATCTGTTTAGCTTGGCCAGCCATCACCAAATGAAAGAAAATAACAGCAAGGTTTGAGCACTCAAAACCAGACCTGTGAGTGATCCAAAGAGTAGAGATATGAGATGAACTTGAGCAAAACCAAAAACTGGTCTGTTCACGAGGCTAAATACCGTAGCAAGGAAATACATTGATGGAATAATCTCTGGGGACAAATGGCAGGAATTCCATCCCTGGAGTGATTTCATCCCTTGACCAAAGTGGATACTCAGAAGATGCAGGATTCAGGGTAAGGAACTGCCATTCCCATGGAGGTCTCTAGTTCCAGTGCAAAGCCACCATATGAGGCAGGGGGAGTGTGAGAAAACTGACCAAATCCAAGCTCAGGGCCACCAGCTGTTTGCTGTGTTCCATCACTCTTTGCTTAGGCAAGGTTGAATTACTGTGAAATAGAAGTTTACTACTCAGATATCAGCATCATATCACCTAAAATTTAAGACCTAGGTGTAGATGCATTGGGGGTTGACCAATATTGCAGAGGGTCTTGTCTGAATTTTGTATTATGCCTCTGGATACTAAACTACAGTTATGCCATGGTCTAGATTCGGGATTTGGCCCCGGTGAAAAATTTCCAGAAGTTCTTAAAAAACAATATTTAGGCATTACATATAGAGCCATTCAATTTGCTTTGCAGTAGACCCAGGGTAGTGGATTTGTATTTTTGGTCAGTTAATTGAAGACTGAACTTAAATTGCTACAGCAAGAATGAAAAGATGCTCCACAGGTGGATTGGCTCTTGGGAGTTATTTAAATACCAGGAGACCATAGGTACAAATGTGGGTTTGTGCTGAAAAGCTCTTTGAAAAATATGTACAGGATGATGAGAAAAAGTGAAATTAAGCATGAGGGCTTGCATTTTAATGAACAGAAAATGAATTTTCAATGCAGTAGCTGATCCATAGCTAAAGCTGAGCTGATTTTGAACTTGAGCATGATGAAAACTTGAAGATACTTTTCTGGAATGGTATTTCTGAGTTGCCTTACTCATGGGTAACTTTTCAGGTGCCCTTGAGTAAGGCAACTCAGGTGCTTCTGGTTTAGAAGAGCATAGGTGAGATTGGAACTAATCCCAATCATTCAAAAAAAACTTCTGAAGGATTAATTTTTTTTTCTGACATCATTGAAGTTCCAGTGGTAATTTAATACCAGGGAATGGTAACATTTTGCTTGTAACCACTAGGAACAAAAATCAGACAAAATACCACTTTTTAAATTGTGATATTCACCAATGGGTCTTCATCCCCCCTGCATGTCCTTTCTGCAGGATGTGAGGGATCCCACAGGGACCAGCTGGATCCCAATTCCACTCCCAGGCACTTGTCAGGGTGTAATGAGGGTGCCACATGCTCTGCACCCTTTGTTTTCCATTACTCCCCAGCCCTCCTTTCTCCTGGGGCAATGATGAGCATGAAGAAGTGGGCCAGAAAATGTCCTCTCCTTCCTTACCTGTGCCAGGTTTCTTCAGGGAGGCCTGGACTGATCTTCCTGTCCCTTTGGCCTGATTTTCTCTCCCAGGTTGTAAGGCAGCAAGGAGTTGAGGGGTTTAATCATTAATAAAAGTTCATTCTGAACTCTGAGAGCCTTTCAAGCAAAGCAAAGATCAGGAATATAGAAGACCCCAAGGTAACACCCTAGACTGGCAAATGCAGGAATTAGTGTGGGTAAAGTATCAATTATGATGAGTGGTCAAGGGGTTTGCTGCTTCTTGTATTTGAGTGGAATTAGAAATTGCTACTGCCTAGAAGTGAAAGCAAAAGGCACTTGCAACTCAGAGTGAAAAGGAGACGCAGTCAGCAGGCGTAAGCTGCTTTAAAAACCATGGATTTTAACCTCCTGCTGAGGACACTGCTTCCCTGATCTTACAAAACCCCACCGCTGAAGTGGATTTCTCCTGTGCCTCTGTGGAGCTTGCACAGCCTCAGCCCAGGTCAGCTTTCTGCTGTGTTGCTCCTCAGAGAGCAAGAACCAGCCTGTTCAGCCAGCTGTCAGCTCATTACAGCCCTCTGAGTCCTCCACCCTAGGTGGGAAGAACCAGTTGCTTTAAAACCTGAGCGAGCCCAGGCTGTCATGCAAAAGAACCTCTGTACAGAGAACTGGTGCTTCCAACCCACAGCAAGGGGCTTTTAATGGGGGATACCCGTGCCTGCCATGGCCCTTGTGCCAGGCAGCAGGCAAGCAGAGGGAAAAATACCCTGTCCCAAATCTCACCGGGTGAAAGGGGGGATATTCCTCACCATATTCCATCCCCAGACTTGTGCCCCTGTGCCACAACACAGGCTGGCAGCAGTTTTGCTTGGCAGGAATTGCTCCTAGGAGAGTTTGTTCCCAGGCTGGCTGTGCTGCTCTTTACGAGGTGATTTTCCCTGTGGTTGCTTCTGCTGCACTATGTGTAAGGTAACACTTCAAAGAAGAGGCAAACACATTATTTTGCTCATATCAGGCTATGTGTTGCAGCCCATATTTAAGTACATGGTGGTGTTTGTATTTGTTTGAAGTTTTATGCTGGTTGCTATACTTCAAATACTGCTGCCTGTTCAGGTAGAGTTACTATTGCACACTCCATCAGCACCCTAAATTGTCCAGGAAAGGAAACTTCACTGGAAGATTCAGGTGGGACTTGGCACCATCATGACTCCTTTATATACCTGGCTTAGCAACAGGGCTGCTTAAATACATAAGGTGATTGCTACCAGAACTGCCTTACCATTGCTGGCAATTTTAGATATGCACCGGTGGCAGGCTTTCTCCAGGCCGGCAGCCATTGTGATGAGCCTTTGTGGGGTGTCTGTGGAGACAGAGAAATTCATATGGCTATGAGAAGTGTCTTTACCTTACTAAGTATCTTGACTCAGAGTACTCACACATGCTGGCAGGCTTTCACTACCCTCAAAAACTCCAAGCATGCACAAACCCACAAGCAACAAACACAAGCATGCTGGGTATGCCAGCAGCTAGCAGCATGGCATACCCAGAGGCAGGTATGCCTTTCAGCAGCTCCAGGCTTGCCTGCTGGTGATGATGCTCGAGCTCTGGGGTCACAGGGAGGCTGGGGGAGAAGTATTAATGCTGTCTTCCTGAAAAAACTATGAAAGGTTCTATCTTGACTTTGATTGGGGTTGGGGCAGAACAAAGTGTATTTAACTGTTATGAGAAAACCCAGTGAAACAGGTGGGGTTCGCTACACAAACCTCAGCAAGAATTAACTAGGAAGCAAAAATGAATTAAAGAAGAAAAGGAGGAGATAGGATGAAAACAGTTTTAAGATCGAGGAGGATTCTGAAGAAGAATATAGAATAAAAACTGCAAACCACAGGGAGCCCAGAACAACATGCCTTTGACAGCAAAGTAGCTGGATTAGAAAGTAGCTCCTTGCAAAGAAGAATTTTTACGAGGTGGGATGAGGGATGAGCAAGCAGCCAGGCATCCAAGGTCAGGCCTCAGACAGCACCAGACAGTTAAGTAGCATCCAGCATCAATGGGCGTGTGGAAAGCTCACACACACACACACATGCACACACACACACTCCAAGCCTCAGCTTCTGGCCAGGTCACCACAAGTCTGCCACCACCAGCAGCTGTGTGACAGAAGGTGTGTGTGGAAGAGGCCAGGATAAGGGAAGCTGCATTCCTGCACGTACCTCAAAATAGCCTCTAGATTTCCTAATGGTTAAAGAGCAGTATTTTAAGCTTAGCCTCATTGTGTTCTAAGTTTACATGAAATCCACCCTAGGGCTTTCTCATGCAATGCTGTGTCCAGCTTGGCCCAGAGCCTTCTTGGGACTACAGGGTCCCAGGCATGTGTTGAAGATAAAGACAGACTTGTTCAACCAGCTGGTACATGGCCATAACTCCTTCCAAGGTCTGTCCAAGCCCTACTAGTCATGGCTGCGCAGAGGTGGCTGTCTCCAAGCCCAGACAGGACCCTCTGCTGCCACGGGGAAAGGGATGGGGTTTGCTCCTTGCACAATGGCATTGCAGATTCTATTTCCTGTCAGTAAGAGAGGCAGGTGTGGTTTTACCTGTGGGTGAGTGACCAAGAGTCAGGGACTGAGGCATTCACAGACATCCCACCAGGTCAGTAACCCTTGCAGGTAGCAACCAGCCACCAACATATACATCCAGGTTTCTAGTGTGCCTCACTCATGAAATTAACTCTCCTTTTCCAGTCCTCATCTTCATATCCCAGAGGACATCTCTGTCAGTACTGAACGATGGACTGGAATGGAAATTACATATAAGTGTCTGACCTCTGGTGAATGCATGTGTCTCATACCAGCCACCAAACCTTCTTCAGGAGAGAAAATATTGAACCTTTGGGCTACAACTATTGATGAGAATTTTAAGGAAAAAAATAAGCACTGTTGCATGCTCAGGGAAAACAGAAAGGAGGAAAGGAAAGTGGTAGTTTTCACAACCAAATGACACATTAAAACTTTCAGTGCTGGTTTATTCCTAGAAAGTGCAAAAACAGGCATTCATTTTGAATATGGCAATGGCCGCTGACAAAGATGTTCTATATTATGCAGAGATTGGGAATATTAGTTTTTATGTAAATATTTATGACTAAAATTACTTCTATACCAGTAATTCTTATAGAAACAACATTAATCAATCCAATGCCATATTAAAAATCACTTGAATATCAAATTATCTTAAGCAGAACTTATTGTGGCTGGGAATGCTGTATTTCCATAAGCAGAGGGTAAAACAGACGTTTTGTCTTTATTTACTGCTCTTTTACACTAAAAGAAAAAAGACAAAGTGAAGGAGGACTCGGTATCTGGAAGCGTGTCACCACCTAGTGACGGAGCCCAGAAGTGACCGTGAATCAGAGCTCTGTGTGCGCCGTTCTAACAGGTGAGATAAAGAAAGCAATTTCATGATGGCTGCGCACAAAGCGTGTTCACACAAGAACACAACACACATAACTACAGGAAATGGTTTCAGTCCTTCCTCAGACGTTGGCTTGGACTTCTTCAGGACTGAAAAATCCCTCAGAGAAGTCATTATATTTGCCAGATAAAGAGGTGTTGCCCCTTTCCCCCAGACCTTTGGTAATTCTGCAGAAGCTGCTGTGGGTGTTAAGGATGAATTATTTTCTTTTGTGCCAATGCATGAGGGTGCTAAAGTGCAATTCAGCAGCCAGGCAGCTGCAGAACAGTTTTGTTTCCCAGCTGAAACAGGGAAACTGTCACTGAAACTCACAGGAAACTGAAACTGGTGCAGCATGAAGACTGGTGGCATAAAAGGGCAGGAAGGTGTCCTGCCCTACTGTGCCTGCTCCCGGTTTGATAGTGAGTTGGGAAAGTCATATGCAAAACATAATACTCAGCCTCAACTAGGAAAAAAAGTTAAAGAGCAAAGCCAACTTCTGGACCTCCTCCCATCAGTCCTTCCCTGAGTTTGTTTCCTCAGTGTAAAGGGACCTGCCCTTGGGTTAGAAGGGCCAGCAAGCAGTGGGGACAAGTCTCTGAGCCCCTTGCAGGAAGCTGGAGCCTCTCCATACAGCTGCTTTTCAGGGTGGCAGGTTGCGACTGAGCCACAGTAGAGCCACAGCACTCCTGTGCCTCTTCCAGGCTGTCCAATACTCCTCAGTGAGTGCCCTCACTTCTGGTGGTTGGCAGCCAGGTTTGCCCACCTGGAACACAGCTGTGTCCCACATTGCTGCCTCCTGTTGTAACTCAGTTCCTTGTCCCTTACAAGCAGCAGTGATAAGTCTCTGTAGCACAGACCTTCCATCCTGTTTCCTTTGTTATTTCAGCTAGTTTTAGCTTTAAACTATTTTTCTGGTCATTATTCTCATCCTAAATGTTTGCGTAATAGGAGTCAAGAGGTGAGCACTGACTGACTGGTGCATGCGTGACCTGCAGCAAAGCCAAAAGACAGCTTCAGGCTGGCCCCACCATGTGTCAGTCCAAACAAGAGCCATGTCCACACTTGTGCCGTGGTGTTCAGACTTCTCAAACTGAGCCCTTCTCTCTCCCAGCTGCAGGTGCCCCACTCTGTGCTGGTGGACACAGCAGGTAGAATTGCTGGGGCTTCCTAAGATCCCAGTTCCCACTCGATGCCTTCTGACTGCCAGGGGGTCCCTGCTGGGACACAGGAGGTGTACATGGGCCAGCGAACCCCTCTGGAGCAAGGGCTCTTCGCTAAGGATTGTTAGAGGGAATGGTTTCTTTTTATTTTTCTGAAATATCCAGAGCAAAGTCCTCTTCCAGATCCAGCTCCTAATAAACCACAAAGCCCCACACTGGCTTTTATGCCAGCACATTTTCCACTTCCCAGCGAACCCCTCTTACCTGAGAGTGCTGTGGGTGCCAAATCCTTTCACCTGCACGTGTGGGAGCTGGGGCAGAGGAACGGCAAAATCCAGCCTTCAGTGGAAGCCAGCTGGGAGAGCTCTCTCCGCTGGGACCCCAGAGCTCTGCTCGGCTCCCTGGGACTCTGCCCGTGGGCGGTGAGGCACGGAGCAGGGGGGGCTGGGTGGCTTTTATTCCCCCTGGCCTCCCGCTCTGACAGCTCTCGACGGCAGCACCGTGGGAGCTGTGGGATGCGGGAGCGCTTGCCGGCGGAGCCCATCCTCATTAGTTTCCCCACTCCCACGGCTGGCTGGAGCCACAGCCCACCCTGTGCCGTTTCAGGGTGACAGCAGGGGGAAGCAAAGGACCCCACACAACTGTGACTGTACAGGAGGAAAAAAAAAAAAAAAACAACCAACAAGTTTATGTCACTAAGTCTTTTATTTTAGAGAAAAAAAATATATTTATTCAGAAATCAGTAGAGAGCACTAAGTACTTCCCTCATTCTTCATTAAATTCCCCCCCCCCCATCAATGCAGCTGATAGAGCTCTTTGCAAACTGCTACATACATCACCTTAGCTGTTGGCTCGTTTATATGTCTTGTGTCACCCTGGCAGAGGTCTATTTGTTAGGTGGTTACTTGCTAGGTCGCCTTCCCATCAGCAGGTGACAATCTGGCATCTCAGGTGTAATTATAGGCATGGATAATCTTCTGGAAAGCCCTTGTTTCTGTACAAGAAAAAGTGGGTTTGAGGGAGAGCATCTCTGCGGGAGGAGTGACAGCATTAATAAAGATTGATGTGTACTTTGAGTCCGTTCAGAAAGGCCCTGCAAGAAAGAAAAGGTTACCTGCTGCATTAGTCATCGGCAGGGAGCTGCCAAAGTGCCTGCTCCAGCTCAAAAGGAACAATCCTGCCTTCAGCTGCCAGGTTTGCACAGTTCATCACCAATATAACTCCCACGGCTACACGTTTTGCATTAAGAAAATGCCCACACTGGGTCAGCCAAGGTAAGGAAAGTGATGGTGTTTTGATGGGTAACTTTGCAGGCTGCTGGGTCAGCATGTGCACAAACACAGCCACGGGCTGGTTCTTATACTCTCCATGCTTTTCCCTGCAGCAAGGTCCAATATGCTGGAAAAAGCCCTGACCTCATGGGGGTGTGACTGCCTGATTGCCATAGCCTTGCAGGGTGAAAATTTTGGTGGAAGAAGTTTGGCAGTGAAGCAGAAGATGAGACTGTGGCCTTTATCCATAGCACTGAGCAGGGGTTTATTTGAGCACTAGGGGTTTATTTGAGACAAGGCAGCCATGCACTCTGTATAGGCAGTGAAGGGAGCAGGGAAACAATTCTCAAAGACCCTGGTGCTCTCCACCTGTGCTGGAAAGAGGCACAGCAGGAAGACACACTGTCCAAGTGGCCAAACTGGACAGCTTGGCTTTCTGTGCTCCTGGTTCTTCTTTCCTTCAGTGTAATAAAGCTTCTTATTCCAGCAGAGAAAGCTGCTCTTCCAGAGGTTATTCCTAGGCCAGCACCTGGCATGAGATATCAGCAAGGATTTCAGTCATGTCCAATATCACTGCCTGCTTTTGGGGTGCTTTTTCTCACCCTCCATGAAGTTCTGAGGCAAGTGTGGGTTGCCTGTGCCTGCTGAGGTGATGCCACAGGGTCACACATCCTAACCCAGGGCCTTCCAGCTTGTGTGCTGCTCTCCTTGTGACTGCTGAGGTCCTGGGCTGAGCTGGGCAAAGGGACTCTGCAATGCTGCCACTGAAGGCACAAGCCAGAGCATGCTCTCCTCAAACACAGCCCCCTCTCAGACCAGGAGGGACTTTTACATCCCCACATAATACACATTTGGGGTTTTTTCACCAGATGCCTTTTTGGAAGTGGTTGCACCTCACCATGAATTTTCCTGGGTACTTAATGGTTAGCATGGAGAGGGAAAGGGCTGTGTAAAGATGCTCTCTCTTTTCCAGCTTGTGTTCATGTTCAGTTTATTTTCACCCTATATATAGGGTGAGCACTTTTGCCACACAGCCTTCTCCTAACTTGATGGCTCAGAAGTAAAAATCAACATGGAAATAATCCTCTATCTCCTACATAATTTTTTCTTTTCAAATTGGAAGAGTCTGACTGTTTTCATAAATGCCGGATGCAACCACGAATGCTGTATTTTCTTGTATAAATTATCCTTCTGTATTGAAATATAAACAGCCAGTGGGAAAGAAATTCAGTGTACATTTCTTTCACTTTTCAAGGCAAAAATTGTGTACTTAACTGCTGATAAATACTCTGCTTATGCAGTAGAAACCAATCATCAATACCAACTTACCAGCATTTTAATGATCACCTGTGGGAATCCTGGAAATTGTAACATTCAATCATCACAAGAAGATCATAGAAGAAAATAATAGGGACCAAGAGTTCCTATGGCAAGTGCAGCCAGTGTTGACAGTAACACTTAGTAGTACCATTAAACTGCTTGATTCTGGTGTTTTTGAAGGAAAATTTTAAGGCAGCCTTAGGAAGATGCCAGGACTGGAAGTGCTATTGATGCAGTGAGTCACTGTGTGCCCAGCCCAAAGTTCCCTGGGCTCTGAGAGCCAGGGGGTGACCATGTCCATCCCCTGGGATGATCTGGAAGCTGCAGAGCTCAGTGCAGAGCAGAAGCTGTGAAATGCTTCAGCCTGCTGACACACACAGGATCAGTCCAGGCATTTTCCTCTCACGTGTATCACTGAGAAAATGTTTTGTGTGGCTGTCACTATAAATTACAGCACTGGGTGAAGCCTGCTGCTGTGGATGTTTCAGTTCCTTGGCTTCTTCCCACAAGACTGTCTTGGGGAAGGGATGTTTATGTGCTGGTTTCCATGGCAGTTTACTTGGCAATGCCCAGGAGGTAAGGCAGAAAATGAGAAAATATCAGACTGTCTGCCTCACACTTTTCGTTACTCAGGATAATTTATCACAATGTAATTGAGGCCTAAGGAACAGAGAGGCAAAAGACAAAGTGTGCTGGATAACCTCCAGGGAAAGTAACTTTAATATGAAGTCCAGTAAGAGATAACTGCTCGTGTTGCAGCTTTCACTCAGTCAGGTGATTCAGAGGATCTCTTTTTCTACTTTAAATATGCATCACAGAAGCAGAATAGGATGAGATTTGCCTTGGTTTTGGAGGAAAGATTACAAGACACAAAAGTAGCAGCTGTGGCTTGGGATACCTGTGAACCTCCAGCCCCAGATGCAGGGGGATAATCCTGGGAAAGTAACAAGAGATGTTCCCTGGGTCCATAGCCATTGTCCATCCAAGGCAGGGTAATGGGCCAGCTGTCCTCACCTCATTTGCTTGTATCACTGAGTCTTCACTTAATCTATAAAATTCAGTCAAAATTGGCAAACAGGTTTGCAAGTTTTTAGGGGGAACAACCAGACAGCAGAACCCAGGGCAAAAAATGCACATGGTGTGTTTCCCTAGAAAGCCAGGCTAAACCAAAACTCCAGTGCTTGAAAAGTTACTAATGAAATTACTTCCTTAGGAATGTTTGCTGGTTTCCTATAGGGGGGGAAAAAAAAAATCTGCTTTATTTAATTTTTATTAAACAGAGAGACTGTCTCCCACTGGTAGTTCAGGAGGTGAACCTGTGTGTTGTTCTGTGTAAAGAAAATTTTCCTTTAAATAATAAATGCATTTCTTTAAAAGTTCCAGTCCTCTGTTCCCCTGCTTACCCACCAAAGTAACGAATTGCCCAAATTAATGTGAGCAAAATTTACCCACAAGCCCAGAGTATTAACTGGGAAATTCCAGTACTCTTGAAACTTGCAATAAGAGAAAGTGGAATTACTGAAAATATAAAAGCCAAAGCCCCTATTGAGGTCCATGTATTCTTTGTTTATGCTACTACAGAGTGTGCTAGACAAATGTGTAGAGTTTGCAAAACCCTTTGGGAATCCCTCAAAAATGAAGTGGGGGAAAAAAAGATTAGCTCTTCACACAAGGGCATAATAAAGCTACTGAACATTTTTGTCTTAATTGTGCTTCGTGCTAGAGTATAAGGGAAAGTTACCACAGCTGAATAAAATGCTGAACTCTCCTAGCAGCAAAATGCCTCCTTTAATATAACAGCAGGAATACAAACGTCTCACTTATATAAGATATAGTTGACAAAAAAGGCTTATAACTCACAGAGGTTTTACGTGGAATGAAAAAAAAAAAAAGCCTGTAAAGTTACCATTCCTGAAATATGATAATCTAAATCAGCAGTTTAATTTGCACTTCCTCATATCAGAGTTAATATTCCCATTGCATACAGACATAATAAAAAATGCTGTTCCATTGACAACAGAAGATAACATTGTGCATTTTCATTTTTTTTATTTCATTTTCTCACACGTGAAATATGCCTTTTGCCACCTTTCAGTGCATTTGTCCTCCTCAGCTGCAGGATAGTAAGCCATATTTTACACAGTATCTGTTCAACAGAACTGGAAAGGGAGGAGCACAACCCCCACTTGTAGCCTCAACTCATGGGAAACAGAACTGTGTTTGCTGTAGAGTGATTATGGTGAATGATACCGAGAAAAAAACGGGAATGCCACAGAAGAGTCGAGTGACCACAAATGAGCTAGGATGGAGTTCAGTGCAGTATGGACATGTGTGGAGAGAGAAGTCTTCATTGCAGTTATCTGAATATGTGATTTCTGGAAAAGAAACAAAAAGTGCTTGCTGTGCAGCTGAACTGAGAGGCAGGGTTTTGTTCACTCTCACTAATGGATCAGCTGAGAGTCAAATAGAGGTGTCTACCCAGGAACTCCCATTAGGGTCTGCAGAGAGGGATGGTCTGATCTAGTTCCCTAAGTGCATCCCACCTGGCCTTCACAGAAGGATGTAGGTCTTGTCTCATATCTGCTAGCCCTGGATAGGCAGGTAATTGAGGGCACCTCAAACAGTTCTAGAAGTCTATATTTATCTGTTCCCGCACGGGCTCCATCTGCACTGTGATATGGGGCTGGACACCTGCAGTGTGTGTAAATGCCCATATTTCTGACAGCCTCATTTAGTTACCTGCAGTATGGATCCTAAAGTCATCCCTGTGATCTGTGCAGGCAGAAATGACAGGAGTTGGTTAAGTTTGTGTTTCTTTCTTCTGTAGGGTTATGATGGGGGTGGGAGGGGGGGTGTGCTGTCCCTAACGCAAAGGAGAAGCAACCCTCCCCTCTATACATGTGTATATTGAGGTAATGCATTAAAATCTCTGCTTTGAAAGATAAAATCTTGCTTTATGCAGCCCCTCCAAGTCCCGCAAACTAGAAATTACCCCACTGATTCCTGGTCATCATTGCCTGCCCACAAGGCCTGGTCTCAGGCTGCAGCTGAGAGGTCCAAGGTGGGAGTCTGTGCTCATGGGATGCTTGTGAGAAGGATCTTTTGGTGGCAGCCAAGCCCATGACTTCCCACAGCCACATGTTGCCATGCACAGAACATCTCATGGCTGGACAAGAGGGCATCTGGAGCAGGCCCTAAGCACTTTGTAAAGAAGTCACCTTATTCAACAGTGCCATTTCCCTCCAGGCCAGTTTCTATTTGAGCAACAGCCAAAGGGGATTCCCTGGGAACCCCAAGACCTTCCTCTGCAAAGGAGAGCTTTGTGGGAGCAGCGCTCCAGGCAGCTGATACAATAAAATAAATACAACGGCATATCAAATCCAATGTTTTGGGGTCCCTTTGGGTCTGTTCAAGGACTCTTCATATCCGTGGCTGCAGGTCCCAAAGGATTCAATTTTAGACCTAGTTGCAGTGGATGAAGGCAGGATTAGGAGCCAACTCCTGGGCTACAGTAAATCCAGCCTCTGGCTGATACCTGAGCAAGCAGACTCGTGCAAATGAGCCATTTTTGGTGAAATTCAGGCATGTCGTTGTTTCTCCTGATGAAATTATGTCTCAGAGGTGTGCTGGCATTTAGACTCGGTTTTAGGTTTCCCCATCCAAAGGGGTTTGTGGATAAGAGGCGAGGCTATTTGGGCTGCAGACATGTCTCACCAGATGGCACTGTGCTCACAGGCTCGGGACAGAACCGGGGAGGACAAGTGTCCCAGCAGGAGGTGTGGAGGGGTTCATGTGGTGTGTAGATACTCAAGCAAGGTCCCAGACCTGACTGGGGGGCTGCAGCTCCCGGTCCACAATCTTAGCATTTCCCAACTCCACTTAAAACTGGGGATAATGTTGAAACTAAGTCATGTTCCCTTGCACATTGGGTGGGCTCCGAGTGCCGCCAGCACAGCCCTTTGGGGAAAGCAGGGAAGCAATGTGTCCCGTGCATTGAGCACACCCGACAGCAACACCATTCACAAGGTGTCTTTTGTTTTCATACTCTCTCCTTGGGGCAGCACTTCCCTAAGTCCTCTTCGACTGAAACGAGCTGTAAGACTCACAGAGGTAGCATGAGGAGCAGTGGGTTAGTGCTGCCAGAGCAGAGCCTGCCACAGAGCTCTGTTTACAGCTGTGTCCCATGGGCTGCTCTGTGTTCTCTTCAGAGTCTGCTTGGCTCAAATCCTGCCTCTGTGTAACAGGTATGTAGGACCTCACAGAAAAAATTATGTTAGTTTTTTGGTGTTTTATTTTTTTAATCTGACCATTCTGTGTGTTCCCCTTCGATGGGTTAAGAAAAAAACCACTGCTTTGGAAGACTTCCACAAAGACAGTCCCTTCTGGTGAGGTAATTTTAGTGATCTCTTCCCTCAGTTCACTGATTAGTTCAGGTTACTTACAGCCTAAGAGTCAATACTTAATTTCCAGGAAAGCTTGTCCGTGCTTTACCTGACCTGGCAAATCTACTATTCAAGAATATCAGATCCACATGAATTATAATATATATTTTCCTTAATGCCCCTACAGCTTTGCTGCTCAGTCTTGCATGAGCACATATTGGTCATTTGGTAGCTGTGAAGGCACTTTTTATCTGATCTTTGGTTTTGAGCTGTGAAATAGAGGTGATGATGCACTTTTTTCCCTCAATTGAACTTCTGTTTTGGCTAAATTCTCCAGGATGATCACTGTCCTGTTTTTTACAAGCAACATGAAGCCTGAGTGCCAAGGCTGGTGGAACCACTGTGGATTAATTTAATGAATAATAATAATAATAAAAACATATGATGAGTCATTTTAATTGACATTGATGACTTTAATATAATTAGCATTAGGAAAATGCCAATATTTGTATTTGCTAAAAATGTTAGCATATTTTGCTAAAAATTATAGCAACAGTAGAGAAGAAAGAAAGAAAGAAAGAGAGAGAGAAAGAGAGAAAGAGAGAGACAGAGAAAGAAAGAGAGGAAGAGAGAAAGAGAAAGAAAATAAAGAAAGAAAGAGAAAGAAAATAAAGAAAGAAGGAGAAAGAAAGAAAGAAAGAAAGAGAGAAAGAAAGAAAAAGGAAGAAAGGAAGAAAGGAAGAAAGAAAGAAAGAAAGAAAGAGAGAGAAAGAAAGAAAAGTTATTAAAGAATAGAGGTATGGCGAATCTGATTTTTCAGCTCAGTCTACAGTGTTCAGCTAGCTTAGGCTACTAAAACAAAAGCTAAGGGCATAGACTTAATCTATGTAAATATACCAAGGATAAAGAATTGCTTATGCAAAATAATAATTTTAAAATTTTAGAGCAAGTGAGTATAAATTTGCCATTAAATAGAATCTGATTTCTAAACCATCAGAGCAGCAAGGGTAGGAAACAGCTTCTCATTACTTACGGAAAATGTCTTTTACTAAGCTGGGAGGGCTACCAGATGCACAAGCACTTTAACTGATCTGAAACAAAGTGGTCTGAAACTTCAGATCACCTACTGTTGCTCTAAGTTTAAATTCATTAAATTAACCAACTGAAGATCTTACTTTGGGGCTTGTCTTTTGGTTTGTTTTTGTTGTTTGGTTGTTGGGGTTTGGTTTTTTTTTTTTTGGCATTGATGTGTTTGGGGTAGGTTTGTTTAGATGATTTCTCATTATTTCTGGAGCTGTGAGGCCGCACAGTGTGGAGAGGGTTGTGTGCAGGGGTCAGAAGGCTGCCACGGAAAGGCCTCTCTGCATCATATTACTGCTTTTGTAAGGTGATGATGTGATGGAGCAACTGTGAAAGAAGGACACTGAACCTGAGAACTCACGAGGTGGTTTTTTGCTAAACCTGAGTCTTAAAAAATGGAGTTGTAACCAAAACTTGGCTTGATTAACCATTGGAAGGTGCCTGAAGTTCCTTCCACACAACATATGGCATATATGGCATATACAGAGCTTTGCCTAAAGTCAATGAAGATATTTTGGGATTCTGTAACTCCTGCCATCTCATTTTCTCTCTAAAAATACCTACTTCCCAAATCCAAAGATACCTGAGCACTTGCAGCAAGAACAGATGGTCCCTCCTGTGCACAGTAACTTTTCCAGGAACACAGATGCTCCCTTGAATGATTTACCTCTACATGGGCAGAAATCAAAGCCTTTGGACAGGTGAGGAAATCTTTCCAGGCAGCTCCATACGTTGGTCAGAAAGTGACTGCTGCTATTTTAGTGATGGATGAAGGACCACTGAGGCAGAGCAGTCACCCACCCACTTGGAGGTCCCGGCTCATTGGTACGAACTGGAAGTGGCAGGGCCACCACAGAGCTCCTCCCTGCACAGAGCCCTCTCTGGGACAGCAGCAGATGAAGACAAATATGACTGTTGCATCTAATGGGTGGCATCTAATGATCTAGGTGTGACATGGACTCATGTCCACTGCTACTGGGCTCCTCTCTGGGAATCAGATCCAAATTTCAGACACTGAAATGTTGCTGTTGGGATGTCCCAGCTGACGTTAAGGACAGTGGAGAGCTGCTCTGTACACAGCCAGTGGGGTCTGGGATTCAAGAGGTGAAAAGGGTCCTAGAAATGCTCCATACACAGAATCCATCTAAATATCCAAGTTCCAGTTATGCTTTCCTCGCAAGAAAAGAGAGCTTCCCACTCCTCATCCTTGAAAGGAAAAGCATGGAGTTTTTTACTGATGTACCAGAGAGCAAAGTTTTATCCATCTAATCCTTGCCAGGAAGGATGTTACTGGTAGCAGTGATGTTGAAAGCACTTTGGAGTGAAATTGATCTCCATATTTTACCAGGAAATTTGTGTTGAAATGGCAAAGGAGGAGGAGTTGAAAACTGAAATACGTTGGGTATTTGTCCTCCTTGGTAACAGAATTTAGTTTGTGAGGAGAACAGAAGAAAATCAGAAGAGAAAGAAATATCTCCTGCTGCTACAACTTCACAAATTCATGGCAGGTGCTCAAACGTCAAAAATTTATACCCAAAGGTTTCATTCACCACGTCACCACTGCACACAGTGTTTAGTGTCCTGTTTGCTGCATTTGCATCACCAAAACCACTTGTCTAGAAAAGCAATGTTTTGCTAAAAATTCAGAAAGTATTTGACTAAAGAGTATTCTTTCCATCAAACAGCTCCTGGAGGAAGGGATGAAGCAAACTGAGAGAAGAAGGAAAAACCTTTCCACTACCATTTACAAAGAAGAAAATATCTCACCTGGGAAGAAGACTGAGACGCTGTCTGAGAGAGCAAGACTTTCTTAATGAACGGAATTGTGTCTATTCCCATGTAAAAAAAGTGTTTTCTGAAGTTCAGACAAGAAAGTATTTTAGTCGAAGCTGCTTCTCACTGAAGTACTGGGACATTTGAAAAAGCCTTGAAACAGAAAAAGCTGGAACAGATTTCCAAGGGTTATCTCCTAGCAATCATGATGGTTTTTAATCTTGGTTTCTCCTACAGTCCTCTCGAAACATCTCATTCTTCCTGCCTGTCCTCAGTTGCTGGCTGGATGGTTGATTTTATCATCAAAGAATCGGGGTTAGTGAAGTGAATTTGGCTCAAGGTCTCACAAAGAGGTCACTGTGACTCAGTGAAACATTCTACAGCCAAACAGAAACTGAACACTCTTGTCTGAATTTTAAGATAATTTCAGCAGAAAAATAGAGACAGCTTCTGTCAGTAAAGGGCCTCTTTCACGTCCTGCAGGATCAGGGGCTGAACTGCACTAAATGTATTTAAAATGCACATAATTCATAATTAAAATATTGCACACTTTCACAGAGAAGGTGTTCAAATGACCAAAATTTCAGAAACTAGAAACGCAAACCCAGGTTAAAATACCTGCCTTAAAGACAGACCTGATTTTTTTAATCCACTCATCTACCACTTCTTCCCAATGACTTTAGTGGAACCAACCCATTTAAAAGTCAGGCTACGCTCGTAGAGCAAGCTTTCAGGTAGATTTAGGATCACAGGTTTTCTTTTGAAAACCATCTGGTCTTGGCTGTATCCGCGCTCAGCTTTAGCTCCATCACTTGTTTTAGTTCAAGTAACACAAGATACAGTAGCACTTCCCTTGGCTGCCAGATTTAGTCACACAACCATAATGACACAATCTGAGAATGTGTCTAACATTTAGTGTATGTGCTGTTTGTGTCTTCCAGACAGTTTTCCTAAGTAGGGGAGCTAGTGAGGGTAATAAAACCCACAGATGGCTCTTATTATGCTTCACAAGCAACCAGCATGAATATGGAGCAAAGTACTCATTTTGGCTCGTAGCCTGCCAGGAGCCCAGTGACTCCTTCCAGCTCCATCCACCATCCCTAGACTTTAAACCAAAGGTTCCAAACTTTGTGAAATTCTGTCACTGTAGGTGAACAATGGATCACAGTCACCAGTGGGTACCAGAGACCCAGCTGCCATTAGGACTGCACTTCTCTAAGCACTGCGTCTCTCTGTTCTAGGGTTTTCAAAATGCTAAGTTTTCCAGCAGCATGACACAATTCTTTGGGTCTTTATTTCTTTTCATGGTAAGAGATGGTAGCAGAGAAGAATAGCAAGAGTCTTAACAAATAAAGACATAATTTTTTTCAAATTCATTTTACATTGGTTCACATAAGGCCTCTCTCTAGTCAGAGAACAGACCTAAGCTAGCATGACTTGTTAGCCATTAGTTCTGCACTCTTAAATTTGTCTGCAGAAAATTATTTTGATACCAACCAAAAGAGTGTTGGCAGACTTGTGGAACAAAAGGATATAATTTAGTCATTTTCTGTGAGATAATAATGACTTTTTACTTGAAAAATGTACTCTGATATAATTACTCTGTGTCTTTATAAGCCTGCCTCAGGAGCACAGTAAAAGAACAAATGGCAATATTTTTACTGTACCATGTGAGAAAAGGCTCTCAAAGTGTTATTTGTATCATTTCATGCATGTTCAGGAGATGTAAGCCCCATAAAAACAAAATTATTTCTTGATTTTCTCTGATCCAAAGGAAACTTTAGCCACATGAATTAGAGGCAGACTCTGAGGTGGGACTCACTCATACACCTGGGTACCCCATGCCCAATATGTGTTGGGATATCTCCCTCAGCTTTCACCTGCAGCTCCCAAAGGACATAGGTCTCCTATGTGTTATCTTTTAACAGACCACCTGCAGAGGGGTTCAGCGTTAAAAATGGCATTGGATTCTTCTGTTTAGGCACCTGGGTCACTTCTTCCATGTCAGAGTCAAATTTGTTTTCCTAAGAAATTTTCCAGCTGAACCCTGAAAGGGAAGGAAAGAAGAAGAAATTACTCTCCTTGCCTTGTGTTGCTGCTCCTCTGCCATGTTTTCATGAGCAAGTCTGTTTTTTGCAAAGAAACCAGGCTGAAATTGCTGCAAAGGGCAGGTTTTTATTTATAACACAACCTACTCCCTCTGTGGAGCTGGAGGCACTGTGCAAAAAGTCATAATAAATCTTATGAAACAGGATAAATAAGTAAGCCCCTTGAATCCTAGCTGTAAAATTATGAGGTAGAATAGTGAACGGAAAATTAGATTTTTGTTTTCTCTTCCTTGTTCAAGTTTCATGTGAATTTGGAGGCTGTAAATATTTTGGGGGAGTCTGTGAAGGGGCAGGAGACTGCCAAGGGTCAGAGAGACGAGAGTACTTTGAGCACCAGAGGGAAAAGGGCAGAGCTGTCTGTCCCTCAGATGGGAACCTGCTGATCTGGGATGCAGGGAGCAGTGCAGTGCGAAAGGCTGGTCCTGGCACAGCTCCTCACCCCTCTCCAAACCAGCAGCACCTGGAATCATGGTGGGAAATGACTTAGAGAAATGCCATGATATTTCTGGATTTCTGGAAAGATCAGCTCCTCTGGGAGAAAGACAGGGCCCTTCTGGAGGAGGACAGCATTCTATGGGAAGAAAAAGAAACTCTGTGGACAGATAAAACAGCTCTCCTGGAGAAGATAACGAGGCCCTCCAGGAATATGAGATAGCCATAAGGATTATAAAATGTCGATCTGGCTGGAGGCCTTTGGTTCTGGGAGAGGATATCTCCAAAGGGAAAAAGCACAAATTTTTCTGCTGGGCTCAGAAATATGTGGAAAGCCATGCAAGCTGAAGTGGATACTTTATTTAAGTAGCGCTGAATTTCAACCAGTTCTCTAAAATAACATCTGTCATCCTTGGTGTAAATCAGAGGAGGGGTTTTAGTGTGATTTACTTTAAAGCCATTGCACACATGTTTTCAGGACATTATTCATTCTTGTGAGGTTCTGCAGCCTAAGGAATGGGGTACACCTCTGGTTTCCTGGCCTGTCAACAGGACATGTGTGGGTGGGTAAAGCCTCAAGAAGGTGGGAACTTCACGGCTGCGATCATCATCTGGAGCTCAGAACAGCTCACCTAACTCAGTACAATATATATCAACTAAATAAGACACTGACAAATGGTAGCAGTCAGATCCCCAATATTTAAGGGTTAGAGTTAACACCTGAGTCTTAATGAGACAACTTGGGCTGTTCCACCAGCTTTTGTGGAACATTTAATTTCCCACTGCTCTTGGGAGCATGATGGGAACATTTACCCTCTTGGGTGAGCCTCCCTCGTCTGATGTCTGTCTGAGAGAAGTTTTGGCATTAGCCTTGCTGACATGAACAGAGGGCAGGGAAGAAGTGGGAAGGATGACAGAAATCAGCAGTATGGAGGAAAAGATGCGAGCTGGAGGGAAAGTTGGCAGCAAGTCCCTCGACGAGAGAAATAAATTTATCAGTTTGTGTATATTTGTGTGTTGGTTTTGCACAGCCTGGTTTCTGGTAGCAGGGGGGGCCACAGAGGTGGCTCCTGTGAGAACCTCCTGGAAGTTTCCACCATGTCCAGCAGAGCGAGTCTGATGGCTCTGAAAGATGGACATGCTGCTGGCCAAAACTCGGCCAATGAGAGAGGCTGGTAATGCCTCTGTGATGACATATTTGAGAAGAAAATCAAAACAAAGTACACACAGTTTTGCTTCTAGTCAGAGAAGAGGAGGAGGTGAGAACACGTGAGGGAAAAAACCATGGCGACACCAAGGTCATTGAAGGAGGAGGAGCAGAAGGTGCTCCGGGCGCTGGAGCCGAGGTTCCTCTGCAGGCCGTGGTGCAGACCATGGGGAAGCAGCTGTGCCCCTGCAGCCCGTGGGTCCATGGGGGATGCAGAGATCCACCCGCAGCCCGTGGGGATCCACGGGGGCTGCAGAGATCCACCCGCAGCCCGTGGGGGAGGTGTCCATGCCAGAGCAGGTGGGTGCCTGGAGGAGGCTGTGATCCAGTGGGAGACCCAGTGGAGAGAGGGGGCCCTGCTTCCAGGCTGGCGCAGCCTGTCCTTGGAGGACTGCGCCCCATGGAAAGAGAGAGAGACCCACTCCACAGCAGTTTTGGGAGCACTGTGTGCCCGTGGGAGGGACTCACGCTGCAGCAGTTTTGGGAGGGCTGCTGCTCATGAGGGTGGACCCAGCCGGGGAAGGTCACGGAGAACTGTCTCCCGTGGGAGGGACCCACGGCCTCACAGGGGAAGGGCTCCTCCCGGAGCAGCGGAAGGAAATCTTGGTGATGGACTGACCAAACCCCCATGCCCTGTCCCCTGTGCTGCTGGTGGGAAGGATGGGGGGGCTGGTGGGAAAAGGTGTTCTAAGGGCTTATTTTACTTCTCATCATCTTCCTCTGATTCTGTTAGCAATAAATTCACTCTGTAGCTTTAAGTTAAGCCTGTTTTGCCCTTCAAGTGTTCTCTCCCGGTCCTTATCTCAACTAGTGAAGCCTTAGTTAATTTTTTGTTCCCTCTCTCCTCTGCCCAGCTGTGGCAGGGGAGGCTGAGCAAGCGACTCTCGTGGGTGCCTGGCATCATGCCAGTGTCAAACCACGATGGTGTGTGTGTAAGAGCAGGAGAGGGTGCACACAGGGACTGGGATTATTATTCATCTGCTGAGTTCATATTGCCAGTGCAGATACAGGAACCTCTGACAGAAAATCTTCAACAACTGTAATGCAACACGTGGTCAATATTTAGCAATATTTCATAGAATAAAGTCCACCTAGTCCAACCTCTCTGCAATGAGCAGGGACATCTCCATGTAGATCAGGCTGGTCAGAGCCCTGCCCAACCTGACCTCGAATATTTCCAGGGTTGGGGCAGCTACCACCCCTCTGGGCAACCTGTTCCACTGCCCCACCACTGTAATTTTATGTGATGTGAGTACAGAACCAGAGCCTTCTGCCAAGCTTTGGCACAGCAACTGCAGCTTTTATTTCCTATGAGAAACCAAACTCAGATGTTTTATGTTTTCAGAGGCTGAGCTGTAAAGGCTGTTCTAGAGACAAAATCTCCATTTGACCCTCTGTACATCCAAGAAGAACATGGGGACAAAAACAGCAGTGGAAAGTTCCAGGTATTGAATTTTTCTCTGGAATGGTAGCATTAGTAGCTCATTCTCCTTCTATACAGGATTTTAGCACTGAATAGACCCAAGGACACAATGTAAGAAACCTTTACAATTGCTGTTAAAGAACCTGATACTTCTGCAACTGTCAGGCATTCTTAGGCTGTCAGTCCAGGCTGTCACTCAAGTTCAGTCCTTTGTGATCTACTGAATGATAAGGCTGCCTGTCCTGTTTAATTTTGCTCAAGTTAAATTATGCACTGTGTCTTTCCTGTCAAATCCATGAGTACTTATTGTTCAATGAACAACCAGTCCATAAAAAAATGCCAGCTGATTCAGCTAGGGTAGGAATATTTTGCAGCCTTGGTTATTATTATTCTATTATTGCCACGTAAGGCAGAGATGAAAATGACCTATTAGACCATTCAGTGCAACTTCCTACAATTCAGGACTCTTACGTGTTAGAGCTTTATTATTAGGTGCTACAGAGAAAAAGAACCTTTCAGAAAATATCAGTATTCAAAAAGCGCTTGTCACTTAATAAATTTTAATGTCAAAAAGCCAAGAATTTATCTCAGTTATTCAAATCCACACGTCAAATTAACATCCATTTAAACTAAAATTAGGTATGTTCTCTCTGGCAGAGAGCTTGAAGCACATGAAATGCTCTGAGGAGAGCTGCTAGTCACTGCTGTCACGGCAGCGTTTCTCTGGCGCTGTCGGTGACAATACAACTGGTGGGAAGTTGAAGGCATTACGCAGTGCAGCACAGAGGAGCCAGAAGTTCAGCCAGAGAAAAGCATATACCTATATGGTTTTAGACTGCTGGTGGCTCCCCCAAAAATATTCCATCTACCTGGTAGCTTTAGAGTGGCATTGCTGGAGAGAGACCACATGCAAAAGGCTTTCCAGGGCTGGGTAATTGAAGTGGGAAGTTAGAGGGCATCTGCTGTTGCTGTCCTATAGCATAGCAACATACCCCTTCCATGTCACTCANGTTAACCTGCGAGCCGGGCTGGGAGCAGCCTGGCCGGCAGTAATTAACAATCTGCCCTGTGTCCAGCAGCTCTGGATGAATTTCAGTCATGAAGGAGATCTCTGCTAACTCTCCGGAGTGGTACAGTAATGAGAGGAACAAATAAAATAACCCCCATATATAAAAAAAAGAAAAAAGCACAGTTACATTTATCACCTCTGCAACATGCACAGGGAGGCTGTCAAGGTGTGACATTCAGAGTGAAAAAATACACCTCTCTTGGAAGAGCAAGTCTGCTGATCTGACACAGGTTGGCTGGAGGGACCAGAAAAGAATTGTACATGTCTGAAGAAGTGAAGATGATTGAAGAAAGAACTCACCTAGAGTCTAAAGAAGCTGCCAAGCCCACCTGTGCCTCAAAAGCAGCTGAACCTGGAGTGTTCTGTGTAAACTCTGTAAGCTGTTTTTCTTATTTATCCCAGCCCTGGTGTTGCACAACCATCACTTTACCTCTAGGGTTTTATTTACATTAATTTAATGTTGGTTTTTTTTTTTTTTTTCCCCAAAGCTTCTGCTCAAGCAATTCACAGCAGGATATTTTCTGCTCCAGGCCACAACAAAAGTGGAAATTATGGACTGCAGCTTTGTTCCTCTAAAACCACAGAACATCTCAAAGCCCGAAGTGTCTCACAGAGGGGTGACAACTTCTGCACAAAGCAATAAAGAGATTGAGTCAGTAGTGACAAATCAGATTAAATATTTGAACGAGAGAAAGAAATAGCTCCTGAGCTCACCTGCACAATTTTGAAATGCAGCAGTGTCATCAGAAAGCATTCCTGACACAGCTGTGGAGCTAACTCGTGGGAGAGACAGAACATGCAAAATGGCAAAAAGTCATTTAAGTCAACTGACACGTCTAGATGTGTCACAAACCAGAATAGTAAGAGTGACAGAAGAAAATTAAATTTATTCAGTATACGTATGTGTATATTTAGCTGTAATTATCGACTCTATGTGTCACCCATTGCATAGGAGGAATGTAAAAAACCTGTAAGGCAGTTCTGTGAATCGTGGGAAACTGGAGGTATGGAGACCATCCAGCCATATATAGAAATTCTGCTGCTGTTCTTCCAGTAAATCTGACTGAATTGTTGAAAAGTCAGTGCAGAGAGTTTCCACGGAAGGTAAAGGAAAAGATAAAATACTGTGACTGAAAATACCAGATCGGAAAAAATAACCACACTTGAACCTTCAGAAATTAACATCTAATGGGGGTTAAAGAAGAGAAGAACCACAAAGAAACTGTATTTTTAAAACAATTCTATAATGCTGCAAATTTCTCTATTTCTCCCTTTCCTCTCTCTGTTTCTCCCCTCTTTTCTATTTTTTAAAATACTTTTTTGATTAAACTAAGAGCATGATCTGCAGAGAGAGAGGGAGTTCCAGATGACATCTGGGGATTTTTGGGAAATTTTTTGTCCTGATCCAGTGATTCACTCAGTCTGTGCAGTCCCTCAGAGGATCTGAAATCCCATATAAATCCATTAAATGTTCCAAAGTCCCATATAAATCCATATTCACAATTAAAACTGGGATTCTGCTATTGCTGGTTCACAGCAGGTACGAGAAGCAAGCAAGGGGAGCACTCAGAGGAAGTGGTGAATTTGAACACAAGCACACCTCCCCTTCATGACATGGGCTTTTATCAAAATAAAAGACAATACAGATTTGCACCCAGGATCTTCAAAACCACCATGGCAGCCCTGGAGTTGTAAAGATAAGCACAGGTTGTACCTTGGTTCTTCAGGTTTGCAATACATGACACAGAACCACCAAGCAACCAACCAGTTTCCCCGGGGTGCAAATCGTGCTCTTCTTCTTTGTGATTGTTTGGTGTGCACTGCTGTGTGTGTGTGTGTGTGTGTGTGTATACAGACACAGACACCTAGAGAGAAAAAGTGCCCAGGAACCAGTCAGTGTGTGCAGTGCAGGCAAAACACTGTCACCTCCCTGCACTGCCCCTGCTATTAGAAGAGTTGTGTTACTGACTAAGGGCAGGAGCTGAGCAGCTATGGATTTACCAAATCTCAGCTTTAAGGCTGTGGAAACAGGTAACCTCAGCGTGGGTCTGTGACAACAGACCTTCCTTGCCATCACCACCTTCATCAGCATCCTGCGCCTCACCAGACTTCTCAAGAACACGTGAAAAAATTAGTTAAGAATGGTAATTTTTTTGGTGAGAATAGCAACACAACTGTTCACCCTCCACATTTTTAATGTGAGTTACAGCGTCATGATTTTGTTATCCTGCAGCACAGCTTTCTGAGTGTTCTGGCGTGGGAGCTTTTCAAGAAGAATTACTGTTATTACTCTTCATCTTCATGTGCATGTTGCCTTTCCAGAGCTCTGCTAAGCTAGCCTGAGAACACCTAAATGGAAATTGGGTTGAAAAGCTGTTATTTGGCTGCTCTACCTGACAGTAAATTTTCAGTTCGTGTATGGATTTTCTTTCCTGTTCCGCAAGATTTGTGGCTTGACTGTTGTACAGCAGGAGGGAAGAAAAAAGTGTGAACCAAGGTAAAGTCTCCCTGGGAGCACAGTGAGTGCCCCTTTTGTGAGCACGCTTTCTCTCTCTGCTGACTTAGCAACAAAAAAACAGCTCTCCCTGCATACCCCATTGCACTTTCAAGCTGCAGCCCAAACACACCAAATCCACTGAAGAAAAAGCTATACATCCCCCAGTTGCTTCATACCTGTCATATATGCACTGAATGTGTGTATGAAGTGACCTACATTAGCTTTACATCGTACCAAGATACACAATATTTTCTTCTCTGTGGCACTCAGATTTGCATCTATGCAATTAACAGCCATGTTTAATTTAAAAAGCCAGCCAAGCAGCAGCCTGATGGAAAGTCTTTAGCACTGTGCAATCGAGAGATGAAGAAATGATCTGTGACCTGAGCTTTTGCACTGCTCACTCAGGAGCAGCACTTCCCTGAGAGCAGATGCAACCGAGGGCTGATAGAGGTGGAACTAATTAACGGGGCAGATACCACTTGAAGCATCCACCCTTTCCAAGGATGGGGAGAGGAAATTTATGTTAACTGATCTTCCTTCTAATGAAGGCATAAACAACAGAGCCTGCAAGGTTCCCACAGGGAACCATCAGCCCTGCTCCAGCCTTCTGGAAAGCAGCAGCAGCAGCAGAGCAGCAGGGTGCTTTCCACTTACATGGTACTTATATGGTACACTTATATAGAATCACAGGTTGGAAGAGACCTCTAAGATCATTGAGTCCAACCATTAACCTAAACCTGCCATTTTCACCACTAACCCTGTCCCCAGGCATTGTATTCTGATATGGCACATGGTATTTTCCATTCTGAGGTCTCACAGGGTGCCAGACATTGGTGCAGGTACCCCGCTGTTCTCCTGAGAGCTGTGTAGAGGAAGCTGTTGCCTTTTTAAGGAACAGAACACAGAGGGGCTGAGAAGTTAAGGCTGAAAAATCATTTTGTGGCAGATCTCCACACCATCCACGGCACCAGCCTGCCAACAGCACTAAGAACACTCACAGATAGTAGCTTTCAAAAAGTGTGTTGACAACTGGTCATCCTAATCCACACCACTGTGTCTTATGGCTCCTGGCATGCATATCTCTGTGACAGATTAAAATGTGATGCTTTTTACTTTTGACCCACTCTCTTGCAGATATTTATCAATCATGAGCCTACATTAAATCAAAGGTGAGTATGTTCCATCTCCTTAGTCTCATGTTTGGACCATTAGTTATGGTATATCCTTATTTTTCATTTAAACAGGCCACTTACTACCACTGATCCAAAATACAGTTTTTTCACAAGACTGAATCAGTTTTTCAACACCTGAAATTTTCTTTTGCCACTCCAAGGGTGACAGCTGACTCCAGGACTCTCGAGAGTCATGGTCCATGGCTTTCCTGAGGAGTCCTCCAGAGAGCCCTGTTTTCCAGAACACGGCTTTCTTGATCCTGAGTGAGTACAGACACTTACCTTCTGGAGCCCCAGCTGTGGAGAAAACCATGGAGTTCCTTGGAACCATGGAAGACCATGTAAATCCTTGGCTGGGGGTATTTGGGGCTGGCAAGGAGCAGCTTGTGGCACTCTGTCTCAGGTCCCCACACCTAACTGGTCCTACAGAGCTTGCAAGGAATTTACTATCCTCCTTCTGGGTTGTCCTCCATGTGATCTTAATTGCCATTTCAAGATCTCAACCCTTGCATTGAATCCTGTGCTGGAGCAGCCCAGCCCCACTCAACCCCAAGCCTTCCTCCTCCACTTGGGATTGTCTGGGTCATGGCAGCCTACCCGGAGGCAAGCAGCAGATTATGGTATAACCTACAGCTAGACACTTTGAGGCATAGAGAAAATACACCAAAATAAAGCAGGCAGAGGGGCTGGCTGGAAAGAGAGGACACGGCCCAGAAAACCCAAGTGGGTGGCAGCTGTGGCCAGCACAACCCTCCTCATGATGTGCCAGTTTCCCACTGAACAGCAAATAATGGTGACAGATACAGGTAAAGTTTCATTGCTAAAATGAACTGTATTTTGGGTAGAGATGCTGGACTCCTCAGTTTGATGCTGGACTCCTCAGTTTAATGCTGGCATGTGAAATTATCAGTTTGCAGCCTCGAGCACAGAGACAATAACTGCTGCTGCACACATTGTCATTGCTGTGTATTTTTAGACTCTTGTAGGCGTTTGTAGTAGTTTCAAAGTGCCTTGATGATTTTTTCACATGTTTTTCCAGCAGGAATGAAGATGGTTTCCTGAGCTAGCTGGATATAATGACCAGTGTGGAAAAAAAAAAAGGCCAAGTGACTCTGCTTTTATTTCAGGTCCAGTGCAATTCTGAGGCTGCACAGACATTCCTTTTTGCTTTCCATGTTAAAGACTTTGTGATGGCAGCCAGAAATATTTTTTCATGACTCTGCCCATTTTACCATGTCCCCAAGCAGGGACATGTTGCTCAGGGGTTGCAGGATGATTTCACTCACAGATGCTTAGGATAGGGCTGGTTTTCTCCCTTGGACTCCCTGAAGACCTACTGTTCTTAGGACAATGACAACTGCACCCAGTTGCCTTAATTTCATTATAAGAGAAAACCTCTGAATATTAGATTTGAGTGAGTTCACAGTTCCTATGAGATCAGTGCTGAGCTGTTCAAGAAATAATGTCATTTTTCCACATGAATCTGGAAGGGCTGAGCTGAGCCCTGAAGGTAGCTGGGGCCAAGGAGCCACAGGAGAGTTGGAGGGCAACACTACGCTCCTTGCAACTCACCCATTGCAAGGATGCAAAGTGGGGCCAGGAAGGTGAGGGAAAGCCCCAGCCAGGGCAAAGGGGGAGTCATGGGTGGGCAGAGCAGGTGGGGTGGTCAATCCAACCAGTCAGGGAACAGAAAATGTGGGACAGGTCCTGTACAGCTCAACCTGAAAAAGAAGTGAGCAGAGACACAAATGAAAAAGGTCTGTAGAGTCCTGAGGGGCACAGATGAAGCTACCAGTCTCCTCTACTACAAAATTCAGGAGGCATCAAAAGAAGCTAGCTGCATTTTCATGAATAGTATTCCCTGTTTTAAATGGTCAGCATTCCCTAATTTCCAGAAATTTAGTTTTAAATGCTAGCCCTTTTCAAGCCTTCAGAAGTTTGAAGTATGTGGCCCTAAACAGAATGTACCAGAGGCAACCTTAATTCCCCTTTAACCAAGGTCTTCTGCAGGGTTTTGTACGGAGTGCCAGTCAGCCAGCCATTTCCAAGGGACTAGAAGTATTTTAGTACCTGCAAATCCACCAAAGAGGTCCTGCATGATTTTTAGGTCACTGTTCTGTGAAAATCTTCCCATGCTAAAGGATGATTTCTGCAAGGGACACTAACACCACAACCAGCTCCAAGGCATGTCCCCAAAAAGAAAAGCCAGTGCAAAGCAGGTGAAGAAGGGAGCATCCATGCAGCCTCATGCTCCTGTTGTGCACTGCCATGTCCCTGCTCCAAAGGGCCCTTTCTGACCTTTCCACACTCCTCCCAGGGCTGGCATGAAGCACGGCTGCACTAGGACAGAGAACACAAGAAATACAAGAAACTCTTGGCAGCAGCCTGCTGGTGGCTGCCCCAGGGCCTTCCTGGGCAGCCTGGGTATGCAGCAGTCCCAGTTTCTCACTGCTACACTGCTAGACAAGTTTTTATTAGAGTCTTGTAGGAGCTTAGGGTTTATTACGGGCTCAGCAAAAGCATTCCCACTCTCAGCAATACCAAACCAAATTTATGGGTTCGTATGGAAGAAACAGAAACCAACACCAGTAAATTCTCATCAGTTGGTTTATTATATGTTCTAAACAATTTACTTGGTGCCTGTATTTCCTGTGTTACATGCCATCAGTATTTCTGTCCTCTTCATTTATCAATTAATGTTTGTAATGAAAATGTACCCAGCCAGGTTAACTCACTGAGCAACTCTGCTATGGTTGTCATCACGGCCTCTAAATGTCCAGCACTGCAACTGCAGTCAGTGGTAGAGATCATCCATGGTATGGCTATCGTCTCATTCCCCAGAAACAGCCAGAAGAAAACAGCAGTGAGAGACAAAATCACCCTCTTGTTGCTTTTAAACATCAGCCACAGCCTACAAGGACCCGGAGACAAGGATGTCTCTTATTAAGCTGTAATCAGCATTGTCTCTTCTTTTTTTTAACCAAGTTTGACAAAATATCTGGAGAATCACGGCTAAGCTCCAGGATCACCAAGCTTTCAGGAAGCAGTGTCTCTGCTGGAAGAGAGTCCTCCAAGTGTGCTGGAAAGACCTGAGACCGCAAAGTCTGTATCACTGAGCTGACTCTGCAAAGGGTTAACCTGGGTGATGGGGCAGAGTGCACCCACAGCAAGTTTGCTGATGACAAACAGGCAGAGGTGGCTGATATGCCAGAGGGTTGTGCTGCTATCCAGAGAGACCACAAGAGGCTGGAGAAATGGGCTGGAAGGTACACCATAAAGCTCAACAAGAAGTGCAAAGTCCTGCATTTGGTGAAGAACAATCTGAGGCACCAGTCCGTGCTGAGGGCTATTCACCTGGGAAACAGCTTGGCAGAAAAGCCCCTGGGAATCCTGGTGGACACCAAGTTGATCATAAGCCAACAATGTGCACTTAGGGCAAAGAAAGAGAACGGTATCCTGGGCTGTATTAGGAGAAGCGTTGCCAACAGATTGAAGTAGGTGATCCTTCCTATCTGCTCAGCTCTGGTGAGGCCACTCCTGGAGTGCTGGGTCCAGTCCTGGACTTCCCAGTACAAGAGAGACTCCAGCAAAGGGCCATGAAGATGATGAAGGTAGTGGTGCATGTCTCCTGCAAGGAAATGCTCAGAGAGCTGTGACTGTTCAGAAGAGAAGGCTCAGAGGGATCTCATCAGTGTGTATAAACGCCTGAGGGGAGGGTGCAAAGAGGACACAGACAGCCTCTTTCCACTGGTAGCCAGTGTGAGGACCAGAGGCCATGGGCACAAACTGAAACAGGAATTTCCCCCTGAACATCAGGAAACTGCCACTGTGGGGGTCACCAAGTACTGACAGAGGTTGCCAGTTTTCAAAAGCTGTCTGGAAATGGTCCTGGGAAATTGGGTCTAGGTGGCCCTGCTTGAGCACGGGAGGTTGGTGCAGATGACATCTGGAGGTCCCTCTCAACCTCAACCATTCTGTGCTCTGTGAACCTAATTGCTCTTAGCACATTTCTCTTTCACATTAAAACTTTAACGATGAAGTGACATGGAGAAAAGGGGACCTCTCTCCAGTTCTCAGTTTCTGGAGGCAGGGAGAAGCAGCACATTCCCATACGGTGACAGGAAATGCGTATTCCCAACATGGTGCCATGTGATCCTTGGTACAGGACCAGTGATGGTGGGAACAGCATATCTGACGTGGGCAGAAAGACAGGATGTCCACATGGGCTTTTGTGGCCAAAATGCATTCCCCAGCTTTCTGAGGCCCTGGGAAATTCTGATTCCTGGCTCTTCCTGTAGTCAAACCAGTCTTTCCAAGTGGGAAAGGCATCTCCCAGCTCCGTGGTAATTGCTTTTGTGGTAAATACAGTTGGGGCTGAATAACACAAAAAAAGATAGCTTTTCTGCAATTAATTATTTTCACAAGGAACTGGGATTCAGCCAAATGCTAATGAAGCCAGAGGGAAACGGGAGTTGGGCCATTCCTGAAGCAATGAAAAAGCTTTACCAGCAGTTTAGGAGCTGTATCATTTTCTTCACAAAACCAGACAGATACATCTTTCAGTAGCCCTTTGCAGTCACATTTCACACTTGAGTTTTCCGTTCCTTCTGCAATCAGTATCAGTTAAATCCTGCACTAGCATTTTAATACTAAGATTAAAGACTGCCATACAGTGGGAAAGTCCAAACTAGAACCTGAAAATATTAATAAAGAAAACTAAAAATGGGGTTTCTGAAAAATGTCTGAACTTGTTTAGTGTGGAAAATAGGATGGGGAGAAAGGCAAAATGGAAAGAAGCCCATGCAAGAAGGACTGCCTAACAGTTTTTAAGCCCAGGTAGAAAAAGAGATGTAGGTGCACAAGGGCATGCAGGGCTGTAAGTTGTGCTGTCATGACTGGTCACAGGATAAATAAATGAGAGGGTCTAATGGGTTTGACACTACAACTACCTGCAAGAGCAGCAATAAACCAAGGCTGTGAGAACTGCTTGATCACATGGAGCTACCAGGGAATGGATAGCAGGGTGAGTGGTAGACAAGAGTCTTGGAGTCTAGTGGCTTTCTCTGTGCCCCAGCATCTGTCTGAACAACTCACCAGGTAAAGAAAATTTAAAAAAAAAACTTTTCTGTCTCTGGCTTTTTTGGTTCTGGTGTATTAAAAATTCTTTTTTGCTGAAGCCAGTGCATGCGTTGCAAAAACGCTGTGGCCATTCACAGCACCAGATGAGTGTGTGTACAGCACAGCAAATTCAACAGGGAGAGTGTTAGTGCTGGTATAGGTGCTCTCATCCTCATCACACCCACTGCCATTCACAAACATGTAATTTAATTGGTAAAGAGGTAAGCAGAGGGAGAGCACACAGAGGAAGTGCTGTCATCAGCACAGATGGGTAAACGTGATGCACAAATACACTCACCCTAACACAACCCTAAATCTGCTCATTTCATTCCCCTTCAGGTCTCTTCTTACAGGGGTCTCCAACAGATTTCTTTTCTGACTTACTCATACAAGATGCTGAAAATGACAGAAGAGCTGATAAGAATGGGGACAATGAAGAGGATGGGAAAACAGTCATACATCTCTGAATCAGAGACCAATAACCTGTCTGCTGGCAAGTTATGTTTTTGTTCATTTGTTATTATGAAGCTAGAAGTTACTTTTTTTAAATTCAATTTTTATTTTATTGGTGGTTTTTGGGGTTTTTTTACAAACAAGTCAGGCAATCAGGAGAACAAAGCAAGATGGTGATGAAGAGAGAGCTGAAATGCAAAACATCCTTGTTCCTGCTGGGGTCAGACACTGCTCAGGTCACTTCACCTGTGCCTTAGCTCAGCTTTGTGTAAGATGCAATCAAAGCTTTCCTCGTGGAAGTGGCTTGATGTTTTATTGCTGTAAAGCAACTTTATCTCAGGGCTGACATTTAATAACTGCACAGGGAGTTATTTAACAACATTAACAACAGCAGTGACAGCATTATCAAATCAGCGGTGTGCTTTTCCTTAGAATTCAACACTTTTCAAAGGAGGAAGATAGTGAGACTGCTTTGGGCTCAGCCTTGTTTTCCCCCTCCATGTCCTGCCCTCTCTGGCCTTAGATCCTGGACCGAACTCTCCAAGCAAAGTTGCTTTTCTTGTTACTTTAAAGACATCTTGAGAGCAAGCCTATTTTTCTGCTTATATATGTCCAACCTGCTCATTATTTAACCAAGAAGACCTTTTCCTACAGCTTACTGTGTTCAGAAGGGAGAACTTCCTGCCGAATTCCAATTTCCTCTCTTCTATTTAAGCTTGTGAAATTGTTGGTGTAACCATTGATAACTGGTTAACAGTTTCCTTGAGAAAAGGAGTCCTGATCTGACATCTCTCTCGGTGCAGAGGTGCTATGCGAAACTTGCCTTGGACTTGCAGGTTTTATGGTTCTCCTGTCTCCAGCTGTAGGCTCTGGTGAGTGCTGGTCAGACCTTGGCATCCCTCTGAATGACTGAGGCTTTTCACTCTCTGGGATCCTCCAGCAAAGTGCCCTGGTGGCCCAAAAATCCCGGTGCCCTCTCCCTATAAAAGCAACCTTCATGTCCTAGTTTCTCTCAGTCCTGCACTTGGGTCACAGCAACCCCTTGCAATGCTACAGGCTGGGGGAAGAGAGGCTGGAAAGTGGCCCAGAAGAAAAGGACCTGGTGCAGCAGCTGAACATGAGCCAGAATGTGCCCAGGTGGCCGAGAAGGCCAATGGCATCCTGGCCTGTATCAGCAACAGTGTGGCCAGCAGGACCAGGGCAGTGATTGTCCCCCTGTACTCAGCACTGGTGAGACCACACCTCAAATCCTGTGTTCAATTTTGTGCCACTCACTACAAGAAAAACATTGAGGTGCTGGAGTGAGTCCAGAGAAGAGCTTACACCTCACCTTACACAGACTTTCTCAGCCCACCTGTCCCACCTGTGGGTACCTGCACCAGCAGAAGCAGATGAGTACAGGCATCTTCCACCCGAACCTCCCTTCCAGCAGCTTCTCGTTGAGCTACTGGTTTAAACTTTCTCCCTGTAACATGGCCTGTGCCAGAGTAGTGTTGGCCAGGTCCCCTTTACAGTCCAGACTTGCCTCCCCCATGGACATGAAGAAAGCAGCATGCTACCCAAAAGCCTTGCCCACCTCTTGTTCATCCCTAAGATGATGATACACTTAAAAAGCTCCATGATCTGTAAAGAGAACAATCAAACAAAAGCTTCAGAGTAAGTTAGTTGTGGCACAAATTACTGGCAGATGTATGGGGTTTTTAAATCCTCTTGCCATAGCGATAGGATAAAATTCCCAACACAAATGGCAACTCTCCAGCAAGACTCTGACATAATTACTGTAATTATACTGTCTCTGCACTCTCTTATAAATCAGTGACAGTACATATTTAATGAGTTCTTTCCCATTCAGCAGGTTGCTCCCAGCCGCTCAGATTTGCAACTGCAATGCAGAGGTATCTTAAAATAAAATTAACCCTTGGAAGGGAGGCCCCATTCTGTGAGGATGCAGGCGAGTCTCTCAGAGCAGGGCCTGGCACTGCACACCCTTCCCTGCACTGCTGGAACATATGGGCAGGCTTCAGAGCAAGGTCTCATTTGCCTTGGTGAGTAAGATTTTGCCAGTGATGCCTGAGTGGGCTGAGTGTGGTGGACATGAGCATTGTCAGAATGTAACCTGCTGGCAACCTGCTCGTGGGGTACAAGTGGCTCAGCCCGCAGTGGCTGATGTTGCAGAGTCTGATGTGGTGCCCTGTAGGAAGGCCCCAGGGTTGCTGTGACTTCCCCTAAGGTAAGAGTCTGCTTAAAACAGAACCCCACCAAACAAGCACTCTTGCACCGTCATCTCCCAGGGGAGTTTAAGCTCACACCACAACGTGCAGGTTTGTCCTGAGGATGCAGGCACCTTGCTTTGACTTCTTGCAGTGCAGCTTTTCTTCTTGAATCTCAGCTTGTCAAAGGAGGAAGAAAGCAATTTCAGCAGACACATCTGTGCAGCTCAGGATTTACTTAAGCATCAAATAATACCAAGTACCAATTCAGAGTTCAAGGCAAACACACAGTATTCCTATTCCTATACCAGGAATCTATTCCTGGGCTGTATAATGTTGTCAGACCAAAATTTTAGGCATGAATTAAACTAACCCCTTTACATGTTTCCCCTTGCTGGTAACCAGCAGTGAATGTACTGCATCTTCAGATGTTTTACAGATTAAGGGGCTTCTGTGGCTTGGGCTGGACCTGCAGTGACATCTCGTGGTCCCCCACGAGGTGAGGTGCTGGCTGCTAAGTGGCACAGCCCCGCGACCCAAACCTCACTCCGATGCCCCTAGACCACAGCACTGCTCAGCCCTGACCAGCACAAACCTTGGGAACACACCTCCACCTGGGGTGGCCGAATGCCCTGGGGGGAAAACAACACACCTCCCGCTGCCACATCCCTTCACCTGCAGCACCAGGAGAGACTTCAGAAATCATCCTTTTGAGCATGAAGGTAAACCAATCATGAAAATCAGATCGTTGCACAGAGAGCCTGTGGGTGGGCTGTACTTGCCTGCAAAGCCTTGGTGCTTTTAGTTCGAGACAAGGAGAGGAGTTAATCTGTCTCCTCCTGTGCTTATGTCTGCCTGAGACTCACATGTGAGCAGGATGTTTTGTGCTTCACCACTTCTTTTGTTGTGACTCTCAAACAATTTCCCACTGAAAACCAACACGCTTGCTGTCGGCATCTTAGTAGAGGAAATTAAATCTGACATTTCAGTGTTATCTGATTTCACATCTCTGCACACCATTGTATAATTTCACCACCTACTCATTATTTTTCTTCACACACAAGTGCATTTAGAGAAAATACAATCCTTGAACAAATACTTAGGCAGACAAAGGTTGTAATCAGCTTGGATAGAAATCAGACAGCTTATTTGCTTGAAAAAAGGGGGAAAGGAGGAGGAAATGAAATGGAATAATTTCTTTCCTGTGAACTTAGGGCACCAAAAAATTATATAGCAAAACTATAACATGAGAAGAAAAATAGTTGAAAAACTTTCCAGGCAACATTAGCCTTGCTGACATGAACAGAGGGCAGGGAAGAAGTGGGAAGGATGACAGAAATCAGCAGTATGGAGGAAAAGATGCGAGCTGGAGGGAAAGTTGGCAGCAAGTCCCTCGACGAGAGAAATAAATTTATCAGTTTGTGTATATTTGTGTGTTGGTTTTGCACAGCCTGGTTTCTGGTAGCAGGGGGGGCCACAGAGGTGGCTCCTGTGAGAACCTCCTGGAAGTTTCCACCATGTCCAGCAGAGCGAGTCTGATGGCTCTGAAAGATGGACATGCTGCTGGCCAAAACTCGGCCAATGAGAGAGGCTGGTAATGCCTCTGTGATGACATATTTGAGAAGAAAATACAATACTTTCCAGCAAGTACTCCTGAGCTATTGCACTAAAAATAACATGAAAGTCAAAGACCTGATTCATTAATGTCTTCTGTGCTCATTAAAAAATAATTTAAAAGTTACAACAAAAGACTCACAAATTTTTCCCAGAGCAAGATGACTGGATGTCCCCTGTAAATCATCAGATATATCAACACTTACTGTCAGATAGGCAGCAACTGAGTCATGCTGGGAGAACATGCACGATGCAGACACATAAGATCAAAACTGGGATTTGAAAAGTTGCTCCACACTGTCTAATCCATCAAAATACCCAGTCCTAGGAAAGAGGACAAGTGTGGCCCATTGCTGAGCACCTGGGGCACCGAGCTTAGGGAGTCCATGAGTTCATCGTCTCAGGCACCTTCCTCCAGCTCTTTTACTGGAGGGGCAGCACAGGCAGCAGTCCCAGGCCAGCATCTCACTCTGCTGGGGGCTGCAGACAGGCAGGCCCAGTGGAGACAAGGAAAGTTCATAATTAGGCTATGCAGAAATGCAAATGCTGAGCTCCACCTCATACACCACTCCAGTGAGACAGCTCAAGTTTAACATGAGCACATGATCACAAGTGTCAGGACTATCACCTGTATTTCTTTTTCTTGACTATGTATAACTATTCTAACTTTCTCACAGACATTTGTGCCTTGGGGGTGTTGGTTGACAAGAAGTTTAACATGACCCAACAATGTGTGCTTGCAGCCCAGGAAACCATTTGTGTCTTGGGCTGCATCCAACGCAGCGTGGGCAGCAGGGCGAGGGATGGGATTCTGCCCCTCTGCTCTGCTCTGCGAGACCTCACCTGTAGTGCTGCATCCAGCTCTGGGGTCCCCAACATAAGAAGGACATGGATCTGCTGGAACAACTACAGAAGGAGGGCCATAAAGCTGCTCAGAGGGCTGGAGAACCTCTCCCATTAAAACAGGCTGAGAGAGCTGGGGCTGTTCAGCCTGGAGGCGAGAAGGCTCCAAAGAGACCTTAGAGAACCCTCCAGTGCCTAAAGGGGGCTACGAGAGAGCTGGAGAGGCACTTTTGACAAGGGCATGTAGTGATTAGACAAGGGGGAATGGCTTCAAACTGTCAGAGGATAGGTTTACCTTAAATATTAGGAAGAAATTCTTTACTGTGAGGGTGGTGAGGCACTGGCACAGGTTGTCCAGAGAAGTTGTGGATGCCCCATCCCTGGAAGTGTTCAAGACCAGGTTGGACAGAGCTCTGAGCAACCCAGTCTAGTTGGACTAGATGAATTCTAAGGGCTCTTTCAACCCAAACCATTCTATGATTTATGTAAGTTTGACAGCAGTTTAAAGTCTAAGACATTATGCAAATATAATTAGCAAACGTTAACATATTTTCCAGTTCATTTCAAGTTATGAAATAAGTCAATCTGTCTTCTCGTTCTTCAGCACTTCTTGAGAGCAGGATAGTGTGGTCAGTCCTCTGCTCCCACAATTTTCCAGTTCATATTACTTTCAGAGAGTAAGAGAAAGGCCATCTGGGGAGCTCAGGAGCTGGTGTAGGGCAGCTGCCTGCCCCAAGGCAGGATTCACCTCTGGCTAACACATTATCACCAAATATGTGCCTGATTGCCATGTGCATCTGAAGAGCCCCCCTCTGCAATCTCTTCCAGTGCTCCACAGTCTTTCCTGTTACAGGGTTCCTCCCTAGTGACTAATCTAAATATTCTTTGGTTCAATAAGTCTATTATGTTCTTGTTCTAGTCACCATGAACATAAAAGACACTAAAAAGACGAGAGGAATAAATTGTTCTCTTTGTGTCTTGAGAACTGTATTTCCTTATGGTATTCTGTAGGTAAACCTACTCAAACTTGTTCGGTCTTCTTATATTTCTCATTCTCATATACTTATATTCTGATGTTTTCTAGATTTCTGTTAAATCCCATTGCTCTTCTCAGAACTGTCTCTGTTTTTTCCTAACAAGCATGATATATAAAACTAGACCTGATATTTCAGCTGATGCCTCTCCAGAGTAGAACGAGGTATTTTATGTCATATGGGTGATACAGTCTTTATGCTTCTCTTCATTTTGCAGCATCACTCTGTTAGAATGGGTCACAAAATGAGTGCCAGACAACCAGCTGACCTTTTCCAGCTGCATTGACCTTTAATTCCTCTCTGCTCTGTTTGTAAACTTTGCTGGTTCTGTCCAATTTCCCAAGATGATTTTGAATCCTACTTCCACCCTTTAAAATGCTTGCAACCTCACCTGTCTCAACATAATACAACACAGTCTCTTTTTCCCTCCTATATATCTTGCCTGAAACAGATCACAAAACCTCATACATATGTATCCTGCAATCTAACAATCTCTGTTTATGCTCTTTTTATTCTGAATCCTTCAAGAATAAAAGAAAAACAAAGACACACAGTTATTTGTTTGATTTAAAAAAACCAACCAAACAAAAAAACCCAACTGTAAGGACTGGTAAGAAAACACAGAATAGTGAAACTTCAGACCCTCTTTCCCACAGGGACATGCATCTATGGCATGTTTGAAACGTGTGTGTGCTGTGAAAGCAATCTCTACCTGTATAGAGTTTTAAAACTGATTTGTAATTATATTTAAGACAGTGCTGAGAAAATAGGAAGACCTGTCCAATGCTTTAAGCACAATTCTTTTCCTCTCTGACTTGTTTTTCATTTTTACACTAGGAGAAGCAGGATTTGAACCTGTGCTGGAAACAGCTCTATATATCTATATATCTATATATCTATATATCTATATATCTATATATCAGTTATTGCATTTTGTTTAGCACAGTATTTCCTCTTCTTTCTAAATTAGACTATAAAACTCTGCTTACATCAGAATCCCACACCTGGACAACACAGCATTCTGGGACTGGATCCAGTGCACCAAAGCTGTTGATTCCTACTGTCCTGACTCTAAAAAGTATTAAGGGGTGAATCTGATATCCACAGGGATGAAATTACTGCAAGCTTTGGTAAAGATGTTAAAGCAAAAAATGGGTTGTCCAGCACTTTGATTTCTCACTGAAGTAAAGAGGGGAACTAAAACCAATGCAAAACATAAATACAGATTTAAATTACAAATTTTCTTAGTTCAAGTCCTGGCATTTATTTATATGATGGAAAATAGAAGCCCCCTTTAAGGCCATTTTTCCATCTTTATAATTTAAACTTTAAGCTCCATTTTAAGCAACCAGCAAGCTGGGGTTAAAGCTATGCAATAAACTCACTCTGTGCAGCTATGCTGGAGTCACACCAGTGCTAGTTCTGCTCAGTCATACCAAAGTAAATACCACCTTTGCTCACACTGGCATAAATTCTTCACTCTGTCAGAGGAAAGAGACAGACATCTGGCCAACTCTTAGGAGCTTTCCTGGGTCCTGCAAGGTACCTTGGATAACTGGGACCAGGAACTGTTCTGCCTTTACGAACTTCAATAGGAATGTAAATATTCTTGGTAACTTAAAGGAGTTTGTCCCAAGCAGGAATATCTGTAAACATAATGATAACTCATAGAAGACCTCTTGTGCAAGAAGAAGGGGAAAAGGGCTCACAAGGAGCAAAAGAGAAAATCTAGGAGAGCAGTAGAAATGTGCATCAAAAGGATGCAATACCTCAAAGCAAGTGAAAATCTTTGAAAAAGACCTTTCAGAGAGTTGCAGCAGGTGAAACAACAAAGCATTTTTGGTCCCAGGAGATGCCATCAATCCTAAATACAAAGTGTTCTCACAATGACATGACTAGTTACGATTCTATGTAAAAATTCAACTTCTGACCACAGAGTTCCTTATGCCATTGCTAATTTCATTTAGACACAAATTAATATTTGGCAGCTCTGAAAATACTTTTGCTTCATGTGGTCTTGAAGTGAAAAAGTTTGAAAGAGTGAAAAGTATGAAATTTGGTTCCTAGCAAAGAGTCACAGAGAAAGAAGTCCTTTTTCAGAAACTGTGAAAATTACAATTTTACATTATTTTGCTAAATTCTGTGCGCAAACAAGCCAGTTCATTGTAGTGCCACAGATTATTTCCATAACTTGAAATAACTGGTGACCTGAAAAAAATCCACAATCCATACAACGCAACACTGAGCTGAGTTGCAAATGTCTTACGAGCTGAAGGAATACTTCACTTACAACACTGAAGCTGTTGATGAAGTGTCAGTCCTTCCCCTCCGTGCTGAGGAGGAACATTTCCCCCTGTGCTAAGAGTCCAGTGCTTCAGATGTACTGTTCTTCATCTGCTCCGTTTATGAGCAATGACCACTTTCCCCCTTCCTCCTCGATAAAACCATTGCGTCCTGGCAGCCTGTCTGAAGCCAAGGAAGAGAGGGACACTTGGCTAGTCTGATCCCAAGGAGATGGTTTGGAAGAGTCCCTCCTCCTATCGTCCATTCCAATGTGAACACTGATTTGAGAAGGAGTGAGTGGCTTCATGCGGCCTTGAGCTTGTGCTTCATAACTTTCTGTGTCTGGCTTCTTGTAACTAAGAAGAGAAAAGATGTTAACAACAAGAGGTCAACATGTAGAAGCATCTGGCACTAGAACAAATCAGAAACTTCTGACAGCCTAAATGTATTGAAAGTGTTTATATAAAAAAAAAATTATAGATAATTTACATATGTTTAAATTAAGTTTCCTATCTATCAGCTCACAAACAATTAATTTAAAATGTATGGTGTCAAGAATGTGATGGTCTCAAAAATCAGTTACAAAATAATAATTTTTATTACTACTTGAATTTTGAGCCTGCCAATTCTCTCAAGCCAAGACAAGCACAGAAGGATAAGGGAGGATAATGGAAAAATGTAGAACACTGCTGAAGATATCTCTGATCTGGGTTTTCAGTCATTCAAGACCACATACCATTGATTGAGCACTCTTCTGTTGCATTTAGGAACATGGTGGTGGACTTGGTGGTGCCAGGTTAATGGCTGGACTCAATGATCTTAAAGGTCGTTTCCAAATTGGATGATTCTATGATTCCTTGCACTTCAGGCATAATGTTAATGGCTAAGAGTACTCATCACATGGCATTAAGACATTTCAATAGTAAAAGATAGGGACTCTCAAAGTGAGGTTCTTTAAGAAAAATTATGAGTTTGCTGAATTATGAGAAGACTCACAGAAGACAATTGCAGGTGAATGGACTCAATGACCCAAAAATCACTTTCTGATTCAATGTATACTAAGCCAAATCCCAGCAATGGCAAGTGTGTGTGGTCGTCTTCACATATATATGTACTACTGTGTTCTTTGAAGTTCTATTCACCTGATCCAAAGCTTCAAGAAAGATTATTGTCCTAAAGAGTTACTGTAATACAGCTTCCATAAGTCTGAAGCCAAATATTTTTTAGGGGGTTCTTTCTCAATATCTACCCACAGTGGTGTGTGACGTTCATGCAATCAGCACAAGGTCAAAAGAAATGAAGAATTAAGGAATCCCTTTATAGAAATTTCTCATCCTCTGGATAACTATATACAGAAACCTTTTAGGATGAAAATCCTGTAGTGGTAGGGCTGATTCTGCACACAGATGTGTATGTATGTATTTCATTTGTATTTTATATTGTGGTCTCATTGAGCATTTGCAGGATTAGACACATGATGTAGTAACAGATTTCCTGTATTAGTTTATACTATACTGCACTGTACTATACTGTGACATACAGAAGACCCCAGCTACAGTAAAAATATGTGAAGGTTTGGACCAATTTCAGACACCATAAAGAGTCTTATTCTTGAAAACTGTTTCCTTTCTATCCTGTTAAGAACAGGTCCACTGTAACTGCCAAAAGGGGCACGCAAAAAATGTAGCATTAAAATGAATAGAACTTGAAAAATCTTGTTATAGTTCAGAAATTGGTTTGCTTCTGAAGGATTAAAGAAAGATGCCTTATCTGTAGCAAGGGGCAAAAGAATAAATACACCGCTTCCCTGTTTCTCTCTGGCTAATTTAAATAGACAAAAATAAAAACCAAACAGGTACAAATATTTCTTTTAAAATCTGCTGTTACATTCTGGGGAATTATCTTTCAAACTAATTGTTCATTTGATATTCACAGCAAAACATCCTGATCATTATTTTACTTGGTATTGAACTAGATCTCCACCACATGGGCCCAGGTGATATCCAGTCACGCTTTTAGCTGCTAATTAAAGAATACTTCATACTGTCTTAGTCCAGGTAAGTTCATAATAGTGACACCTGTCTCCTTTGGAGCCAAGGATTAGACAGAACAGTGCCAAGCTAATGGACTTTCAGGTACTTTTAGATGTAGAAACCCAAAGTAGTGTCTCACTTGAGTCCCAGCCTCAGTACTGCCACAGCTCCCCAGCTGATAAACACAAGACAACTTGCCATTTCAGCTGCAGGGAAGACAGCAGGACAGACACAGAAGAAGCTGCCATTGCAGCTGATCCCATCCAAGGCTGAAGCACGAGGCCAACAGGCATGAACACACCTAGCAAAAAAACATATGGACATGAGCCAGAGCCGCTCATCCCAGCACGGGCATTTCCATTCCTGCATATCGTAGAGCAGATCAGCAGTTCTACAACACAACTTGCTGAGACCTCCATAAACACAACTAGATCAATACCTGTATTTACTCACTTATTACTAAACATGTCCCTTCCATTGCAAGGGATGACCTTTGCATCAATACAGCTACAAGTCTGCAGCCACAGGGTAAGACTATTTGTCCCTTCCAGATATTCTGCACATATGAAACACAGCCAAGGCAACAGAAAGACAAGGCAATAGTACGGGAAAAGGAGAGAGAAGTTACTCAAAAACAAAACAAGGAATATTTTAAGTAAGTTTTAAGTAGGAATTTGGAGCATGAAAAGATGTCTGACAGAGGCATAGGGAATATAAGCAGTAGGAGAGAAAATGTGTGATTCAGGGTGAATAAAAGAGGGAGCACCCAAGAGTGGGATGGTACACCTGATTAGAGATGGGTTTGAATATACAGAAACTAATCCCCAAGTACTGCTACATGAAGTAAGAGCATGGTTTTAATTTAATCTAGAAGAATTTATTCCCAAGAGGCAAGCAAAGAGATAAAAATATGAAAAAAAGGTATTTTGCCCTCCTTCTATGAAGTTTTAAATAATCTAGGAGCCTCTCTTCAGTTCCTTCAGCAGGGAATCAATCCTACAAGAGGCACCACAGAGATCAGCTGCGCTGCTGTCTTTGACAAGCTGAGCTCTGGCAGTCACATACCTGCTGCTATGGGTATTCCAAGCAAATTATAAATTAAGGCAAGAATGAGATTTATTCGTATTCTTCGAACTGTTCTCTTCGATAAGTGAATACTGGCAACTACATCCAGTAAATCATTCTGCAAGACAGAAGAGCACTGAAAGTTTTCCACATGCAGTCTTCAGAATACTAAATCAAAAAGAAGAGTGTCAGTGATAAAAGAGGACAGGTCAAAACTGTAATGCTCACTCGGATAAGAACAACATCTGCAGCTTCAATGGCAACATCGGTGCCCGTTCCAATTGCAATTCCAACATCAGCCCTGGCTAGTGCAGGGGAATCGTTGACTCCATCGCCAACCATTGCAACCTTCTTTTTTCCATTTTGGAGTTCCTGGACTTTTGCAACCTTGTGAGAAGGAAGAACCTCCGCAAAGACTTTTTTGATCCCAACCTACATACAAAGAAAGACACCCAGTTGGTGACATGCTTCATGCTGAAAGGAAGAGCCCTTTGCTGTTCTAGGTGAAGGGCAAACAGGAGTATCAACCAAACTGATTATGGTGAAGGCAACAATTGCAAGCTACACAGAGCACTGAAGAGCGACATGCCTTTGGCTTAAGAATGGGGTTGATTACAGCCCCCTCCTACTGCAGAGATGCTGGCAAACCATACTCTGCCCTTAGCATCATGCCCTGCATGGCTTCTGGAGCTCCACTGCCCTAGCAATAAAGATTTGACGATTAAAAGAGGCAGCTTTCAGCTAATCATGCCGCATGACGCACCAGTAAAAGTTTCAGTGAAATCAAAGAATCCTAGAATAGATTAAGTCAGAAAAGACCTCTAAAATAATGAAATCCAACTGTTAACTCAGGAACAACAAGTCCACCACTAAACCACGTCCCCAAGTGCCACATCTGCATGTCTTTTAAATACCTTCAGGGGTGATGACTCCACCACTTCCCTTGGTCCTGCTGGCCACACTATTGCTGATACAGGCCAGGATGCCATTGGCCTTCTTGGCCACCTGGGCACACGCTGGCTCACGTTCAGCTGCTGTTGACCAGGACCCCAGGTCCTTTTCTGCTGAGCAGCTTTTCAGCCACTCTGCCCCCAGCCTGTAGTGCTGCAGGGAGTTGTGACACAAGTGCAGGACCTGGCACTTCACCTTTTTGAACCTCACATAACTGGCCTCAGCCCATCAATCCAGCCTGTCCAGATCCCTTTGCAGAGGCTTCAAGCAGATAATGCAACTATGTATGATCAAGCAGTTACCGCAGGGGAAACACAGAGACAAGAAGTATGTGCAAGTCTCAAGGAGATTATAAAAATAAAGCAGATGGCTGGCTAAATGCTTCTACCCATCCACATCTCAACTAATGTGGAGTTGTTACCAATGGATCTAGTGTTGTAGTCTAAAAATAGATGAGTGTATTAAACAGTGCTGGGATAATGCCCTTTGTTTGGCTGCCTTACCAGGCAGAAACAGCCTTTCACCATGTAAGACAGAAGGTCTCTTTTAACCCTTTGAAAAGTAACATTTTATAATGTCTTTAGAACTGCTGTCCATTTCTTTCCATTTGAAAGTAAGTATGCTCCAAAAATTCAATGAAAATGTAGGTTGACACAGACTAAGCTTGTTTAAAATATCCATCTGAGTTCCTGGAACCATAAATTCAAGCTTGTTTCTGAAAGACTTTTTTCCCTTGACAAAGAAAGTTGGGTGGGAAAGCACTTTACCATAACTGAACACAAAAGGAAAAGTGTGAAACCCAATAGGAGGAGGATTAAAGAATCACATGGAGAAACAAAACAGACCTCACAGCACAGAAGAACGTGCATACCACAGTGCTGGCTGAGTCAGCTGTGTGGTGGGATACCTGAGGAAAGCAAAGTGGCACAAGGTGAGATTAGAAGTAGACCAATGCAAAGGGAAAGAGGGAAAAGAAGATTGAGAAGGTGGAAACATAGCAAGGTAGAGTGACAATTTGACTTCTCATTTATAGTTTGAGATCAGGGAAATCTCATATAAACCCAACCTCCTTTAGACTACCATGCTTCTTAACAATAATTCATATTGTTATGTTGCCCTTTAGATATGACAAATCCACACTTCCCTAACTGTGACCGACCTGGACCTTCAAGGAACTTTCCTTCATCACTAACCAAACAGGTCTGCCTTTCAGCAAAGGGAAACAGGAAGCTTCAGTACAGCAACCAACAAATTACTGCAAGAAACTATTCCGCTGGAAAAGTACTGACTGCATGTCTTCAGTGGAATCTTAATGCAGCCACTGGCTGCTACTATGCCATAGGACTTGACCTGATTTTCAGTCCAGTTCAAGAAAAATTAGTCTTCATTTAATGTACCCAGGGAAACTGAAGTTCCTGCTTCAAATTCACCAGGGCAAACCAGAGTTTTAGAACCTCATCATGTAGCTTTTTGAAACACAGAGAAGCAGATACCTGAGTAGCAATGGCTTTTGCAGTTTTCCTGTTGTCCCCTGTTATCAGCACCACATCTATTCCCATGCTTTGCAGTGTGTGCACAGCAAGGGCCGCCTCCTGCTTGACAGTGTCTGCTATTGCGATCATTCCGCACAACATACCTGCACAAATAAAAACATCCTCTGTCAGAGAGAGCTGTGGGAGGCAAAGTGGCAGCAAGACAACAGGGCTCCCCCTCCACCACAATGTGGCAGCTTGTGAAATAACACATTCTGGGCAATATTGACACTCATGTCTGCAGCTTTCTCACTTATAGTCTCTCCTTTATATCATTTGCCTGCTTCAGATCAAACAATGAGCACCTTTGATATTTAGGGATCAGGAAGAAGGGGATAAGAGGAGAGTAGCTTTTGAACATGCCTGACTCCTATGTTTTATGGTATGGACAAATATGATAGTGGGGCAGACAAAGTGTTAGTATTCGTGCCCAGGTCAGATGTTGAAGCCACTCCTCCAAGAGGAAGCATACAGAGTCTGGTTTTATGTTCCCTAGTCTTTCAGGGTTGGATCTCTACTAGAATTAATCACTTTAATTGAGAAGTCTTGCATCTGCCTTCCAGTACATTGACTCAAAGGTGCACCCACACTTCCTTCATAAGCAAATACCTTTCAAAATTGCTCTCTAGGAGCACCAAGAATATTTGTTCAGTATATGAATCACAGGCCTCATTTCAAGATCAAAGGTGCACTGGCAATCTATCACCATTGCAATCATTTCTCATATCGAGGCATTGTCTGGGATCTCTTTTTGTGTAGCACAGAATAGAGCCCCACTGGCAAAACTCATTTAGTCTAATCTATTATATTTGACTGATTTAATGATTCACCATGTTTATTCATTGCAAGTTTTGAAACCAGGGATGCAATAGGTTGGTCCATGATCCTTAACTGATGTAAATTAAGGATTGGACATGGCACTGTACTGGCACTGCTTTTTTGAACAATGATCCTAGAAAATAGGGGGTTCAGAAATTAATTCTTAAATTAAAAACTACACAACAAAATCTTATCAACACTCTTCTGTGGTACAAGCTTCTTTTAAGAACACCTTGATACTTCACAGTTCAAAAGCAGTTTTGCACTAAAAGACTAGTGGTTTCTTGACACTAAGCCAGTGATCAACTGCTCCAGATTGTTTTCATCTGTTCCACAGTGGGATTGACTCATATTTATTAAGACACTCTAAGGAAGAGCAGTTACCATCTATAGCCACTAGTACAGCAGTCTGTCCTTTCATTTCATGGTTTGTCATTGCATCATTGACATCATTTCTAATATTCAAGCCATTGCGTCGCATCCACTCACGATTTCCAATCAACACCGAGTATTTCTGAGAAGCTGATGGACCTTTGTGCACAGACAAAAAGAAAAAAGAGCATCTCAGAAGCAGTGTACACAAGCAGAGGTGTTTGAGGAAGACAAGTTAGGCGTAGGCACTGCCTGAAGGCAGCCTCATAAAACTTTTCTCTTTCAAGACTCAATCTGTGCCTGTTTACACACAGAACTGCGTCACGGACTTAATGGAAGTCTTTGCCTTTGCCAGTTGGCATTGTTTCTCTGAATAAGTGCAGTATGCACATTTAGTAAATGCCATCCTGCTTTGTTCTCACAACTAATGACTTTCAAATATAAAGGCTATTTCTGACAAGAAAAAAGTAGTGTTGTTCTAACAAACAATGCCTCTCATTATGAATTCAATCCAACTTCACAAGAACCTTATGAGCAGGTGAGAAAATACTACATTAACACTGTTCACAAATGGCACAGTTCTGATGATTGAAGTTCTTATTCCATTTAATTCTTCTAATAGCTTTCTCAAAAAGGTCAAGAGCAGAACAGCCTTCTGAAGAGAACAGATGAGCTTCTTAAGGAAGGCTTTAAATACCTTTTCTTTCTCTCCTACACTACTAAATAGCAAAGTGGCTTCCAGAGAGTCTGAAACAAACCCAGATGTATTGGCCTAATCAAAAATATCAGGCACTGAAACTCGGTTTTCACCTGCTGAATAGGTCTGGGTTTTGGTTCTTTTTAATTAAGTGCCTTGAGAGGTATATGAACAGGCAACAAAAGGTCCAAGTTAATATGGAACTAAAGGGTAGGATATAAAAAGTTGCAGTAAGATAATATATGTTAAAGGTAACTGCCCTAAATAGGGAGAAGATGCTAAATGGCAAACTTTGCTATCTGCTGGACCATTCTTCTGTCCAAAAGGAATATTGCTGGGTATGCCTTATTGTCTGTGTATGGTATGGAATTTTCAAGTACCCATCACTGTACCTAATTCTCATTTAAGTTTCTGAATTGCAGAGAGCTCAAGAGTTGCAGAGAGAGCTTTAATTTTTGTTAAGGCACATTTTTGTTCCTCCTCCTCTTTGCTTCCTTCTGCCCCAAATCCACCTTTCTCTTGTACATAGTTTGGCAGGAGGTTGGTGCTGTTGATTCATTCTCTCTCACACTGCAGCTGGCACAGGGGCAGCAGGGGCAGACTCACCTTGTGATTCCAAGAGCGTGATCACTGCGTTATCTCCCAGAGGAGCACTGCTATCCCCACTGATGTTAGCATCCAGCTCACTGCCAAGGATGGCCTCAACTCCTCCGACCTTGCAGCTGATACCACAGCCTGGGACTGCCTGGAAGTCAGTGCAGTATCCCAGGCTCTCAGTGCCAAGTTCCTGCAAATGTAACCAGAGGCCATCATCAGTCTGTGCTGCCCACATGGGGTACAAACATTAGATAACTCTTGCCAAAAAGAGACCTCATTCCTCCTCTTGACAATGCCTGACCAGCTGAAAACTAGCCTGGAGTATCAGTAGCACAGAAATAAAAATAAGAATGCTCTGGGTGTGCTGTGGCTAAGACTTCTAGAAAGAGGCAGCCACACAGATCACAGCCAGGTCTCAGCCCTAACACCAGAAAACCACAAGGAACAGATTTTTCTGGTAGTTCAAGGATGAAAATATTAGACTGGGGGTTCATGACTTCAACCAAGACTAGGAATGAAAGAGAAGTACTATAACATTAGGCCATGCAGCTTCTAAAAAATGCAACTTTAATTAACCTCACAGACAATTGGCTGTGGTGGATCAGACCTTTTATATATATGTAAAAGTACAGTGAAAAACTGTATCTATTTCCTGGAGGGATCTGTCTGGATGTTAGGGAAACTGGATTTTTCTGTTGAGTTAGGGAGAGAAGGCAGTGAGTACCTTCAAGATGAGAAAAGGCATTATCAGGATCCTACGAGTTACAAAAAGAATGGAGAAAATATTAATTTGTAAACATCTTATTCTGGGTTGTCTCTGGAAGTTGGAACTGTATGTACCTTTCAGTGACCTTAAAACACAGGGATGATAAGGCAGGTGGTAAGAATATCAGCCAACAGTATAGCATTACAATTCATATAAGCCATGATCCAGTAATAACTGCTGCATGGGATGACTACAGAAGTGTCAGGGTACTAAAACAAATTTTAAATAGAAAATGTAAAATACAAGAAAGGCAACTGGTTCATTGCTTATATTCCCTTTTTCCTTCTAAATTTATGTTTTTATTTCTAAATTTTATCACTGAAAGATCTGGTAAGTTTGACTTTTTTTTTTTTTCCTGAACCAACAATGACTTTCCTTAGCAGACATAAATTGCTTATTTACACAGGCTTCCTATTTTCACTATGACTTGTGTTTTCCTTCTTCCTGAAGCTTGAGGAACACATGAAATATATAAATGACCTCTGAGGATATGTAAAATTAGCAAAGACTTGAGTAATGTATTCATTCATTTGTGAAACTCACAAATATCACAGTTTAATATTTAAGCTTTAAAGTCTTTTGCCTAATTTATTCAAATGAGCAAGTGACTAATAGAAGTGAATACAGTCAGGTAACATATGAAATGTCACTACGCACATTTGCTTCATTATGTTATTTTAAGTATTCTTCCTGCATATATTCCTTATTTTCTTATTAGCTCAAGATAAACTTAGCAAGATCTTGCTTCCAGTGTTAGCAGAAGAAAACAGGTTAGAATACACCTTGTGGTAATGTCCAGACCAAGATGCACAGCCATGCAACCTCCCAGCTTTCCTGCCTCTTACTGTTTAGGCAGGCCTTTTCCTCTGGGACCTGATGATTTTATACAACATTGCTGCATTTTCACAGATGGCTTCAGGCCTTGGATGAAATAAGAAGGCTAAGTACCTCTTTGCAGTATTTAGTGACAGCCATTCCTAAAGGATGCTCGCTGCTGGCTTCTGCTGTACCAACAACTGCCAGTACCTTCTTCAGGGGGAGCACAGCTGTGTCTCCCATCAAGAGCACCCTCATGACTTTAGGAACGCCATAGGTGATGGTCCCAGTTTTATCAAACATCACAGTCTTGATCTGCAAGAAATAAACCAGAGTTACTGCCTAAGCCCTGCAAGCATAGGGATGCTTGTGTGTTTATGGCACACAGTCAAGACTTTTATCCACACACAGACAGAATAAACTTACAGAAGCAGGGATTCCTGTATGTACCTTGAACTACCTGTACAGTAGGTCTCCTTATACTTTCTTATTCATTCCTCATAAAGCTACAAGATCATTCTGTGCCCATATCAGGATCACAGTGTAATGTAGGACCGAGATGCATACACAAAGGACAGTACATGCATTCACATGCAGGATTCATTTAATTGCACCTTAATCACTTTTACCACAAGGTATGTGATGCAAAGAGGGCTTTCATGAAGGCAGTTCTAAACAATTAACAGTAACACTGAGGAAAGATGACTCAGGAAGTGGTTTGGTGATAGAGAAGATGCAAAGAGTGCAAGAAGTTCAAGAAACAACAACCTAAGTAAAACTGATGTCATGCTATTCACCAAACTCGGCCATCACTTGTCAGCCAGGCCATTGGGTCTTGAGGAATCAGAAATGAACCAAAAACACAGCCCCACATCTACTGGAACCCAAAGATAAAGTCAATTCTAATCCTGAAAATAAACACAGCAGAGAAAAACACAAAACCCAAAAAACTTATCAAAGTAGGCACTTCTTCCATATCCAGCTATTCCAACACACCAACCTTGCAGAATCACCCAGGTCACCTAATTTTTGAAGGCCTGACCATAGCCTTGCATGGATCCAAAAGGTAAAAACTCCCAGCCTTAGTTAGCAGTCTTTTTGGTTGGTTTTTTTTTCACGGAGCCTTGGAAAAACTACTGGTCAAGTAAGAATAACAATTATCAGTCTGATTAACTTGCTGTTACCATCCTCCTCCCTTAAAATGTTCTGCATATGTCTAATAGAGCATGGTTTTGATTCATATTCTTTTCAGCAGCTGTGGACATGTCAAATCTCTTTCTCCTTCAACCTCTTCTCTTTTCACAATTTTTGCATCTTTGAAGGTTTTTTTCTGCCTCCCTTCCATCTTTCTTGTCTATACACTAAAACAACTTCAAATAATTCATTTTTTTTCTTACATTCTACATTTTAAACTACTGCTCATGGACAGTATGCATTTCACAACAGCTCTCTGAGGAAAGAAAAAACCCCACCAGACTATTGGGCTCTTTTGCAGAAGAGGTAAAGAAAGTGCAAAAGTCAGAAACCTCTGAGGCCATGCAGAGGATTATCAACGTCACAGTCATGAGATTGTAGGATCTGTTGGCTCTCAACACTTTGCTGTGACTGCTTTGAAGAAAGAAGGTCAGATTTGCCTTCTTTACCTTAACGAGCAGCAATCAATTAAAAAAAAAAAAGTTTCCACAGTCTTTCTTTAGACCTACAGGATTTCCTGGGAAATTATATTTCATGTAGCAATATCTGGGTAAGCTACGAAAGTACAGAATGAACTATTAACCTGATGTGCCATTTCCAGGGGTTTTCCACCTTTGATGAGGATGCCATTCTGTGCAGCCACTCCTGTGCCCACCATTACAGCTGTGGGGGTAGCCAGGCCTAAAGAGCAAGGGCATGCAATGCTCAGCACCGTGATCGAGGTTTGAAATGCAAACCTCAGTATTATTTCAGCTTTTGAAATGTTTTTGCTCTGATTCTGCAAGAAGAGGGAAGAAAAGGGGAGAAAAAATAAAGAAAGATATGTAAGATTGCTGACAGCAGATAACATAGGTGTACAATCAATCATAGTCATTTCAGAAAACATATTTATCTGGAAAATTCCAGTACTGGAAATCAATCTATTATTGTTACTATAATGCTAAAGAAAGGTCAATGTTATGAATTGTTTATGGCAGTATTTTCTGGATTTTTTTCTGCTCAAGCATATGCTTGTCTCTGCTCTGAGGCTCCCGGGTGTCAACATGACTTGTTGGAATTTCCCTTAAAGCTTAGCAAAGGAGAATGCTGTTTCCAGGTACACAGACCCCCCCGTTGCTGAGCATAGCAAATACACATCCTAAAGATAACAGAAGCTCAGCTTCTTTCTCAAGCCAAAACCACTATCTGCCATCAGAAACAGGAATGCCCACAAAAATTTCAGACAAGACAGGAATGGCTCAGCTCCTTGCAATGCAGCTGTAGATCATGTTTAATCCAGACAGGCTGCTGATAATTTCCATTTGTAAGAACCACATGCAGAACTAAGAGGTAAATGCAGAGAAATATTTGTATCTGCAGAGAGATTTTAAATAGCATAATTATCTGCTCTGTGTAGAAAATACCATGTTTTACAGAAGGATTTAGAGAATTTTCTGAGCTGGAAGGGACCCACGAGGATCATCAAGTCCAACTCTTAAGTAAAAGGCCCACACAAGGATTGAACCCACAACCTTGGTGTTATTAGGACCACATTCTAACCAACTAAGCCCCTCTCAGGGTCATTATAACATCAAATCCTATATAGAGACAGTATGTTAATTACATTGGAAGACATCCTAATACAAAAATCCAGTTATAATAATAAAACTACTTACAGGAAAATAATTTTTAATAATATCAAAATTTACAAAACCAATTGTGATCCATACTATCAATGTCACAGTTGAAATGATGATGATAAACGGAACAAAGTATCCACTAAATTTATCTGCCAGTTGCTGGATGGGTGCCTATAAAAAAGAAAACCAGTTATTTGCATGTCCATGGTAGAAACACATAAATATGCAGAGTTCATGAAAATACACAAGAGTCTTTATCTGATTCTTTTTTAAAGTCTGGAAAAACACAGTTTGCTGAAGTGTATAAGTATCAAAACATAAAATCTTTTTATTATTCAATCCAAATCTGTGAATAAGGTTTTCTTCTTTATTACTTTTACCTTTGACATTTGAGCTTCTTCCACCAATTTCACAATCTGTGCCAGAGTGGTATCACTACCAACATGAGTTGCATTAACAAGAAGTGAGCCATGTGCATTTATAGAACCAGCAATCACTGTGCTCCCAGGCTTTTTAATGACTGGCATAGGTTCCCCTGGAAAGAAAAGGTAATAATAAATGAGCCAATACCCCTAACAGCATAATCCATTAGCACACAACTCATTGTATGTTAGCAAAGTCAGTATGCTAAGCAATAATGACCAGAAATCACATACTGTGTATCTCTGTCTGGTGAAGACATGGATAAGGAGTGTCATACTTTTACAAACCTTTTCATGGGTTTAATTTCAAAGCAAATGCTGTTTCCTTGGTCTTAGCTTTTCGGTACACCATCCCCCAAAAGGGCCAGGAGAAAATTGGTTGGAAAAGGAACTTCTAGGAATTTCTCCATTAACAATTTGCATAGCAGTGGGAGTTTGAGAAATCTGTCTTTATCTCTGTGACCCTCAGTTTTCAAAGACCAGAAAATTTTTTCTGTGGAAAAGCCCCCGTTCTCATGCTACCTCTCCAAGAATACTAGCTCTAGAACATATTTATTTTCTCTATTTTTAGTGGTTGTGATAACAATTGGTTCTCTGAATCTAAGGGTGTCCCTCTTCCCAAGTAAAGTAAAAACATAACTAGAACAAGTAATCCAATGCCAATGTAATTTTTTAATATCCTTTATTTATAAGAATTGCACAATGCATCGAATCCTTATTATATTTACAAAATGAAATTAAAATTTCAGAAGATGTAAAAAAGTCCTGTGACCCCTAACAGACATCTGATTTTGAGGCTTTCTTTCCCACTCCTTGCCCATTGGGAGAGCCCTGTCATACAAACCCAAACACTTTATCGGTATTTCCACATCATCCTTTAGAACTTATTTCTGAGGAGGTACCATCTCTACAAATACTTTCCAGGGGAAACTCCAAACAGATTGCTGGAATAATGACAATACTGTCATGACTCTACCCATCCCATCAGTATGTTAGTAAGTGGCCAAACTGAGAGGAAAACCTTCAGCTTTTTGGGGTGTGTGCAGATGCAGGATTTGAACTCAAGCTCACGAAGGCAAGCCACAGCATCCATTGAGGTGGGAGCAGTGTTTGGGTTGGGTCTACTGTCTTTTCTTGTAATAAAGAGTTCCAGAAAATTTCACTTCTTTGTGTAAGATAAGGGAAGTTACCAGTAATGAGAGACTCATCTGCCATAGAACTGCCTTCAATGACCTTTCCATCCACTGGAAACTTTCCACCAGGAACAACTTTTATAATATCACCCCTTTGAACCAGTTCAACAGGTACTTGCTCCTCCCTGCAAAAGACATAAGTAGAACGGGCAGGTAGGTTACTTATGCCATCAGCTTTCCGGTTAACTGGATCAAGCCCAGTCTGTGACCCAGGCAGGCTGAAGGGATTTTGATTCATAAATATATACCTGACAAAGGAGTGGTCAGGTCCCAGAGTCACCACAGTGGCTTCCGTGGCTTGAAGAGACATAAGTTTAGCAAGAGCTTCTGAGGTCTTACCCTAAAAACCAGAGATTAATGTTTAAGATACATTGAGATATATAAATCCTGATATGTACTTAACACAATGAACTCTAAACAATCATTCATGTTACAGACTACATCAGAAACAGCTGACTCAAAATTCCTCTGAATAGTTTATTCCACTCCTATCATAAATACACAATATTTGTGTGGAGATGAGTTACCTTGGCTATGTGTTCCAGCCATCTGCCAAGTGCAATGAACACAAACAACATCGGAGGAGTGTCGAAGAAAGTGACAGGGCTTTTCTCTGCCTTTTCAATGATTGCTACTATCAGGATCACACAGGAATACAGATAAGCAATCGTCGTGGCCAGTACAATGAGCACATCCATATTGGTCGTCTTGTGCCTCAGTGACTTGTAAGCTTGTACATAAAAATACCATCCACCAAGAAACTGTTGGTGTAAGCATGGACAGACTCGTATTAAGATCACAACAGTAACCACAGCAGTGATTGCAGAGTACATAATACTGCCCATAGCAGAACTAAAACCATTTAGTACATAAGGGAAGGCATTGCTGACCCAAGCAAATTTGACACTGATATAACTTCAGGTCTACTAGGAGACTGACTCCATTGACATCCTCTCATTTGCACTTCCTTGTTCTCAAAACCAGAAAATATCATTCTTTTCCTCAGCAATGCAAAGGAAACAAGGCATAGAAAACAAAAGGATTTACTTACAGCTACCCAATTTGTTTGCAGATGATCAGGTATCTCTTTATTTTAATATTACCTTTTCCATTTGGAAACTAACTGATGCAACTTTGGCAGAAGTAAGAGGTATGAGTAAATACAGAATGGATAACTTGCAGAAAAGTTGCACTTTGTTCTGCATAGGTGGTACAGACAAGAGGGCAGGCCTAATCCACTAAATCCTTCCATCACCTGTCTTTATCATATCAGATTACATAAATGGGAGATGAATAGAAAGCAAACCCCTAGGAAGTAGTATGGACATACCTGAACAAAAGTGCAGAGGATAAAGAAGAGGAGATTCAAAATAGATAATCCAGGAATGAGGTTCCGTTCCAGCACCTTAGACCCGCGGTCCCCACCATTGGGTATTTGCATATAAATCATTATGACTACAACAGGAATACCAAACACTAGGCTGTACAAGAAAGATTTCCTCCACCTGAAAAGGAAAAACTGTAAATCCTTGGGTTTTCTACACCCCGCAGCACTCAGGCCCAACTGTGCTGGTAGCGCAGGGCTGGGGTTATTAGCACTGTACTAACACACAGCTTTGGGATATTTTCAAAGATCCAGTATTTTAGAGCAGCTTCAGTGTCTCCTACATGTTTAACTACACAGACTTCTGGCAGTTAAAAACTAAAACTAATGAGAGTAATAAAAGTACTTGAACCAAATGATGAATGGTAAAATTAAACATGCTTTACACAAGAATATTCTAATTAACTGAGAGGAGCACTGAGGGGGAGCAGAGTTACAAGATATGATCTAGACATGTTCATTAGTGAGGGAGAAAAGAAATACTTACTGCTGTATTTCCTTTTTATGATCCAGGTTATGTGCATTTGGAGCTCTTTTAGCCACAGAAGCATGAAAGCCAATTTCCTTTTTATTGAAACAGAAGGAAAGATAAGTTAGTTTTGATGAAGCTAACCATATTACTTATAACACGTTTAAATGACTACTTCTAGAAGAAATGTCAGAAAAGGACACTGTTCCATATTTAATAAATTCCAACCCCTTATTTATTTTCAGATCCTGCCAAAATGAGAGGATATTTCAGTCAGTACTCAAAATTTGGACTGCAAAGGACTTCTGGTACCTATACATGAATGTAGTGTATAGATGCAGTAAGTGTCCAAGTTCTTAGGCACAGGAAGCTTCCACTGACAGGTGGAATTCTGCTGTACTGCTCCTAAAGAAAAATATAGGCTCTTTCACCTCCACTGGAATAATTAGGAGAGCTGAGACATACCACAAAGGAAGTAAAAATGCACAAGCCGCTGGGCTAGACAACCTTGTGAGCTAGTCCCTAACACTTCAGTTTAATAAATACACCTGAAATCGAAAATTAAAGTGTCTAAAATCAGTTTAAACCCGTAGAACAACAAACTGCAGGGCAAAGCATCCCAGAAACAAATATAAGCAAAAAGCCAGCTTTGGCTGACACTCGGGTGAGTTACTGCAGTAGAACCATGCCTCCTGCCCAAACACCCTAAAAACCCTCGCAAAGCACGCTTGCAAGAACAATACATTTAAACTTCCTACCTGCATCATGAAATGCTTCTGTGGCAAAATAAGCTTTACAGAACTACTCTGCCAGCCTGAACAGCCTACTATTTAACATGTTAATAACTGCTTCTGCATCAGTTCTGTAGTCTCGGAGCTCTTTTCTGAGTAAACACTCTAGAGCATGGAAGGCAAACAGTCTCTGCTGTCCTCCTGACTACTCACTGCATGCACCTCATACAGTATGATCTCTTCCCTTCTGGGGGACAAAAAAAGAAAAAAGTTTTGTCCACATCTGGGCCATGATAACAGTAGAATTTATGATCTGTGTGATTACTGGTAAGCCAGGTTTTTTTCATTTAGTATCAGGCTGTATCACAAGCTGTTTTGATTTTAAAAGATGTGGGAATAGATGCAAGTGTATACAGAGATAGGTAATACTTGTGGCATGAGCGGAGCGGTGGCAAAACTTCTTTTACAGCCTTTTTCACTGTCAAGAGAAAGAAGTATTTTTTTCTGAATTATCAATACTTCACTGAAATGACTGTGATTCTACACACAGAACTGCAAAAAATGAATATAGGACACTTTTTCCAGATACAGATTAAAAAAGGTTCTTTTTGTAGTTTTTGGTGTGTGTTTTTAGAGTTAACAGCTGGGGAGCCTATGCATTCCTGCGGAGCACAGCAGCCTCACCACAAGAGTGTAAAAACGTGGCAATAACTATGGCATCTACAAAATCAGTGAAACCTCTCAAATATCAGCTGCTTTATTTCCTTCTAAATTTCACCATGTAATTGTCCATACATAAAAAATTTCCAAAGCCTACCTTGATTACTTTTATAATATCTCGAGGTCCAATAATTTCAGGATCAAACTGGATGTGAGCTTTGCTAGTTGCAAGTGCAACTGAGGCAGAGAATATGCCATTTGTTCTCATGAGTTTGGATTCAATATTGAGAACACAAGAAGCACAAGTCATCCCTGTAATCTAAAGAAAACACAATTTTGAGTAATTTGCAATCCCCCACATTCACCTAATATTTGTAGGTGTACTTGAGACAAGGCCTCAGACTAAAGGTTTTATAGAGCTGTCTTAAATGATACGAAGCTGAGAACATAACTATCCACTTTTATTATAGAACTGTGCAGACAGCAGATCTAGTCACAGCTATGTATTTGTATGGCAGCATTCAGACATGAATTAGTAAAAAAACTAATGTAAAAGTGTAACTAATATAGTTCCATCAACACCTACATTAACATTGCCCAAGCCAAACTCTGCATGTGTAACTTCATCTCGCTCATGTAAATTTTCCTGTGGCTTCAACAAGGTTCCCACTTTGTGATCTATTAACACAGCAGCAGGCTGTTGTTATCTGTCTTGCAGGAAGTATTTGTCAGAGAATAAAAATTAGTATTTGAGGAATCCATCCTTCAAATAAACAATTTACTAATTTCACTGATTTTACCCAAAGTTCCTAGACCTCTACACAAAGCCCTTAACACTAGCATTACATATTTGTTGACACACTCTCAGTTACCCAGAGTCTGTACTGAAGCGCCTTAACAGAAAAAAAACCTTCTGTTTCGTTTCTGCTTTCTAAGAAAAGTCTAATCTGTACATAGAACTATCACTTTTTATTTCAGTGCTTTTGGATAGGTTCTCCTAAGACAAGTTGATTTTGTCTTTTCAGCAATTATGAAAAAAATAGCATCACCAGCCAGAACTGAGCTGCTGAAGCTACAACTGCTCAAGCAAAGGTATTTGCAAGAAAATGAGTCTTCCAGACCTGACTTTTCCAAAACCAACATATAATTTCAAATATATATGACTTACAAGAAGCTCCACCTGCCCTTCTGTTTCTACATTATCTTCCATGACGGTAGCTTCAAAACCCAGATTCTGGATCAGCTGTGCTATTTCAAGAGGCTGTATGAGTTCTGGCTTGTATTTTATCTCTGCTTTACCTGCCATCAGTGCTACCAACACTGAAACAATTCCTGCAGTGGCAATAACAAAAAATATTAGATAATGTAGCTCCTTTGAGGGAAAGAAAAATAAAATATTACAAGTGACTCTCTGTAAGGACTGTAACAACTTAGAGATATTACAAGCCTACTGATTTCTCTCTGCCTCCTTGTAGTGTTGTTCCCTAGTCACAACAGCAAAGTTTGTACAGAGACACAGCCACACTGAGTTTTCCTTTAGCAATGAGAGAAATTGCAAGATTTACACATGGAAGGAGGTGAGTTTTGCTATGATCTAATGAAACAAAAAGGATGTTTGGAAGCAATCTTTACACCCATTGCTGCAAGATCTACCCTAGACTCTTGTAGTTTGGAACAAGCCATGCAGCACAATGCTAGACTTTTTTATTTTCCTGTTCTCTAGCCCTTCTTATATTTTTAATAAATAAAAACCCCACAGAAATCTACATTTAGACTTGAAAAGCGAAACAAAAAAATCACAAGACAAAAAAATAAAATTGTTTTGAAGAGCTAATGCTTTTTTTAATTTTTAAATCAAGGCAGCAAGACCACCACTGGGAGACTGGGGACACAGTAATCAATAAACAAAACCTCCCAAAGGCATGCTGACACAAATGAAACCAGAAATTGCTAAGGCTCATCTGTTAATCTTCTACATGGCCAGAGGAAAGGCAGCCCCAGCCTGCAGACTTCTAGACTAGTAAACACCGCTGTGCCTAAGCTTACCTTGGCTGTGGAGCCATACATTTGTTTGTACCTGCTTGTGCAAATATGCCCTGAAGGGTAAGTTTCACATCACAAACATGCCAGAGCTCTCAACGGCTCTGGAGGAGATGGATTGCTTTGTAAACCAACATGGCCCTGAAAACTAAATGAGAACCATTTCTCTGTTCTTGTCTTCAGACTTATTTGAATTTTTTATCACAACACATTACAGCAATTTACTGTTGCAAGTATGTTCATCAGGTTTGTCCACCAGTGCAATAGGATAGTTAAACAGTGGCATAGTTACATTAGCACTAAGAAAGAGCATTAAGTCTATTTAACTTCCAGATGTTGTATGGCAGCTTCTTCCATTAATCTCATAGAATAGCTTTTCCATCCCATTGTCCCTTATAGACTCATTATAGGAATCTTAAATTTATTACCATCTTCTTTCTGCAAATTTCTTTCAATGGTAGACACACACGATGCACAGGTCATGCCTGTGATTTGTAAAACACACTTTTCTTCTGTGGCTCCACTGAGCTGGTTTGACCCATCAAGGTGAGGACTGTCTGGAAGAGCATCTGAGGCACAGCCTTGGCGAGGAGGCTCTGGAGCTCCAGGTTGCATGGCAGCTTTGCTGGCATCAGGCTGGCACCTGCGTTCTCCAGTGGAGGTATCTTGAATAAATGCACAATACACTGAACAAACACTTTTTCCAGGGTGATTGGATGATGCAGAAGTACAAACAAGTCATATTTATCAACCACACAAACCCTCATAGTTGTTTGGACGGTGACATGATAACCTCGGTCTCCACATGGAAGTAATATAGGTTGTTACTATGCTTATAAAAATACACATTCACCAGTACAACTTGCATGACCATTTAACTCTACAGAACTAGTTTTCCACTTTCAGATGGCAAATGATTCCCTGCAATTTCAATGCCTAGAGCTGACAGCTACCTCCACTTGATAAAGATATATTGGTATCTAGAAGGTCCTTATCCAGCACAGAGAATGTAGTCCAGTTCTATCCATTCTGTCATTGTTGCCATCTATGCAGGACTCTCATCATTTCATCTCAAACAAGGAAAACAACAAGTTTCTCAACAGGTTTCTCTTTATGGCACAGTATTCACACTGCAAGTACTGCAAAAGGAGTATTGGAAGCACCCAGGAGACCTAACACAAACAGGCTTCTTGCAAACGTTTTATCCTTTGCCAGATATCGAACAGACACACAACAACTCCATCTGTGTTCACAAACAACCTCCTTTGGGCAGAGGTTTGTGTAAAGCAGCAGGAGTTGCTTCTGAACATGTTAAACACAGTGGGTTCCCTCTTTTTCCACAGATGGATTGGAAGGTCTCCTACCAACAAATTATAAACCAAACAAATCATAATTTAACACCACATATAGGCCCCTCCTCATTTGCAGTAGTACCACAGATTCAGAGGGATTGGACCCATGAGAGAAGTGAATAGGATATGGTTTTCTGTGATCAAACTACTTAATTTCAGGTAAACTACATCAGTATTCCAAAGCTGATATGTTTAGTTGAAGCAGGTAAAAATTGCCACATTAGAAATTTGCTAGAGAGGAGATTGTGCATCAAAACAACTTTTTAAACATTGAACACATGTACAAAATGCACATACTGCTGCAGCTGACATGTAAAAGCAGCTGTTCCCACCAAAGAGTACCTGCATTTTGCCACTTACCTCGCTTAAAGCAAGGTTTAGTGAAGTAAGGCAGGTAAAAATACTTGAGAAATAAAGTTCAAAGGCTAAAGATGCTAAAAACAGGTTTCAGCTAAGTAAAAAGTGGTTTTAAATGAAAGACATTTCATTAAGTTTGTAGGTTTTATTATTCTAGAATATAAATGAAAACATTTGGTTTGATAGATCTACTTACAGCAGCCTGTAGACATAGGAGGAAACTTACTTCAGGGAGTAAGGGGATGAGCTATTTCAAAGACTTTGTACCTCAGACCTTTTGGCTTCATAATGTAACTCAGCCCTTACACCCACTGCTGCAGTTATTAAGGGCCAAAACAAGGTGCTTTACAGCTGAAACCTCTCTCCCTTGCTAAGCAAGGTCAGATCAGGCCAGACATGCAGAAGAGACAAGGTCAATGTGATGCTTTAAGAGTTTCTCTGCAGAAAGGAATCTCAGTGCAGATGTTGCATGACCCAGCTTGGCACGCTACCCACAGAAGAATAAACACTGTTACCTGTCAGCACAGAGGCATCAAATCCCATGTCTTCTATGGCAGCTCTTAACTCTTCTCCACTAGTGACAGCTGGATCATAGTGTACAGTCCCAGTACTGCCAGCTAGAGAAACTGCTACACGCTGCACTCCTTGCCTCTGTGATATGGCCCCTTCTATGGACTGTACACAAGAATTGCAGGTCATGCCATCAATCTTAATAACAGCCGTATGTGTCATGCCTTGCAGTGGCTGTCTGATGAGATCGTATGTGAAAGCACCTGAGGGAGATGCTGCTTTGTTTGCTTCTGAACCATTAAGGAGGCTTACTTTAAAGTTTCCGGGTGGAAGGGATTCAATAGCTTGCTGCAAAGCTGACAGGGTGATTAAATCTGGGGTGTACTGTACCACAGCACATTTATGCTCCAAAGACACTTTAATACTTTTTATGCCAGGGAGATCTGATATATTTCCTTCGATGTTTCTGACACAGGACTTGCAGTGCATTCCTTCTATCTGTAAAGTCACTCTAGCTGTGCTACCCATCTCGGTGACTGGTGGATCCACCCCATCACTCTTGAGACTTGCAGGTGTCTCCCTGGGGTTTGCATTCTGCAAGCGCTGGAGATCAAGGGCACCCAGCTTCAAAGGGGCTGATTTACTTCTAATGGTGCAGTCGTACCCCAGGTCACTGATGTGTCTCTTGAGGTCATCAGGCTGAATGATGTAAGGATGGTAAGCAATAATTGCTTCTTGGTTATCAAGTGACACCTTGATTTTTGTTACACCGTGCAGTTTCCTAATCTTCCCTTCAATGCTGGTGACACAGGACTGGCATGTCATGCCTTCTACCCGAAGCTTAACTACTGCTTCTTTCAAGCTCGGCAAATTTACAGTCGCTGTCGTCAACTTCTCTTCTGCTATGTTGGCATCAAAGCCCATATCCAGAATTTCCTGGCAAATCTGTTCAGGACTTATTTCCAACTGCAGATATTTGACAACAGCATTGTTCTGTTCAAGGGAGACTTTAATTCTCAAAACGCCCTTCACCTTGGAAATTCGGCCTTCTATCGACTGCACACATGATTGGCAAGTCATTCCCAAAATGTTGACTACCACACTATGCTCTTGGGAAGGTGGAGAGGGCATGGTTTCAGAGCTCTCCTCATAGCCCATGTTGTCAAAAGCAAAATTATGTTTCATTGTAGGCTTCAGCTCACAACCAGGAGGAGAATCAGTGTTGGACAAAGCCTAAGGAGAAAGAGGAAAAGTAAAAATAAATGCATGTATCTTCATCCCTGTTAAAGCAACAACAGTCTGCATATGCTCTCAAGCACATACTAGAAGTGCTCTCAAGTCAGTTGATATGGCCACAACCCTTTATGGGGTTACAACCCTTTTAACCCTTTACAACATTATTTTACACTTTGAATGTATTACCAGTGAGTTATGCCCATGATGATGAATCGGGCCTCTGACAGGCCTCTTGAGCATCAATTTAGAAAATACTGACTAGGGATATAAAAGCAGAATTGACTCAATATTCCTACCCCAACCAAGTAATTTAAAACTTGAGTTCTCTGCAGCCACAGGATGCTTCCATCACACAGCCTGGGCTGCTCTTCAGAGCACACTGTCACTGGCACAATGGGTCACAGTAGAGAGTGTGCTGACTGCCTCTCCATAAAGGCTATAAACTGGCCCAGTTTGGCCAACCTGCAACTTCTCAGGAGGAGTTCAAACCAAACCAAAGAAAACAAAAAAGCCCAAGAAAACAGAATAATGACTCTTCCAGAAGCCTAAAGTACATTGGTGCAGGGAGAGTCAGCTGCATGATATTTGAAGAGCTATACGCATGCACACAAAGGCCTGGGCTCTCTGCATTAAATATACAGACCTTTTACCTTGTGTCTTGGGGTGACTTTATGTTGTGAATCCCCTATCACCTGCTCTATGCCCAGACATGAATCCTGTGCCCAGACATGAATCCTGTGCCTTTTCTGTAGCTTTAAGGCAGACCTTGAGGAGAGAGGGTGGGAGAAGCCAGTGGAATTCCTTTGGCACTGTGTTCAAAAACAGAGATAAGCTCGCTGGCTTCTCCTGCCCGGCTGCTCAGCTCAGCTCTCTGCAGCAGGGAAGAGAGTGACATTCTCCCTCTTTCTAGCTAGCTTTTTGTGAGTCACCTAAGAAGGATGATAAATTGTGCTACAGTAACCCACTGATTTGATCCAACACTGGTTTTCAGGATGGCCAGTACTGAAGTAGGCCAGCCAGAAGTAAACTATCTCTGTCAGATCATGGGCTGTCATCTATGGACTTGTGTTTTGGGTTTTTGCATATTAAGTGAAATTTAATTTGCCCCATCAAGTGTGCCAATTATTAATTGTTGATTATTCAAATTCCCTATTACCCAGTTAAAAGTTACCAAGTTTTACAAGTTAATTACCCAAACAAGTTAATTAAGAAGTGTTTCATCCTGCTCTTTGTTAAAAATCCTTCCAAATTCAGACACCTGTTTGTCTGTCAGTCTTCCCTTATTAACCTGTCAGTTTTCCTTTTTTTTACCTACAAATTGTTTCTGTTTTCAACACTGTTCATGTTTTAATGTTATTACCTAGTTTTGGGGATTTCTGGAGGGTTTGTGGTGGAATGTAAAGTTTTTATTAAGTGCTTTTATGATTTTAAGAATGTTGGTTAAGTTTTGAAGCCCTGCAAAACCTGGACTCCTGACTGACAAGGGGCTATTTTTAGTACCTGACAATTAAACCTGCAACTTGCATCCATGGAAACACAGAATATTAATGAGGTACTTTCCCGCCTTTTGAGCAAGGACATCTTTCCCCTAGAGGACAGCAAGCCATTGGTGGACGGGAATTACGTCATCACAGGGAAAGGCCAATCGCAGGGGACCATGGAGGCGGGATTGTGGGCGGTCCAGGGCGGAGCCAGAACAGCGGGAAAGCTTCCGACCCACAAGGGACGGTGCCATTTCCCTCAGGGTGGCTGTGGGTGAGCCGGGTGCTGGGTCTTGGGCCTCTCTCTTCTGGAGACATTGTAGCCGCTTGGCTTCGGACCGGCTGAAGCCACCGCAGCGCTGCAGGCTCTCTGCAATTGGGACTCGGAGCCGGTCTGGCCTTTCGAGTCTCCAATTCCTGCGGACCCGGGGTTTCGTATTTTCCTTATTTTTGGATTCTTACATATCCTGGACTCTTTTAATTAATCACATTTGTTTATATTTAATTAAAACGCAATAATTAATTTTAAATTAATTATTTCTTTAATAAATTTTATTTTCTTTAATTAAAAATCAAGAATTGCCTCGTTCCTGACATGGGCTTTGCAATACTGGAACTCTACAGCTGAATGCATTCAGTTGAAAATGAAGTATTAAAAAAAGCACCAATGCTTCTCGAGAACAAGTATTGAGAGCACAGACTCTGTCTCCAATTGCTGGAGCCATGTGATGAGGAAGATTGAAAAGGGCAGGGACAAGTCTAGATTGTCAGATTTCATGGAAAGAACAGGAAAATTCATGTCCATGGTTAAGGGCAACTTTGAATTCTAAAGACCTCGAGGAAAGCTACTAGGATAAATCTGTTCTCTTGCCTGCAAAGTCTTGGGCTCTATGGCATTCAGTAAAACACCTGATGCTGGGCATTACTGCAGGGAGAGCCTGGAGAAGGGGCCACTGGATCAGGGTCAGTACTGCAGATCCTGTTCCTATGACCCACGAGAAAACTCCTTTCTCAATACCACAGCATGGATGAGAAGCATTTAGGCTGCTTAGTAACACTAGACTGCATCCACTTCATTTGATGCAGTATTCAAAATTCATTAACTTGATTTTGTTTCACGCTTAGACAGCTTGGGAATAATGAGGTCTGGCGTCACAACCAAAACAGCAAAAATTTAAGATGAGAAATTTGCTTTCAGCCTTTTCTATACTGTATTTGTTAGAACAGGAGGAGGAATGAGCAAGTTCAACTCTCCAAGTTTACAGTGCAGCCCCTCAACTGCCCTGACAGCAAACTCCCTCCTGCTCCCTCCCTTTCTGCTTGGCCTCATGGCTGCACTCCAGGTATGCTGGGAAAGAAGAGTCACAGGAATATTTTATTCCCGGCATCCTCTTTTGCCTCCTCCTCCCACAGGCCTGGCAGCACCCAGGACACTGCTCTCCTTGTACTTCCTTTCCCAGAAATTAGCGAAATCCCCAACATACATGGAAATGTGCCACAAGCACCTCCTTTCAAAACAAAGCATTAACACTTAATCAGACTTCCCTGCAAAGGTGGTTCCCTATTTAAGCACCACACAAAGACAACCAAGACACTCCCATTCTTGTGTCCTCCTATTGTTGTGACTTCCCACAATTTGAAATAATATCCTGGCCTTGTGTATGGGAAAACACCCCATGTGAAAACAGTCTCTCAATCACCACATTTCAAATGTGGCCTAAACTCAAAACTTGAATTCATTGTAAATTCTACCTCAAGAAGTGTTATGTGAATACCATCCCTCATCTCCTCTTCCCTGTCCCCAGTCCCCCAAGGACACTGCTCACAGTGGCCTGCTCTTATCACAAACACCCAGTGAAATCTGTGTGACAGCTGCAGAAGCTCACCCTGTGTGTGTACTTTGGTTCACAGGACAAAGGCATTTGCCTTCTGCATCCTTTGGTGAAACAGAGCCTGAGAAACAGGCAAGACGAGAATCCTCCGCTCTCTGCTTCACTGCCTGTGCGGCCGCCACTTGCAGATGAAACTCAGGAACCATCACAGGCCTTATGTACTCCACTGTAACACTCCACTGTGTTCCCTCCACCCCCATGCTCACTGTCTCAGTTTTCCTAGGTACCCCATGACATAAAAGCAATTCAAATTAATCGTGTAAAAAGATTAGAGGGTATTTCTCATTATCCAGTCTTTTGAAAAACATAAAAGCAAGGACTGATTCTACTATTTCAATGCACTGTAAGCCAAAGAAACTTCAAAACTTGGCCACTGCTTTATGTTTTGCATAAAAAGCTATCCCAACATTCAGAAGAATTGGCAAAAAAATTTTTTTTTGTTACTTGTCAAAACCAGATGTTTGTGCTCTGTAGGAGAAAAATCCTTGCACACAAATTTTTAAATGACAAGGCAAAAATAGAGAGGGGATGTGGATGTAAGAAAACTAAAAAGCTTCTTTCCTTTTAAAAAAACACACCAAAAACACACAAGTGCCAAAACATCAAAGAATCTCCCCCCAAAACCAAGAAATATGCACGGGTACAAATAAAATATTTACAACGCCTTTAGTATTGTTTTTAACAGCTTCAAAAAAAACCCCCCAAAACAGAAGAGGCACAAATACATCTATGTGTGTATTTGCAAGAAGGGTGTTTCTACACCAGACAAGAGGAAAACAGCAGATTCACGTAAGGACACAAAGATGAGGCATACAGAAATGTGTCCATAGTTTTCCTCAGGCACGTGCTGGGTACCAGAAAAAGGTTTCCTGATACCAGCCAACACTCACATATGAAGTGGCATCTATGAAGCTGTATAGTAATTCAGAGACACCATCTGCAAGAGGATCAGAGAAGCAATCACCACCAAAAATGCCAAAGAAGGTGCTTGGAAGTCTCAGGCTTGTTTCTGCCTAGAGAGAAATATGAACGGAATAATGGAAATGCATCTGACTCTACATCCAGAAGGGAATGTGTGAAAGAACTGGCCATAGTTACTCTTTTGTCTCTCACACCAAAGGAGAATGGCTGACATTTAAGGGCAGGTGTACACCAAGTCTGTTAGCTCTACCAGTCTCATGCAGTATCTATGTCAAGAATGTGTAAATAATTGCACATGAAATGATGACAATTCTTTCCCTCTTTTGTTCTGCAAGTAAAGGTTGGAACTGAAAGCGCACAGCAGAGTGAGGCTCTAGTCTGAAAGCTAAGAATCCTGACACAAAGAAGTTATGAAGCTCATAAGAACAATATAAAAAAAAATAGAAGTAATTTGAAAAATCATTGACACAGAAGCAGTAGTAAGATGGAGAGAGCTTTAAAGAAAGCACCAGAGCTGGTTGGAAAACACTTGCATCTACAGGACACAGCTCTGAACCAGACCCAAGATGAGTTGCAAATGTGCAGGACCGTGGCACCTGAATCCCAAGTCCAGTATGAGGATTTCAAAGCAAAAAAAAAAGGCATGAAGAACAACCCTTAATGTTCCAGACAGGAGCTGTTGCACTCATGCCTGTCTTGGCGCAAAGCAGGGCTTGGGAACAGCCAGAAGAAGCAGATGCTCATGCTCTCCTTTCTGACTGCCTCCAGCCAGAGGGAGAAGATCATCCAACAGGAATATGCCCTGGGGCAGGACTAACTGTTTGTGAAAGCATGGAGGTGGAGCAGGGCAGGGAGACGCTGCTGGATTGGAAGCACCAAGTCTTGAGCCCTTGGCATACAGCTCTCGGCATCATTGTATCCAGAGCTCATGACAGGTCCGTTGGGAAAGGCAGTCCTTGCCCATGGTCTGTATGGCTGGTGGGGCAAGCCCACCCCATTGAGGGCTGCCCTCCGAGGCCTAGCATCATGCTGACCCGTGGTCTCCCAAAACAGGCTCCTTCTTTTGGATACTCCCATTCAGATATGCAAAGGCTGAGAGTTCAAGCAGCGAAGGGATACATAATAAATGTGAGAAAAACAATTGAATTCAGAAAAAACCCAAAGACAAGGAAACCATAGCACTGGGTAAGACACACACACATGAACACATGGTGACCCATGTCTTGAGAATGGATACAACACCATGGCTGGGAACTCAACAAGGTCTGTGCCCTCCTTGGCTTCATGGCCCAGCCACCAGCCACCCCTGGCTGAGTCCCCATGCTGCTTCCATTGCTGTGTTCCATGGTCACACTGTGGGGTGGCTTGTCACCAGGAAAGCCATCCTTCTACCCATTTTTCCTTCCCAAGAGGTGCAGCCGCCTCCAAAATGCCAGTATAACACTCTTGGCCTCTGCAGCACAAGGCTGAGGTTGTGACAGATACACTCCACAACTCCCTGAGCATCACCAAGATCCAGCACAGCACTGCTCCTCTCTGCTCATCCAGCAGGGCTCTCCCCACTTGGCTGGCAGTGCTCTCCTGCCCTCCTTCTCCTGGCCTGCAGGGATGGCAACTTTCACATCCTGAAACTCAAGCAGCAGACTCCTCAGGGTGATGCCAGGCAATCAACCGGGGAGGAGATGGGGGCCGGCCCACTCAGCAGCTCCCCCTCTGCCTCTCCCTGCTTGCTCATCCACTGGAGCTCACTGAACTTCTCATTCACTACGTCCAGAAGTTTTGGGCTGCTCTTTTCCTTGTACCTCTGTGGGCTGAAATCAGTTATTGCCCTCTTACCTTTGATCACACAACTGCTGAAGAATTATCTTATCTGTGTTTTACCTTCCCTACTTCCTTCTTTCACAACTGCGTGATTCATGGCTTTGGATTCAGGCGGCGGCAGCACACAACTGAAAAGCCACATACTAATAATTAAACGCTTCAGATGTTTCCCAGTTTATTATAGGCAGACAGTGAACAACAAAATGAGGGCAGAGCAGCCACAAAAACATCAAAGGTCACGAGTCTTCAATTTCATGCCTGTAACAGCAGCACTTCTGAGTAGACAGAAAATCAATCTTCTCCCTCCTCAACATTTTTCAGTGCATCTCATTAGAGCATATTGTTTAAATGTATTAGATCTTAACTGGTTGTTCTTTCTCCCCTCTTCTCCCAAACTAAAATTAACAAATGTCAGTAGCTACTATATTCAGTAACTACTTATAACACAATTTGTTATTTTTCAAACAGTTCCTGAGTCTTAAACAAGGGAAAAAAACACCTTCTAAACCTGAGTATCAAGATTCAATGAGAATATTACTACAAAGGAGCCTTTATGGAGCTTTTGTTTCCAAAATACTAAGTTAATTATACTAATGCTTCTGCCAAGGGACTGCTATTCCCCATCTGGGATCAGGTTTCTCTAACAGTACAGATGACGGGGAAAGATTTAGGCAGTTGCAGCCAGTCTTACCGAAATGACACCTACACTGTAGTCAACAAACCTCAGAGACCTTAGCAGGCACTTTTAAATTAAAGGGAGCTGTTTAAACCACATTTGGTTAATGGGAAAGGCAAAAGGCTTGCTGTAAATGAAATGTCTTTAATTTAGAATTAAAACGAGGCAAACCTCTTTGTGATGTTCTTCACAGCACCAGTACAAACAACATATATACCTCAGTGAACTGAATACAGAGAAGAGATCCTTTGGTAGAACAAAGTCATTCCTGTCATGATTGTTTTCTAGCAAACATTTATAATACAAGAAGTAACTCGAGGCAGAAAAAGCCTTCAGGTATATTTGGTCTCTTCTGGCTGTTATTTCATTCCAGTCTGACAGTATTTCAGCCATTCTAAGCATACATAGTTTCAAAGAACATGAAAACACAGAATCACAGAATATTATGAGTTGGAAGGGACCCAAAGGATCATCAAGTCCAACTCTTCAGCAAATAGCTCATGCAGGAAACAAACCTACAACCTTGCATTATTAGCACCATGCTCCAACCAACTGAGCTTTGTTCTGAGAGTTTCTTTTCCTTAAATATTCACAACATTCACTGATCCAAACTACATTACTGCAATGTACATACATTTTAAGCAGCAAAAACTCTTTTAAAATAATAAACCTCATCATGTTTCTATCAGCATTGATCTTTCCAAGTCTCTTCACCACAGCAGTTAATCTCCAAAAATACCACAGTTACATACAACACTGACTTTAAAAAAAAGTTGCCACAGATGTATTTATCAAGAACTTCACTAGCACCCACTTAGTAGATATAAATAAACTACTTACCTACTATAAGGACCTTTTAATGTTTCTGAAATTTCTGTTATTCCAGAGAACAAACTAGTATGAGCTTCTGTCAAACTACTCAAGCAATTGCAGTTCAAAAGGAGAAATACTATTATGTTTCCTTCCTAAGAATCACCACTCTGTATTATTAGAGGTGGAGCTGAAACAATGCTCATTAGCTTTGACGGCATAAGTCATCATTAACATCTCGTTTCAAAGGTTATTTTTAGAGGATCCCCAGACAACTTTGCATTTGTACTGCTTGCTATGGGGCTGGCATCCATGCTGGGGATTGAGACAATTTAGACAAAGAAGGTTTAACCTCCTTTAATATACAACCCATGTCCAACATGCTTTATTTTAAATTCACCAGTTCAGAAACACCGCTTCCCTCCCAACATGCACACACACACGCACACATACCAGCTCACTGACCTGTCTTTCAACTGTATTGACTTCTGTCATTCCCATGGAGTAACTCTGCAAAAGTTTCTCTTCTTTCTGCAAGTTACTGCTTGCTGTTACCGGAGATGCCGTCTTGGACTTTTCACCAACAATCAGTAGTTCAGGCACATCACGAGCTGCCTGCTGCTTACGAATAGACACCAGGGATATGTTTCTGTCGTTTAAAGTAGCTAAGTAGGACACTTCCCTTTTCATTTTATTGTCCAGTCTTCTCTCCATTATTTTTCTGGACTTTAAATACTGCAACACCAAACAAAAGTTTTACAGGAACAGTTATTTGGTGTCCTATAAGCCACGCTTCTTTCAGCTTCATTTACAAAAGCTTGAAGAGTTCTGCCCGTCTAATCCATGTGCTCATTAGGCATTCATCACGAAATCCCAGATGGAATCTGTGATCCTTATGTAGGCTGCTTGCTGCACTCAGCTACCTGCTCTCCCTGCCAGTTTAAATGTTTCCCACCAACTGGCATCCCTCGTGCCTTCCAAACTGAGTCCGGCACTGCTGATCTCTGCACACGGCGTTGCAGCAGGCTCTGCCAAGGCTGCCTTTCATAAGCTACTCAAACATGACCTGTGTGCAGCAGCCAGTGTGTAACCAGCCCACACAGACAGGCATTAGTTCCTTGTGGCCATGTGCACAATCACAGCTCCTACACAGGGAAAACACTGTTCCATTTCCTTCTTCTATAAAATTACCGGAGATTTCTTGGATAAAATGAAATCCCTTATAACTCTGAAAACATGTCCACGATTACCTAATTAGATAAGGGTCCTAGACCAAAGGTCTTTCACTCATTCAGGGCATAAGAACATTAATTCTTTGTTTCAAGAGAGAAAACAAAAGAGTGAGTACAATATTTATACTTTCTAAAATGTGCCCCTTTACCATCAGCAAGCTTTACTAAAAACCAATGAGCCAAACAAAATTAAATGAGCAATTAGTGCCAGAAAGGAAGGAATTAAAATATATTCTCCTTAAATTCTCTGGCCAACAACAGGAACATCTACTTTAAACAACGATACACACAACAGGTACCACCACTTGCCTGCCTCGAGCCAAGCCTGAATGTATTTCTCTGGGATTGCCCACAGCAAATTCACAGCACTGTGCTAACACAGTAAGTGGGATCTCCTGTTCCCAAGTCCACAGTAGCACAGTCCACTTCTGAAGGCACCACTGAACAGGGCCATGCATTTATAACATTTATAAAATATAATAGATGTATTAGCAATTTCCACTCTCCCTGACTGTGTAGTGACATCACTGCACATGCAAGCCTTAAAATAGTTGATTTAAATTTAATCAGAATCTCTTGGACTTGTTGGAAAATGCAACAAATTTACTCCTGTGCAGAGGTTAGCACACAGGGTCAAAATCTCAGCATATCTCTGTCACGTCATGAAAACCTGAGGGATCAATGACAGACACTCCACTTGACAAAAGAATTAGTACAATATTTATACTTTCTAAAATGTGCCTCTATACCATCAGCTAGCTTTACTAAAAACCAACGACAGGACAAATTCAGATTCTTCTTCCTTCCAAAGGCAGAGGTACTGCCCTCACACCCCTGTCACATAGAGAGTGGTCCAAAAAGCCGCCATGCAGGACATCAGCATCCTAGCTTGTCTCCCTGTCATAACTTCCCCAATAGTATGGATTCGCAGTTCTTGGAAAAAGAGGGTCTACTGCCAGAGGAGCAAAACTCCAAATACTGCTGCAGGACTGTTTTGTATCACTAACTTAATATGAAAATTCAGTGATAATACTAAACTTTTAAAAAGGGTTATTTTGAAAACATTTTGAGAAATGGTTCTTCTAAAGAGAATTACTACAAAGAGTAATGTATCTGTGTTCGTTCTACATTTATCAGTGAAACCAGTTAGAACAACATCCGACTTCAGTTTGAACATTTTACTGAAAAAGAAAATTGTGTTAAAGGTGAAACAATTTCAGAAATTACTGATTCTAACTGGTTTTGTAATGAGCAATTGAAAATCATACGATTTGACTTACATGAAAAGTTTCAGCACATGTTTAAATACCAAGCTACATCTACATACTAAATACATATATAAAGTTAAAAACTAATATTTGTCCTTCTAAAACAAAGCAGGCCTCTCATCCCAAATCAAAGATATTCAGAAATTCCAAATAATGGCAATTTCAAATTCTAGATTTTCTCGGGGAACTGGAATTCCAGTTTCTGGCCATCACTAAAGCATATATTTGATCCAGTCATCTCTGACAGTATCTTTACTATTAAAAATATCCCGAACCCTACTTAGCATGTTTTTGCAAGTAACTAATATTCATGAAAGTATCCTGTGATGAAACAGGCTGTAAAAACAACTTAGGGGTTTTTTTTCTTTCATTTCAGGTTCACAAGAAAAGCTCAGCTTAGACTGACAGAATAACAAGATGTCAAGTAAGTATCTTCTCTCCTATTCCCCTCCTTTTTCCCCCCCACAGCTTCTGAGCAACCCTAAGGTAAATATCTGTTTGCTTCTAACAGCAATGGAGAGAAATTCTTGCTTAGTGCCCCACAGTCCTTTGCCTTCAGCAGAGTCCTGAATATTGATTTGGAGATAGAGAAGAAACATGTGAAGTTGTGCTTTGAGCGCATTCAGCTTTCAAGGTATTTATCTACATTAAAAAGAATTATTTGGCTGGGGAAAAAAAGTTTGCTATCATTCTTCAGATGAAAGGGACATAAGATATATCTTAACCTCATTCAGTACCTAGTTTAGCTGTGGGCTGGAGCAGAACCATGGCAAATGAAACCTGTGCAGCTGATATAGTCTCCAGCAGCTCCTGGAGAAGAGACACCATTCACAAAGCAGAAACCACTAAGCATCTTTTAAAGCTAAGTAATTCCTATTTACATTAATACATGAGACTGAAAGCTCAGAGGTCCTGCCCCACATCAATCACTGCACAACTCTCTTATGGTTCAGGAGACACTTCAGGAAGGGATCCAGTACTGGCACCTCAAGGCTTGCAATGTCTCCCAGGGAAGTAAGGCAGATGCTTGGAATTAACCAGTGTGATTGCCTGCTGCTGCTGCACTCCAACAGACTGCTACTGGTTTCCAAATTATTTTCTCCATTCTATCTCAATTAATTGCCCCTTTAGAGTCTAAGCTAATTGTGTCAGCTGCAAACTGAGGGTGAGCATTTTACTTAAGGCTGAAATAGGAAAGGCAATGTTGCCCTTCTCATCTGATAACAGTACCACTGTGGTTTAAGGCAGGAATTTGCACAGCTTAGGATGTTCACCAGGAGGAATCACTCTGGCTTGGTAGCATGAAATTCAGATGGCAAATAGAAGACATGCCTGCTACCTTCACAGCTTTCTGCTAGTGTCCAGCAATGGTGTTTGCATTTTCACGTCAGAAAACACAGGACATTCCAAGAAAATTAACCCTTTGATTTAAAGGCTCAGAACTGATAAAACACGGGTTTTTCCCTTTGTATTATCTGCATTATCAGACTACATGATAAACACACAAGAACAATGTGTTCTCACATAAATTTTGTTTCCCAGGTGCATTCATCCTTGGCTTTATAGGATATTCTGGCCTGTGTTTAATCCCTCTGGTTCCATGCCCAAAGAAAGCATCTTGAATAGTCTTAACAATGCCTTGAAAGATGAGATGCTTGGGTTGAAGGAAAAAAATGGTGACCTGAAGGTTAGGGAGTCATATTTCTTTAATCTGTGTGGGGAGAAAAAATTAAAAACAAAGTTCAGCAAGAAGGAGCACATGAGTTGGCTATAGTTCACCAGGAGGAAAGTGTCTGCACACCTTAGGAGCAGAAACACTGAAGGAGCTTGTTGTATCACTCTAAGAGAGGCATGAAACAAAGGGTGGAGAAGCATGGGGGTGTTGTGGTCATACCCTGTTCAAAACAGTGCAGCTAATGGGAACTCACCCACAGGAATGACCCAAATGATGAGCAAAAGCTGAACTTTGCTTCACTAGCTCAAAAATACATATTACTTTTCATGCCTCTGCACAGGATAACAGAATAAAACCATTACATGCTTTACATGCATGACTGAAGTCTCTCAAACTACACTTAAACATGAAATGACATCAACTTTAACTTTTCTCTTTTTCCCCTCCCTCAAAGAAAACAATACAGACATACCTTAAGTGGGGTGGGAGGCTAAAGGTGACTCCACCTTTGTGAATGCCTATGAAGTAGGACTCGAACACTCAGCTATACTGAGTGCTTCTTTGGGAAATTTAGAAATCAAGCTTGTATTTGTGATTGTACTTTAGCCCTATAGAGCCATCTGGCAATTTAATGTCTTTTTCACCAGCTGTATTATTCATACATATACATACACCATCTGAGAAGCATATGAATAATATGAATAATATTATTATTCATATTATTCATATGCTTCTCAGATGGTGTATTTATCACCAGCCATCCAGTAACTATCTGCATTTACTGTTGCTCAGTAAATGACACTACCTTGTACTTGGCCATGAGAGTTACTGCATGCCACCTGACTTCAGATCTGGCTGCGAAAGTTCATTGGGCACAACCAGACTTAGAGTGAATGTTTGTGCATCTGTAACCGCGGTGCTTCTTACTGAGCACACCTGGACTTGCAGTGCCACATTGGCTCTGCGTTTCTGATGCTTAGAACTGAATTGGCTATCACTCAGCTGTCCCAAGTCCCTGTGATACCTGAGATCCAGCTGAACAAAAGGGGGGTTACTTTGTGCCAAATCTCCTTCCTCTTAACACATCAGAAAAGTTAGCCTTGCTCTTAAGGCAGCAACCCCTCAGACAGACGAGGAATCGGTTCAGGTATGTGCACTTCATGTCAGTGCAAAGAGGGATGTACTGGTATTAATACATCACTCTAGAAATCCAGTCTGCCTTTGAATGTTAATCATTGTCCTACTCTCCTCTCAGACATCATCTTAAGCCACCAAAATGCATACAATCATCACAAAATACAGTCATACAATCATCACCAAAATACAATGAGGTGTACAATGATATGAGGCTAAACCACAAGTCATTTCATATTTGACAATATTTTGAGTTATTCCTAATTTGTCTTCAGGATGCAGTCAGCTAAAATGTTTGAATTCCCCTCCCCAGTTGTAGCAGAGTTAGAATGTATTTAGTTTTAACACATATAATGCAACTGCAGGAAATGGAGCATTGAGTTAAAAAAAACAAAAGCAGGGAGGGGGGAAGTAAAGTATTGCCAAAGTCATAGTAATATCACAAACAACAGTGCTGGCAACTCACAGGTATCAACAAATTGCTTAAACATTGCTTGAGAGGGTACCTGTGAAACACCCAGCCCTTGTGTGAAAGGGCTTGTGTTTTTCCTCTGTCAGGGCCCTCTTTAAGCCAAAAGAGAAGTAGTTAGTAAAGGTATCCACTTTTTCTTCAAACAAATCCCTGTGCTTGCCCCACAATCATTTTTCAGTCCTACTAAGCAACTCAAGCCTCACATTTCCCCCATGAATCAATCAATTGCAGCTGAAAGTTGAGTGGCAGCTTGGTCATATTCATGGTACTTAGTTAAGTCCTTCATTCTCCTAACTGACATACTTATTACTAAACATAAAAAAAAAAAGCCATACTTCATTTGTATTGAAGAAGCAACAAAACTCACTCTCTACCTACATTTGCACATAGTTTTGAGCCACAAAATCAGAAAGAACTCTTTGGCCACAGTTGTAAGTAAACTGGCAGCAACCAGATACGCAAGTGTTTCTATACCATTAATGGTATAGGTATTTCTTTTAACAGATGAAGAAGCTTGATCATTATTTCTTGCATTATAAGGAGAAAAGGAAACTACAGAAATCTGAAATGCAGGGAAACAAATTCCTACCTGCTATGGTTAAAATTGCATAAGAGTTGTTTACTTCATTTCAAATCAAATCAGCTCAGACTTTGGCTTCAGTTTTTCAGGAAGCAGACTCAATCTTCTCCAAATATTTAAAAAAAAGGTTTGTTTGCTCGAAAACAGTAAAACTCAATGAAGTACCTCGTTTGTAACTGGGCCCCAAAACGTGTACTGATTCTTTTCATTCCACAGCTTTTGGTATGATTGCAAATTGTGTGGACTTGGTACTTTAGCTGCTTTTAGTAGTGTTGGTTTCATTATGATAATTTCTGTTATCTGTTTATACTGCAGAAATTTGTGTTTAAGAGCCTGGAAACTACCAGGCTGATCTTATTATCACACAAAAAGGCACACCTTTTGGGTCAAGGTTTAAGTGCAAAGAACAATGGCAATCTGCATGAATTAATTTGAGTCAAGATTTCCACTAATGCTTATGCACCAAGCAGTTTAAGAAGGCTGGCAGAACTTGTCAGGCAGTGCCACGACAAAACCAGTATTTTTACTTCCGTGTTTCCAATTTAATTTTCTGCTCTTGTTCATGATTTGCTCTCGCTCAGAGCTGGTTTTGTCTTGTGAAGTTTGTGCAAAAGCTTTTTAGAATTCCAACTGGAGATAAAGGACCTGCATTTTAGCCATTTTAACAGCAATATTTCAAATACAACTTGAGAATAAAGAATATTACAAAAGTAACTATTTTAAAAGGCTAATTTGAGAAAACAAAGAGCTATTTCTTGTGAACTAACATTTGCTATCCACATTTAGAAATAAGAAATAATTAAAGTGTTACTTCCACTTTTGTTTTGTAAATTTCTCAGTATTTGTTGTAGCATTTAAAAAATATCTCTTATATTGCTGTGATTATATAAAGTGATAAGTCTCTGAATTGTGATTTAAGTAAATGAGAGGACTGATTTTTTAAATTACTATTTTTTTCCCAAAGTAAGCAGCCCTTCACCCTGTAGTAGGCAAACTAATAGCAGACCCTAAGATGCCCTGCCAAATCTGCAATTAAGTTTTCCCCTATACAGATGTAAGCCTGTGTCTTAAGTGATCTCCATATAGAGTAGATACCCTCCAAACTGTCCCCAACAGTAGAGTCCACACCATTTATGCTTACTATTAGTTCCTTGCCAGTACTTGTTTCAAAACACTCTTGTGCTTATGTTTGACAGCCAGAAACAAAGATTTCACTTTGCGAGGCACCTGAGACTACGAAAATAGCATAAATAACATCATACTTGTAAAATATACCAAAAAAAGTAAAACTAAAAACTAAAAAAAGAAAAAGAAAAAAGAAAGAAAAATTAAAAAAAGAAAAAAAACAAACACCAAAAACAAGACAGAAACTGATAAATCTGATTTAAGCTTGTATTTCAGGTTCTACAGCCAGTCAACTTCTCAACCTCTGAATTCAAGAGAAAAAAAAAAGACAAAACAGTATCTTGTGTTTGCATTACAGACACCATATCTAAAATACAAACATACTGCCTTTGTTAGGGCAGGCTAGATATGTAAAGGCAAGACCAAATTCAGTTTCTCTTAACAGTTATTTCTGTCTATGTCAGACTGGCAGGAACCACCTGCCTACACGAAGAGAAGAATTTCCAGAAACTCCCAAATCCCAAAATAAGCTCGAAAGCTGCATTTCTGACCACAGTTGGGCTCCTCCAACATAGTGCCTTGAGCAAAGTCCTATCTGCTTTCTCAGTGATCCAGGCAAAACTCTGCCTGGGAAGACGGGTTTCCACTTTTTGTTTGGTTCTCTTACTTCTTGTTTCCCTCTCCCTGTGGACTGGCTGCAGTTACCGGGTAGAAAAAGGCAAGGTGGTGTTAGAGCCCTCTCTGTGGCCTCACTCTTGCAGAGAGCACAATCTCTCAGGTGACCCTGTGTCACAGGGCTCAGGCACAGCCCTGCCAGGCTGGCATGAGGGCCCTTCTCACCTGCCTTCCACCTCTTGCCCTTTTGGACTGTGCCACGTGCTGTCAAGACAAGGCCACTGTCCTTCCACGAGTGAACAAGCCAGAGCACTGCTCACACGCCCCTGACCTCAGCATCACCGTGTGGTCACTCACAGTGGGGCTGAAGGGACACCAGGGGCAGCAGCCAGGGCCTCCCCAAATACAGTGCTGCCCTTAGGCGCATTTTTCTTCCCCATTTAGAGAGGGAAGAAGTTTTGCCAGCTCTCTGGCTGACGCACTCTGCCACACCGGGCAAGAAGTGAGGAGGGAAACCTCTGATGAGAACATGGAGTAGAGGCTTTTCTGTTTCCAGTTGTCAGAGATCAAAACTCTAAGGTATGTGAGCTGCTGTTCAGCTAACTTGCATTTCTACAAAAGTCCCATCAATTATTTGCTGTCCAGGGCTAAGAACTATATAATAGTGCCCTGTCCATGTCTAATATCTCACATAAACTTACATCAACTCTCAGGCAAGAGCCAAAGGCATGGAGATGCCAGTTTCTATCAGTGGAAAAAACATACTTCGAGTGACCATGGAAGCAAGTAGAACTTGCCAGTACAGAGCCATACTGATTCACTGAAGAGACTTACAGAAACTAAGAAGAGAAATAAAAAATAAAAATGAAAATATAGATGCTGTCATTGTTTTTTTGATTTTATGTTTGTTTGGGTTTCTTCTGCTGGAATACCTGATAATAACTCCCTATTGAATAATGTAACACTGGCAGCCTACACTAATTTGGTAAGAATTCAGGTACAAATATAAGAACTAAAGCAACAGTCAGGGATGAAAGTATCAACACAAGAAACTGCTACAGATTTTTTGCAATCTCTTCCATGCAAAGAGTTGCTTTGAAAAACATCTAAGGGAAATAGCAATACAGACTAAACCTCTTTCTGTTTACAAGCGTTTTTATCTGAAATATTGAACACCTGGATTGAAATACAGTTAAAATCCTGGTTTCAAACGGAGACATTGTCTCAGGCTGTTTCCTGTGACACACACTGGCTCATCACGACTCAAACTCACTGTAAAAACAACATTCATTTATTGCATGAGGACACAGAGGAAACTGGAGACATCTGACTCCTAAAGAAAGAGCTCCTGGGAGCTTGAAGTTGTGAGAAAAGGAAAACACAAAAAAGCTTTCTAACTCTGAAATTGAGTTTATTCAGCTCTCAGTAATACTCTCATTTCCAGAGGTCACATCAGTCTGTTCTCTAGGCAAAGAATGTTTCTTCCAAGGACTCATTTCATCAAAACCAATGCATTCTGCAGCTCAGCATAAAAGAAGGTACCATCCCTGAGAGTTGCTGAGCAACCTTCTGAGATTTATTTACTGCCCTCAATTCCTGAAAAGCATAGATGTTAGCCATGGAAATTCAGGCTCAATTCATTTATCATTCCCTCCTGGTACCTCTGCCTACTGAAAGAAAACATAGTGCAGCAGGGAACTACTTTTAAGCAGCCCTGGTTCACCCCCTGAAAGAGATTCTTTGATTGAATCTACTTCATGGGAAAATCGCCAACCTTTCAAGCTTTCTTCATCCTTGGAATAGAAATAAGTCAGAGGAGGTGATGAGGTACAGTACCCTCATCTCATGCCTGGACTAGCCAAACAGTCTCCTCCAACTTCCTTCTGTCCTGCTCTGCAGGCAGTTTCTGGCTCCTTTCTCTTTCCTAATCAGTGCCAAGGAACCAGACACAAGCACAGAATGCAAATCCTGCTTTGTCCTGGCTCCAAGTGAAACAACTTGGATTTTCATCTGAGTAGAACTCTTCCTTGCTTCCTTAAACAGGCAGAGAGGTGTACACAAACACGTGGCAAAATGCACATTGAACATGTCAGTGCAGTGAACAAGTTTCGTGAACCCTTTAAAGTTTGAAAATTGAAGCACCTCACTCAGTAAAAAAATTCACAGTGAAGTTTTACAGCTCCCTGTGGAGTTTCATAGTTGATTTAAGCAGGTGTTAAGGTATGACTGTGAAAGAGGTGGTCCTTCATGATCCCCTTCATGTCCTAATTAGGTGCAGACGGCCACAGATATATTACTATCTGCAAAAAGGAGAATGAAAAGCAAAAAGGGGTTGGGTCTGCTATCATAGACCCTCAGAAATGGTCCCTAGCTCCTCAAGAATTCCAAACTTCCAGCTGAAAAAGCTGGGACTTAAGATGAATCTCCATGTTATTTTGCAAGCTCAGTGATGTTATCATTAGGGGTACATCATTTGCCATCTCATTTCTGACAGTGCTCGAAGTTGCTTGAAAACATTTCCTTCAGCCACCCTAAAAAACGGCAGATGTTTAGATTCCATGGGAGTTTAAAACATGGTCACAATCTACAGGAACCGATTTGTTTTCCTTCGTGGTCCTTGCCCAGCTGAGACAATTTGTGTGAAAATAATCTTTTGTTAATCAAAATATATGGGTTCAACCTTCATAGATTGCCTGGTGATATAAATAAACATGCTTTATAGGCTGTCCTGCAAAAATTATTTGTAGATCCAAGTTACTTAATTCTTCATTGCTTCTGCCAAAAAAAACCAGGGCAGCTTTTACTCACAGATACGTGGTGTGAACACCTATGCCCTGGAACATGTAACTCAGAATTAAAGATGACAATGAAAAAGAAACTACTAGAATTGCTTGTATTTAGCAACTTCAATATTACAAGATATCAGTAAAAACAACCCCAGAGTGGTTTTCCTATCAGTGCCACAATTTATTACCAATGCTTGAGTTTTGCTTCACAAATATTTAGCACAGAACTGCTGCATCTTTATTTCTGCCTCCTGTTACTATGCAGTGAAGAGTAAATGTACTGTAATGTTCAACAGCCTATCCCAAGACACATACAAAAGTGAAAAAACTTACTGTGTATGTGAACGATCTGAGATTCCATCTACTAAAAACAGTCCCAGGCATTTTGGTAGCTCAGACAGCAATCCTGAACAAGAGACTTGGTGCTACACAGTGAATATTTCTGAAAGAAAGTAACTAACTGTACAAGAAAGTGTAACAGACCACATGACTGTCATATGAATATCCTTACACAATATTAATCCAGTTTCTTTCTATTATTACTTGCCAGCGGTTTTATCTTACTAGGTTATTCATATGAGGGGTACTCAGCAAGAATGAGAGTTACAAAAATATACTTTAAAACTGTCTCAAATGCCTTGCAGGCTTGGGGAGAACACACAGTGAGTGGATTTTGCTATTTATTCTAAATACTGTTCACTTTAGAGAGCCCATTTGCATGGGCTTTCTTTAGAGTAAAGAGCTTAATAAGGAAAGCAATCAAAACAGGACAAAAAATGCTTACAGAGGCAACAAAAGATTAAAAACTTGGTACATCTCTGGGAAGGTAAAAACAAAACTGACTTCATAACAAGCCCAGTTTACTTTTGCTGGCATGTCAGCCTTGTGGAATTTCTACAGACAAGGTTTTGAATAGCGTTCTCACTGCTGGAGTGGGAACACCACAGAGAGCTCATCACTGCTCCTGCTAAAGTTCTTGTCAGTACCCTAAATGCATGCATGCAGTATCCTCTGCTACATATGCATGAAGGTGGGTAAATTGTGAAGTGTCGATGACTCAATTAGCCTCTGTTGGACATTCGCAGATTAAAGGTAAGCTTTGCAGTCTGCAAGTCTGTCAACAGCACAGTTTTCATACTGCTCACATCAGCAGCTGAACGCTCTGTGATTAATAAAAAGCTAACAGAAGAACTTTGGAAGTATTAATATATCTGTTTTTAATTACCACTACAGGGACTAGGAAAAAAAAATAAAACAACTAAGATGATGAAGAGCGTGGGACAATTCTTCTGTAAGGAAAGGCTGAGGGAGCTGGGACTGTTCAAGCCTTGACAAGGCTCAGAGAGATCTCATCAATGTGTGAAGGGAGGGTGCAAAGAGGAGCTAGGCTCTTTTCACTGGGGTCCAGTGGCAGGACCAGAGGCAATGGGCACAAACTGAAACATGGAAAGTTCCCTCTGAACCTCAGGAAACACTCCTGCAGTGTGAGGGTGACCAAGCACCAGCACAGGTTACACAGGGAGGTTGTGCAGTGTCCATCCTTGGAGGTATTCAAAATTCATCTGGACTTAGTCCTGGACAATCTGCTCTAGGTACTCACTTTGGGCAGGGGGCTGGAGAAGATGACCTCCAGAGGTCACAGAAACATAGAAAGTTTTGGGTTGGAAGGGACATTAAAGATCATTTAGTTCCAACCCCTCTACTGTGGTCAAGGATGCTACCCACTAGATCAGGTTGCGCAGGGCCCCATCCAACCTGGCCTTGAACACTTCCAGGGATTGGGAATCCAGAACTTCTCTGGGTAGCCTGTTGCTAACCTCACCACCCTCACCGTAAAGAATTCCTCCCTAACATGTAATCTGAATCCCTCCTCTTTTAATTTTAAACTGTTGCCCCTTGTCCTATCACTACCTGTCCATGTAAAAAGTCACCCTCCCTCTTTTTTATAAGCCCTCTTTAAGTGCTGGAAGGCTGCAATGAGGTCTCCCTTGAGCCTTCTCTTCTTCAGCCCCAACACTCTTAGTCTGCCTTCATAGGAGATATGTTCCAGCCCTCTGACCATCTTCATGGCCTTCCACTGGACTTGCTCTATTAGGTCCATGAATTTTCTGTGTTGAAGACACCAGAGCTGGATGCAGAACTCCAGGTGGGGTCTCACCAGAGTGGAGTAGAGTGGCAGAATTCCCTCCCTCGCCCTGCTGGCCACACTGTTTTTGATGCTGCTCAGGATGCTGTTGGCCTTCTGGACTGCAGCTCCACATTGCCAGCTCCTGTCCAGCTTTTTGTCCATGAGAACTGCATAAGCCCTTCTCTGCAGGGCTTCTCTCAATGAGTTCTTCCACTCTGTACTCATGTGTGGGATTGCCCCAATCCAGGTGCAGCACCTAGACATTGAGCCATTGACCACAACTCTTTGGCTGCATCCATCCAACCAATTCCTCCCCAGCTCAGACATTCTGTGATTCCGTGAACTATAAATTATTAGAGCTGAAAAAACTATTTGATGCTCCCACCATCACACAGATTTTTCCCTAAACAAGCAAGTGAAACTCAAAAGCCAGGTACGTAGGTGTCTCCCTCATTAATTAGTCCTCTTGCTTCCAGGAACTCTTCACCATTATTACTTAAGTCTCATCTTAATTAAACTGTGACCTGTGGTCCTTCAGCTTCTTAAAGACTTGGTCTAAGATTCATACCTTCCAAGGGAGTGACCACGGACTCCTTTTCAAGTCGGTGGGGAGAAACATAAATTTCATAATCAAAAATAGTCTGGACTTCCTGTTCCCTAGAATAACTTGCCTCTTCTCTGAACTCAGGCAATAATATTCAAATGTTGAGGAAAGAAAGGTGTGTTCAGTTGAGAAATGTAAATTCAGCAGAGATCTATTCTGTAAACATTCCACATGCTTTTAAGGCAGCTGCTTTATCAGGGAAGAGGCAAAAGATTGAGGGAGAGAAACCAATGCCTGTTGCACCCTCCTTATGAGAGCTGTTGGTTCAGAAATTAAATGTTAGGCCATGCTTGCTGGACCTCCCACACACCTCTTCCAAGTTACCTGCTTACATAGAGATGTCCTGGTAAAACCTAGAGTCAGTGGTACTTCAGACAGTCAAAATATTTAAATAAAAACACCAGTAAAATAAACAATAAATTTCTGAGTTTCCACATTTCCTGTTTCACTCTCACAGAGTGAGTCCTCCTAAGTGGAAAACTCAATCCAGGCGGGTCAGAACCAAATAGCCATCATTTAAGCTGGACTTTTCTCACTCCCACTACAGCAGAGACTTTGCCCCTCTGCTTCTGGTTATAGCGATGGCCACATAAACTAAAGATTCATCATTTTCCAACCTGCATTCTTCTGATGCAGAAGACACAGGATGACCTTCATAAACATCCCTAACACCTACAAGACCACAAAATGTACAGGTGCCTAGAACATGGGTTAGATCATGCTGACCTCAAAGAGGCTGAAGGATCACAGGTTCTGGAAAGGTCTCATTTTAAAGAAACAAGGTTTGAAACTCCCTCAAATTTTGGACAGCCTCAATTCTGCAAGAGACTGAAGAATGAGTTATCTGGATCAAACTTCCCACATAAAGCATTTTATTATTTTAAAATTGAGAATGTGGTGGGGGAAAAAGAAACATGTAGCAATGACAGGAGATCAGAAATGTTTTGGATTGTTCTGTCAAAGCCTCTCCTGATCTAGAGAGTCTGGTAGTTTCACAAAACACTTCCCAGGACCCCGGAGAGCAGGATGAGTTCCTTAAGTTGTTCCAAGGAAGACATTTGAGGTAGATGAAGTCTTGACGTGGACTGACACATCATTAGTAGTGTTTTGAAAAAACAGCACCATTCAGTCTTACTGCTACACTGACAGTCTGGTCTGTGCATATACTCTCCAATCAAGACAAAATAGGAGAAAAAGTATATTAGCTAGAGATAACCTCCAGTGGAAACTGTCCCCAAGATCGTGTTCCTGAGATCCTTTTGGAGACACTACCAGGCACAGGCTGTGTTGGACACCCTGCCCTCGACCTCACAACGTTAACCTGCACACAGCCGCAGGCAGCTCCATCTCGATGATGAGGAATTCACTGACAAGCAGGAGATCACGGCAAGGCTGCAAGCCAGGACATCAAGCCCCTCCCTCTCCTGGCCAGAGAGAAGGGCCAGCATTTGCACAGGCAAAACTTGGGAGAGTGTGGGATGCAAAAGAAACTCCGTGTTCCCGGGAGGCCTCCGCCTCCTCACAGTGCCCCCCCCCCCTTCCATCCTGCCCGCGGAACCCGAGCGCGTCACTTGAGGAGGATGCAATGCAATTCAAGGAGCAGCACGTGTTATGTCTGACTAAGCTGTGCCAGTACTGTTGTCCACTCTCTTCCGGCATCTCTGGGAAAAACACTTCCCAGCAGTAGCACAATCCTATCCCCAGCCTACTGCACTCCCTTCGTGTACGGGAGTACGGGTTCTGTGTTTGCTGGGTGGGGCGAGAGCGAGGAGGAGGCGGAGAAGGAG
>VXAD01009336.1:0-106705 GCA_013399195.1 Dicrurus megarhynchus
TCCATGTATTGAATGATGGTAGCAGTGGGGTCTTCTCTTCGGACTGGTGCTAGCGCCCGGTCTACTGTGATTTGACAGATGGTGGGAGAGTTGACCATGCCTTGAGGCAGCACTGTCCATTGGAAACGAAGGTTAGGGCACTGGCCGTTTGGAAATACGACTGAAAAGGCAAACCGTTCTCTGTCTTCTGTGTGTAGTGGTATCGAGAAGAAGCAGTCTTTAATGTCAAGCACCGCGCAAGGTTGTCCTTTTGGTATCATGGCGTTTGCAGGCAGCAACGTTTGAACTGGGCCCATTGGCTGAATTTTTTTGTTTACTTCACGTAAATCGTGAAGGAGTCTATAGCTTTTGCCGCTTCTTTTAGGGATTACAAAAACTGGGGTATTCCATGAACTGGTTGAGGGTTCTATGTGGCCTTGTTGCAACTGGTAATTAAGTAACTCAAGAAGGGCAGTCATTCGAGGCTCTGATAGGGGCCACTGCTCGACCCATACTGAGTTGTGTGATTTCCATGTTAACTTAATTGGGAGGGGTGGGTGCATAGCAGTGGCCCTTAGACTAAATTTGTTACCTTAGCTTTGAGTTGGGTTAAGGCATCTCTCCCCAGCAAAGGCGGTACTTTTGATATAACGTATGGGAAGAGAACGATGGTATTTTCGGGTCCCTTCTCCGTATGCAGCGTTACAGCTATCGACTGGGCGCTCTTTCGGGCTTGGGACGATCCTCCTACCCCGCCTACCGGGGAGGCATCTTCTAATTTCCAGTGTGAAGGCCAGTTGGCTTCTGGGATAACTGTGACATCCACTCCAGTATCGATGAGGAAGGGGACGTTGATTGATGGTGTTGTCTGAAGGGAGAATTCGGGGGAGCGTATTGTGAAGGCAGCAACAACTTCCCCACACTATGGGGGGAGCATCGCATTCTATTGCCAGGGCCACCCAGGGACTCTGTTTTCCGGAAGTGGCAATTGTTGGGTTGGGGTGGCGTCCGAATGTACTTGGGCCGCTGGGTTGGCAACCAAAGTGGTTGNGCAAACATTCTTGGACGATGGGGCCCTTTGCCTCTGCTGGCAGGGACGAGGAATCCACTGCTGCTTGGAGACGATCCACGAATTGAGTGAAGCTTTCACTTTCGGTTTGTTTGATGGTGGACCATGGTGATGGTTTGGCAACTACTTGACAGGCTGTACGAATAGCCTCTCTGGCCGCACGGGTGGTTGCCGCAACCTCTGGAGCTCGCAAGTGCTGGGCTTGTGCCTGAGGTGTTATCATTGCTGGGTCAGTGCCCATGAGCCGTTGTAGGCTCGAACCATGCAACGGATGATCTGCTCCGGCTACCTGAGCTAATTGTTTGGTGCAATTATCTTCCCATTCTTGTTTAAAAACTATCATTCCCGCCCCATCAAAAATCATTCTGCAAGTCTGCTTTATGTCAAACGGGAGCATATCATCGTGTCCAAAGACACTGTCCACGAGGGTGGAAACTATAGCAGAATTTTTTCCTTTGTCCGCCACTGCTTTAACAATTGCTTGCACATCTCTGGGGTTCACGGGTGTATAGGCCTTTTGTCCTCCATCTGTAACTCGGACCGGAAAGGCTAGGGTAGCTGGTGCAGTCCAGTCAGCACAGGCGATTTGTATCTTTTTCCAATCTGTGAGCGGAGTGTCTTTTGCCCACTCTTTGTTAGCTGATGTGGGAAAGCTGCCGCTTTTGATGAAACTTGGGTCAGCTCTCGCGTATTCTGTGCTGGAGTCGGTATCGGACTGGCTGTCTGACCACCCGCTGTAGCTGGTGTCTGATTCAGAGCCGGAAGTGGAATGACGAGACGTTTCCGGGCTTCTATGCCTTTTTGTGGCACTCCTCCCCCGCTCCCCGTGACGGCGGGTGGGCCGCCTCCTTTCCTTGTGGTCCCTCCGCCCCCTGCTCACTGAGGACCTGACCATATAAAGGCGTGCTTTTCTGCGCGCGACCTGATTGGGCATATCGCCTTTGTTCGTGGTCTCCGCCTCTCCGCTACGATTTTCGCAGTTCCCTTTGTAGTGAGCCTCTTCCCGATTTTGTTCGGGTGCACACGCAGTACTTAGCACTCGCCCGGGATGCCCTCCCGTCTCGCTGGAAGCCCACCCTCCTGTCCTCTCCCTGGCTCCATTCTGCGGGGCGTATGGGGGGGGTCTGTCCCACGCCTTTTCCAGTTCTGAAGTTTCAGCAGCTTCCCTGACTCCAACAAGTAAGTCGTCCCATAAAGACTTTTGCTGCTCCGCGGACGGGGAATCGGGGACAGGGCTGGGTGAGGATGGCAGCGGCAGAGGGCCCCCCCGCCCTTGTGAGTCACAGGGCTCGGTCAGCAAGTCGCTAACCGAGGTCTGTGTTGTTGCGCCGACTCCCAGTTTAGGGATGGCAAGCAGGCAGTCTTTGGCAGCCTTCTAAGTTTCCTGCTCTTCTAGAGCGGTTTGCAGAGCCCGCATAACTTTACCCCACGATTTAAGGTATTTCCCACTGCCGGAGGACATAGTGTCTTCCGCCAGGGCTTTAGTACACTTTTCCCACACATCCGAGTGGAGTATATCTACAGGGCAACTAATAATGCCTAATTGCAAAAGTCTAGTAAGAGCAGAGACAAAATCTCTAGGCTTACAAGTAATACCCCATTGCTTATGCAATTCTGATACAACCTTCACGAGAGCTTCCATCCTCCTCGCTGGTCTGGGAGCATCCTCCCCGCCGGGCTGGTCCTGCCGCTCTGGCCGCCGTTCACTCGTCCAGGCGAACCCCGCTACCCGTGCTTTTCCCAGGCTTCAGCACCGCTTGTTGCCTTCTCAAAGGCGTGACGACCTGGTTCGAGAACGGCACGGCAGCCGCCCCTGTCTGCTCGGGCCAGTCACTCACTGGTGGATGGCAAAATGGCGTTTATTTCAGGAATACGTGGCGCTGTGTGACGCTGTATAGCCTGGGGTTATGTCACTTCCGTCACTAGCCTTTCGCTCCAGGCTGCTTCAGCCTATCGGCAACAGTGCTAACAGACAGAGGGGGTGTCCCTAACTTTCCGTACATCGCGTAATCTTCCGATCGCCGGTCCCTATCTTACCACAGGCAAGGCATGACAATTCCATGTGGAGGGAGGTCTAGAGGAAAGAGAGGAGGAGTGATGGTGATGCCTTTTCCTGGGCTTACAATAAGAGCCAAACACGGTTAGAGGGGGAAAAGGGATTTTACCTTGGTATTTATTTAAGGATCCTTGGGCCCAGGCAGGAGCACCCCGCAGGAATGCCCCCCCCGGAGTGATACACAGAATNATAAGTGAATATTTACCAAGATAAACATCTTAATTCAGCAGACTTTTATTAGTAATGACAATTTAATAATAAATGTGCATCCTTTACTTATAATGTGTTGTATTGTCTTTGCAAAGCTTACTGAAATCCTCATGAGGGGCAATGGAGGGACAGGCATCAAACTCTTCTCCCTGTGACCAGGGACAGGACCCAGGGAACGGCTGGAGCTGTGTCAGGGGAGGGTCACACTGGATATCAGGAAAAGGTTCTTCCCCCAGAGGGTGGTGGGGCACTGAACAGGCTCCCCAGGGAATGGACACAGCCCCAAGGCTGCCAGAGCTCCAGGAGTGTTTGGACAACGCTCTCAAGGATGCACAGGGTGGGATTGTTGGGGTGTCCTGTGTAGGGCCAGGAACTGGACTAGATGATCCTTGTGGGTCCTTTCCAACTTGTGTATAGAATATTTCCAGTGGTTGGTGGGGAACAGTGAGACCAAGTCAACCTTAAGTCAAGTGGTATTTGTCTATATTCCTTCAATGAAATTCATCCTTTTAGTTTTACTGAAAGTCCGCTTTGCTCAGGTAAGGCAGCCCTCTCTGTGGTAGTATGGGACTGGGAAAAGCTATGGGTGCTGGGTACCAGACTGCAGTGAAAGACACTGTGTTGTATTGTCCTGGCGGGGCAGGATTCGCCCAGCCCCAGCCAGGACGCAGCCTGCCCCCGGCGGCTCCCGGGCCGGCGTTGTCCCCGGATGGAGAGGTGGAGGTGGCACCATCCATACAGGGTGGCAGAGGGACTCCAAACCAGCGGTCCAGGGGCAGTCCCAGGCTGGGAACTCCCTTTCCAATTGGTTGTTGGCTGCCGTGGCTCCGCCCTACCCCCGCGGGTGGGGAAAACCCCGTGGCATGGCCACCACGAGAGAGAGAGCACATGGGAGAGAGACAATAAACAACCACCAGACCCCATGTGCTTGGCTCTCCTGTCTCGCCTTTTTTCTCTGCTCCGGGAGGTCGAGGGGGTGCCCCGAGGGACCCCCTGGGACTGTGGCTGCATTCGCTAAGAGCTGCCGGCGAGGGCAGCCCGGGAACAAGGCACAGCAGGCTAAAAGGTATTCTAAAAACTCGTAGGGAACTGGGCGGCCACGGGGGTAGCTCCGAGCTCACCAGCACCCCAAAACGAGAATCTAAAAAACAATAACACTGTTGATTCCAGCATCACACAGTGGGTGTGTCCCCTGTTCCAAACTCTTCCCTGTGTCCCCTGTTCCAAGTAACAGAGGTGGTTCCTCTTCACCCCCAGCTACTTCAGCTCTCGGAGTTTGCACCTACATCAGCCAATCCTCTTCAATCCACATTTTTGTTATAGGATTTGAAGGAGAAAGGACTTTAATTGCAGTGTTTTATGGGCTTTGGATTCTTAATGAGATTTTTGGGGAGGTAGAGGACAGGGGAGGATCAGCTCATGCAGCCATTTTGCCTCTCCCTCATTGCAGACTTGGCTTTGTGAGCAATACACCAGACACTTGGGGTAGGATTTCTTTAACTTCCTCCTTTTCCCCTGGTTTTCATTCCTCTGTTCTTTTCTACCCTAGATTGTGTTTGGGCTTATGGGATTCTCCGTCCCAACACTCACACGGAGTGGCTTAAAACATGTAACTATCCCTGAGTTTAGGTGCAGTATGCTTGGATTTGTCTTTTTTTTTTTTTTCTTCTTCTTATCTCTAACGGGCTCAGCAGACTGTTAGTTTTAAACCATGCTCCAGAGTTTTCCAGATGGCAGCATTTTTTTTTTTGGTGGCATCCTGACCTACTCTACACATTCTCACCCAGAACTGGATTGGTTGTGCAAATTAAAATGTCTGATAATGCATCTTTCCACTCGTACCTCCCTATTCACGTGGGTGTTAAATGTGCATAGCTCTGTGTGGGTAACTGTAGCTTTAATATCAATGATTTCCTCTCTCGTGGGAAGGAGCAGTTATTGGAAAAGTATTCTCTTTACTGGTGGTTTCTGAATGTGCTCAGTACCCCCAGGTAGTCACCACAGTTATGGTTTCAGTTTTAGAGTTGCTAGAGTGCTTTCGCAGTCTTCAGTCCACTGGAGAACCAAGTGATGACACTATTTATTTCTCTGTGTTGAAGTCCTACTAATTTGGGAAAGCAGACACTTCTCTGTATTTCCCAAAATAATGCTGTTTCCCTTATTACTACTGAACATGCAATCATGGTATGTAGTTGCACCAGTCCACTGTTACTCACAATAGCCTGCAATTGCATTCATATCTGAGCATTTTTCATGCTTAAAACAATAATTCCTCATCCCATTCGTGCATTCTTTACATCTTTTGCTAAACTGGCACACTACAGTCATTTCAGAATTATGTGTCCCCTTAGTTTCTTACTGGTAGCAGAGCAACCAACCCTTCATAGATAAATCTTCATAAATCCTCTGATTTTCCAGGTTAATGTTCCTCACACTCAGCCACTCCCATCCTCCCATCCCAACATACCAGTGACCAGAATATTTGACTTCCTTCTCACACTCTGTTGGGGTTTTTTCCACGCAGCACATGGAAACGTGGATTCCTGACGGTGAGCCCTGCAAGATCTGTATGTGTCTCGATAACAAGAAGATAAACTGCACAGTCCGACCCTGCCCAACTGTCCAACGTAAATTCATTTAGCACTGTGATTGGACTTGAATTGATGTTTTGGTTCCTGGTTTCCTAGTTCTTATCCAAACTTGTTTTATGGATGTTTTCTCCAGCTGCCCAGTGTGGTCCATGTGAGGTTGCTCGTCTGCGCAGGGGCCCTGGCCAGTGCTGCCCTGAGTATGAGTGTGGTAGGTTCTCATACTCTTGGAATCTTCTTGGTCTGTACTTTTACCAGATATTTCTAAGGTATACAGTCCCTTTTAAAAAAAATTATTTAATTCAGTGCTGCATTTTTGATACCACTGAATGGTTGTACAATCATCTGTGTGGAAAACCAAACAGCTCTTAAGGATATGGGTCTCCATTCACTTACAACTTCGTCCCCCTTTCTGTAATAGATGAGGAAGGGAATGGAGCAATTTGTTTTTGTCTAAATGACATTAGAATGTTTTTTTTTCTCAAGCATTTATTTTTGCATGGTCTATATTTGCCCATTAAATATAACATTAGAACCTTAATCCCCATAACCCGAGCTTGAACTCTTCTCTAAGCTATTTTGAAAACAAACTCTGACCTGTTGAACTCTAATGTACTTCATATTTTAAGACAGCAGTTGAGTGTGAGTTTAATGGGGACGTGCATATGTGTGTGTGTCTTTTCTTGAGGACTAACTAGGCATGGTTTTAACCACTCTCTGAATTTCTGTTCTCAGTGTGTGACCTGGTTTCCTGTGATTTGCCTCCTGCCCCTGTCTGTGAGTTTGGCCTGCAGCTTGCCCTGACCAATCCCGGAGAATGCAGACCAAATTACACATGTGGTAAGATCATTTTTCCTAGCAGGGAGTGACACTGGACTGCTGCATTTGAGCAGCACTGACAACTTCCTTTAGGCATTATTTTTCCCCCTCTGCAAGGTTTAATTTTGGCACCAATGGACATGTAATGATTTCCCGGACTTGGCAGAAGTGTATTGTTGGCACTTGGAGTACACTTTCAAATTAAGGACAAGAGAAACACTTTACTCTTGGACATGTGTTGTCTGACCCTGATGCTTATTTTATAAATCTTCTTGTTTGTGTATGAGACAAGAATTTTTTTTGGCAGGGCAGGAACTTTGCTGAGTTCCTGAACCTGAGCCTTTTATATCTGCATTACTCCTCAGGCTTTAAGGAGATTTATAACAATTTGAGGTAGTGATTAATACCTTGCTGCCAGAGAACTGTCCTGTTCACTGGCAGCACTCTGAAAATCTCTGAGCTTGACACGGTGCCCACCTTCTCCTGCCAGCCTGCAACAGGGAAATGTGCAGCTCTGTCCCAAGAGTCTCCTGCCCGTCGCATCGGACACTGACCGTTGTCAAGACCGAGTGCTGTGATAAATATGAGTGTACCTGCAGCTGTAGGAACTCCACAGTGAGCTGCCCTCTGGGCTATCTCTCCCAGTCTCTCACCAATGACTGCGGCTGTGTATCCACCACCTGCATTCCAGACCGGGTAAGGGAAGTGAAATGTCTTTTCCATGGATGAGAGTGTCTTTTTCCACATGGAGTGGCAGCACCAGGGCAAGCAGACAACCTGCTTGTTTGGAGAGAAACAGAGAAAAGTAGACAAATAAGCGTTGTAGCAATGGATTATCTTGGGAACAGAATCTAAGAGCATTGGTCTGAGCATTATTGACTTTATTTTAGGGGTATTGTTTTAGGATGGCATTCCTATGCCAAGAAAATCAGTGACAAATTTATTTTACATTTTGATAAAAGAATAATAAACCCCCAGTGAGTCTGCTGGAAAACGATGCCAGGGCATTTTTAACTTACAAGTGTCTGAAAGAAACACTCTATTACTTCATGCTGTTGCTTCTTTTATTACAGTAGTTTATTCTGACATAACCAGTCCATTTTTTGTAACTTTGAGATGATATAAACAAAAAATATTTCGAACTTAAAGGTCTCTCAAACCTCAGGAATTTCAGAGGTGATTTTTAATTTGTTTTCAGATAACAGATATACATACTTTGGAGCCACTACAGTTACTATATATTCTTCCAATCCCATACTAAATTTATTGACATATTTGGTACACCTTAGACCTAAAACTCATTGTGCTCATTGATTACCTTTGTCTCTGCCTGAGAAGGTGTTGTATCTTTTAAGAACTATATTGCCACTTTTAAGGTTTTGCCAAATTAATACCTGACTCTTCACTAGGGTATATTTTTCTTATTTTTCCAACCTTTTATTAAATTGTTGTATTTTGTTAACCTTTAAGATAAAGTTGCTTAGAGGAGAGGTTGCAGGGCAATTTAACTTTTTCATTAAACCTTAACACAGGGTTACATTGTCTTGTAGCTGAGGAGATCTACCTTTTATTGTCCATTTCTAAGGAGTACATGACCTTGCATAATTCATTTTATGTCTCTGGGACGTGCTTGCTCTATCTATAAAATTAAATGATGCTCTCTCTTTAATACCAAGCTGTAAAATTTACTAATAGGAAGTTCAGTATAAGGGATGGCTCTGCTTTTGGGGTAGCTGTGATGGCTTGAGGATACGAGAGGATGAAAGCTCTTAGCTCCAAGTAGGATCTCTTCAGATCAGATGGTTTATCTGGAAAAAGTTTTGCATGCAAGACTCCTTCTGCAGGACTCACTGCTTATTATCCCTAAATATTGTGTCACATTATACTTACAGGGAAACTGAGTCAGACCCTGGGCAACTGACTGCAGCTAAAACACTTCAATTTATTCTGTGTAAAACAATAGCTTTGCTTGCACTTATTTTTCCTTTCCTCAACAGAATGACCACGATTTTAAGACCTGTAGCATTTCTAAGGGGTTCAAAATATTCCATAAAGTTAATGGTTGGTTTCATACCCTAAAATGCAGCATTTTGGAGCCGGCAGTGTGCCCTGACAGCAGCAGCGTGCTCTTTAATGTATTATTTATTGCATTTAATAGGTATGTGTGCACAACAACATAGTCTATCCTGTTGGGACAACCTGGGAAGATGGGTGCAGGGAATGCTCTTGCACTGGTGTGAGGGATGATGTTACAGGACTTCAGATGACGGAGTGTCGTGACAAAGAATGTGACACGTTCTGCTCTCGGGTGAGTAACACTTAAACCAGTGCAATAACCAGCAGAGCCCTGGTGGGGACCTGCAGTGATCCCTTTTAAGCCTCCTTGGTTGGAGAGAAACCAGAGAAAAATAGAAAAATAAGTGTTGTAGCAATGGATTATCTTGGGAGCAGAATCTAAGAGTATTAATCTGAGCATTATTGACTTTATTTTGGGGTTATTGTTTTAGGATCGCATCCTGCTGCCAAGAAAATCAGTGACAAATTAATTTTACATTTTGATAAAAGAAGAACTGCATCCTGAAGTGTCTGTCATTTACACCACTTGCACAATAAGTGTTCATGATGTCTGAAGTTCAATTGCAGATGTCTGTTCTAGCTCAAGTTCACTTTCTGAAGTTCCCATTTCAGCTCTGTCTGTTGCTCAGCTCTGCCCATTGTAGCAGTAATAACACTTCATGCTGGGGCCTTTATTGTGCTCAGACATCTGCTACATCCTATAAAACCCCATGGTTTACTTTTGGAGGTCTGCAAAGGAAGTGTGATCCACTTTGTTATATTGATTTAGATGGTCAAACAGGAATAGACAGAGAATTGGTACAAAGAGTTGGTAGGGAAATGTGACTTATTTCAGATATCAGGAAAAGGTTCTTCCCTCAGAGGGTGGTGGGGCACTGAACAGGCTCCCCAGGGAATGGACACGGCCCCAAGGCTGCCAGAGCTCCAGGAGTGTTTGGACAATGCTCTCAGGGATGCACAGGGTGGGATTTTTGGGGTGTCTGTGCAGGGCCAGGAGCTGGACTGGATGATCCTCATGGATCTTAAATATTGCATCATTTTCCAGAACCAACCAAAAAACCCCAATCCCTTAGGAAAAAACCAACAAAGCAAGCGCAGAGTTTGCTGAGAAAGTTTGAGTTTGCCAAATGCAGTAAAAAACATGAGAGTAGATGTGGGAGTTTTTAACTGTTGCAAGAGAATCCCTTCAGTTTCCATGTGCAGAAAAGACTTGTCTCTATTACAGCAATTTAAATGAAATATTAGATCTAAAGTATCTGGCTGTGTTTCAGCTCATAGCAATAATTTATCAATAATTTGTTATTCCAATAAAATCTCATTAATGCAGAGCTGCAGTTCCTTGACATTGCAGCATCAAAAAGATCTGGTTAAAAACACATGAAAAGACTTTGTGGAAATGATGCCAGTTCTTTTGTGAATTTGTCATTTCTTCTGCTCCTTTAATGGTTGTCAGGGTTGTACAACCAAAACTGTAACTGTTGGACTACTTGGATGGCTCAGATTTTTTTTCCTTCGCTTATTCCTTATTCACTGGATATACATATCAAGGACATCAGCAGTGCTGTCATCCAGTTTGAATTGACCTTAAACTTATTTTTCAGTTCAGGTTAGATGGCATTGAAAGTTGTATTGATATCAAATACATACTTTATGATATTTAGACTCTCTGCTGCTCCTGGTTATTAATTTCATTGCCAGGTGTTAAAGTTGTGCAGTATCATTCTTGATAGTGTCATCTGACTTCTGTGAAAACAGCTTGGAGGGTTTTTTTAATCTGGCTACACTAAAAGAGGAAAAAAACCCCTAAAAAGCCCACAACATGTACTAGCTTCTTCATGCTGATGAATGGAATGTGTTACTGTTGTCCTTAGCAGGGCAAAACTAAACTCAAATCATACCTGTAGCTTTAGAGTGTTAAGAAATGCTGTGGATAAAAGTGGATGTTTCATTTGAATGAACCAACCCCTGAGTTCTGTGAGGAGCTGAGCAGCAAATATTGACTTCTCACTTGCAAACCACGTGTGGATTTGCCTTGTTGCGTGTCAAGAGTCCTCTGGCTACTTCTGTCCTCTTTTATCTTTACAAAGTTCTGAGGAAACAAGCAGATGATCCCTGCAGGAATTGCACCTGCTGCTCTGAGCACCCTGCTCTGGTGGAAGGTGTCCCTGCCTGTGGCAGGGGGTGGGAATGGGATGTTCTCTCAGGCCCCTTCCAACCCAGGCCTCTGTGTGATTCTGTGATCTTAGTCAGCGTGTTAGGGGTGCAAATCACCCCTGGAGTCTGCTCTGTAACACCTCTTTGCACTTTAGATGTCTATGGTCACACCAACTTAGTGATATTTGGGTCCCCCAGCTCGGTTTTGCTTTTTCCTGGGCACAAACAGCTCATGGATTTTTACTTCTCTTGAGTTTGCCACACAAAAAGTTGCATCTGGTACTTCAGATGCTTCAGACATGTATTTAGCAGATAAAAGTAATGTAAAATGAAATGCTCAGCAGCACAACTTTTCTCACAGAGCTGGGTCAAGGCCCGGCATCACATTTTATGACATTATATGAAATAAACTTCCATATCAAAGTGCATTGATTATCAAGGTTTGCTAATGTGCTTTGTATTGCAAATCAGGGACAGTTCTTGAAGGGAGGGAGCAGTTGGGAATCCCTCAGTAATTCAGCTTGACCAAAATAAAATTATGCTTATTTTTCTGGCATTTTTCACATGAACAATATTATATGTGACAGAACATCTTTCCTTCAACCCTGTACTGAGATCAGAGTTATATTTTGCCCCTTGGAGACTGCCTAGCTATTACATATAGAATATTTTATTTCTAATTAGATTAAAGCTTAGATTTTTCACTGTTTCAGTATTTGGCTGCTTGCTTTAGGAGATTAATATGTATTAAAAGTGAGAATTGGGATTCCTGTTGTTTCTGTGGGTTGGGTTGTTTTTTTTTTTTTGACCTATTTTGCTGGATTTATAAGATTTTTCTGTAGTAACGGAGGGCGTAGTGTTCAATTTTCATGCTGCTTATTTCGTTTTCCATAATTAAGTGTTAGACTTTGATAAGATACATAATCTCTAGTGTTGCATAGTAGTTTAATTTTGTTATCTTAATTTGCAGGTTTTTTTTCAAATGCCTGTTGCTGGTAAACTGTTGGCTTAAACTGTGTTGGACTTGGCAGTGCCGGGTTAATGGTTCAACTTGATGGTCTTAAAGGGTTTTTTTTACCTAAATGATTCTATGAAAAGATAAAATGATCAGTCAAAACTGGTCCCTGGATTACATGTCTGAGCAACCTGCATCCTTCCTCTGCTTAAACACCGGGCAGTCAGAGGTCTGAATGTGCTCAGACTGAATCCTACCCTTGAATTCTCTGGAATGGGAAGCGCAGTTGTGAGTGCTGATTAACCTCCAAGATGCCACAAGAGCAATTTTTACCTTTAATTTGCCTTTGTAAAATCCTATTATAGATAAAAAAAATAATTTTTTTTATTATTAAAAAATCCCTCATGATTATATATGTCCTTTTTCAAATTCTCCTTTTCATAAAACTTTGCTAACATTATGCATTGATCCTAAAAGAAAACCCTGGGACAGATGTTCTCGTTTGCCTCCTCTTCCTGGATCAGTCAGTCCTTTTCTTTTCTTTCCTCCTCCAGGGCTACAAGTATGTTGTGCCAGAAGGGGAGTGCTGTGGGAGATGCCAGAAAACTGCCTGTGAGGAGCAGCACTTTTGGCCTCGGGGTGATGAAGATCCTCCTTTGCATGAGGTGAGGCGCCAGTGGGATGGGCACTTCCCTTCCTAGCAAAAGCCCCCTGGAATTCTTTGTGTTCTGTGGAAGGAAGTGAAGATGATATCAGCTATTTCTTCTACATATCAAGCAGCACTGAGAAACAATGTTTTGGGTGTCCCGTGACCTACCCAGTCAATTCTCACACGTGAATCCTCCTCACCCTTTTCTGGGCCAGATATTTTGTGTACAATTACTGATTTCAGCCATGGTAGCTTGAAAGAATGTTCATTGGGTATAATGCCTCCCTGACCATCAGCTATTTGTTTAAATTATCCCAGTTAATTTGTATTGAAATCTGCTGCTGTCTTAAAAAAAAAGCTTGTTAAAGTGTCATTTTGCAACCTGCCTTTTTCCTGGTTTTAACAAGGGCGTTTCTTAATGGGGACCGATATTCTTCTCTGCTTCATCAAACAAGCCTTCAGAAGGCCTATTTTAATGTCCCACTGTCTCTCACTGATTTTTTTTGGTCCTAACAGAATAATAGTTATACTCTGCAGTCTCTTTTTTGATACTTGCTGCTACTCTTGCAACTCTTCTGTCATAGGTGAAGAACTGTTTAACCCACTAGAGGAAAGTGGTTTTTTATTAACTTTCTGAGCAAAAATGTTTGAATTGACTGCAGCTGGGGATCTGATCTTCAGTTTCACTGTTCTTGAAGTGCATTTGGAGTGGTAACAGTGAAGAAATTGAGGATGCAAAGCTCTTTCCAGAGCTCTTCCCAGCACTGAACTGTGGCAGCATCTTCCTCCTGGCCTGTGGTGATGTCTGTTCCCATAAATAGCACTTGAAGTTCCCGCTTTGGTCTGTGGGTGATGATAACAAGAGAACTGTCAACAGGATCTCATCTTTTCTACATTTGCAAGTGTTTCAGGTCTAGAGCCTATTGCCAAAGCCTCCTTTGGGCTTAGCAGAGTGGATTTGCAGCAGGCTGCAGCAGAAAGAGGAGCTGCTCAGCTACAGTGCAGTGCAGCCAGTCACCAGGGAATAAATGCAGATTTAACTCCAGTTAGGAGTGCTTTTCCTTCTTCACATGTTATCTGACATGTCCCTTTTGAAGGATACTCCTGTAATTCTTATTCTCTACAATCTCAGAGTGGTCTATAAATAGCTTGTCACCGTAAGGGTTTGTGGAGAGCTGTTGAGTGACACTGTTCCTGACGCAGTAAATGTGCTTTTGGCAAGCCAGCATCTGGCTGAGGTGGTCTTCCCTCTATCCAGGGGCACAAATACTGCTGCCTGCATTTAATCCTCTCCCAACTTCCCCTCAGGTCGGCACGGAGTGGCGATCCCCCTGGAACCGCTGCATTGTCAACGAGTGTGTCCGGGTGAACAATGAGGTTTTTGTGCAGCAAAAGAATGTTTCTTGCACCCAAATGGATGTGCCTGACTGTCCAGAGGGAACTGAGCTGCGCTGTGACCAAGTGATAGACTGCTGTCCTTCCTGCAGATGTGGTAAGGTTTGGGGGATGGCAAACGGGATCGCTCCAGCATGAATTGTTTCGTGGGGTGATTTTCTGTTTCTCAGCAATAATTTTAGAAGCGTGTGTTATGGAAGCATAGCCCCACTTTGAAGGTTCCTGTGTAATTTAGACATTGAGTACAGAAGCACCTGCTGCTGCATCCAAAGCCCCAAGGGCAAAAGCAGATGGGGGGGATTCTGCCTCCCATTGCCTGAAGGGAGCCCACTGGAAAGATGGAGAGAGACTATTGATGAGGGCCTGGAGTGACAGGACAAGGGGGAATGGCTTCACACTGACAGAGAGCAGGTTTAGATCGGATATGAGGTAAAGGTCTTCCCTGTGAGGGTGGTGAGGCCCTGGCACAGGTTGCCCAGAGAAGCTGCCCCATCCTTGGAAGTGTTCCAGGCCAGGTTGGATGGGGCTCTGAGCAACCTGGGATAGTGGAAGGTGTCCCTGCCTGTGGCAATGGGATTGGAACTGGATGGTCTTTAAGGTCCCTTCTAACCCAAGCCTATGATTCTATGACTCCTGACATAGTCTTGGCTCAAAAGTCTAAATCAGAAGATTGGGTAGTTGGCCTCAGTCTGGGAAGACTCACAGGGATGTTTAGTTGACAAGTACATGTGCCACCACAGGGTGAGGAGGGAGCAGTGGGAGGAGAGGAGGATATATGCTCTCTAACTTGTAGAAAACCTGGGTGCATCTTCTGAGAGTATGAGGCTTGAACTGGAGAGGAAAGTTTATGTTCTGCCATGTATTTGTTCAAAAAAAGCTTAGCCAGAGATATTTTTATGCAGCATCAAGTATAGCTCTGACAAATTGTTGCCTTTCAAGGTATAATGTAAGGAGGCTCAGTTATGCCTCTTTACAGTGAAACTGGATACAAATTTCTTCAAGCTGGAACTGTACTAAGTCAAAAAAGCATATAGCTGTGGTTGATCAAATCTTGGAACTGTCATTGTGATGGTAATGCTAAATGGAATACTTTGTTCTTTTTCAGCACCCCTGAATGGTTGTCCTTTGAATGGCACTGTTATTGGGGTAAGACACAAATTCCTTTTATTTGTTGAGATGGCAAGATACTTAAATGTATGGATGAGCTTCTGAAGGACACACACTTGTCAGAATACACACACAGAGAATACAGGGCAGCTTTTTTTCCAGACAGAATCCCTGCAAGCCAGACTTTGGAGTAAAAGCAGTGCCGGGGGCTCATCACGTCTATGTCCAGCTCCTGACTCTGCCAGGGTCTTCCTGTATGACAGTGAGCATCTCTGCAAAATGGGGACAGCAATGTTTCCTTATCTTGAAGGATGCTCGAAAAGAGTGCTTAGAAACTGTGGTGATCTGCATTTTGTAATGGTTTGCAGACTACCAAACACACAGGAAACTCTCTGCGAGGGTTAATCTCCCAAGTGATCCTTGCCCACTTTGGGGAAGCAAAACCTTCCCATATTCTGCTCAGAGGATCAGGCAGATTAAAACAAGGATGGAGACTTGCTCCACCTGTGTGGAAGGAGAGGTATCCCTCCTTGGCTATTAGCAGCAACAGGAAAGCTGAGCTTCCTCCCTGTTTGACCTCTTTTCCCTTTCAAGATCCCTGCTGATATGCCCTGTGAGGAAATTTTTTCTCAACTGCGTATTTAATGGATAGATTAAGACATGTTTAACCCAGCCCATGACGGTGGGAATGATGAGAGTTAAGCATCTGATCTCATTTATGCCGAATTTATCTTTGGAGAGCTCTGTCAATTGTCCATTGTTTCCCTAAATCCATATTCTGGCAGCACGTCTGGTGTCAAAGAGCTCTAAATATTCTCAGCATCCCCCAGGGAAACAGGTTCTCTTTAGTCGTTTAACCTAACTTTAACCTACTCATTCCTGCTTTCTCAAAGTGTGTCTTCGTTTTTCATTTATTTAAAGGTAAATTTACTCAAATCTCTTTATATTTTAGTGGTGCAGCAGAGTGAACCTTTCTCCATCTATTTCTTGTGGTTTGGATACTTTTTTCAGAGTCTAAAGGCATAAGTTTATCAGTTTGTTAGAGCTAAAGCCATGTCATCAAGCATCCATCATTCTGTGTAGGGATGACTTCCCTGAAGAATTAAATCCAAGGAAAAGCTCTGCCTTTCTTGTCAGAACACTGGTTTAAAAGTGATAAATTCTGGAACAATCTACTTTCTCTTTGATCCCTCTACTTGTTTCCTTCTGTCAAAACTACTTGTGGCATCCTATAAAGACAATATTTGTAGGGAATGTCAAGCAGGACAGTAATTAGCAGCTTCTGCCACCTTCTGATATAGAGGATTATATATCCCATATATATATTTTTTTTTCTGTATTGCAAACCAAAGCTCTTTTCAGTTGTGTGCTGTTCTTCCATGACCAACTAATTTTTTTCTCCTCCAACAAAATGTTCACCTGATCTGTCAAGTAAAGTATTTTTTCTCTCTTCAAGAGTTTCAAAATATTTACAAATAATTTAAAATGAAATATAATGTCAAGTTGAAGGCAAAATGAGAAGTGTCTGTGTTTTGAAGGCTTTAAAAAAAAGTCTCAGCTTCTGCAAAATTGAAAAAAATTCCTAATATTTCTTAAAATAGCTTCGTTTAATGACTTACTATAAGTTAATTATTTGTATGTCTGAAAGATTTTGAGCACCTGGCGTCACTACAGCTTTGTCTTGTACTATTCTCTGCTTCAATGACTTGTTCCAGGGTCCTGGTCAGGAAGGAAGATGTGGTGTCCACAGAAGTTTATACTTCCTGGATTTCAAACCCTTTGTACTGGGTCCTTTAAGAATAGGCTTCAAGTTTCATTTTACATCAAGGGAAAACTTTGCTGCATTAAATTCTTCACTGAATAGTTCCAAGTTTTGAGTCTTTTACTGCATTTCTTGTAATTGACTGTGTCTTTAATCCCTTTATATTTTTGTCTTGTATCTGGTTACCAATATTATATTCCAGTAATTTGGTGTATTGCATCCACTCTGCTGTTCTTAACAATGCTGTGGGCTTTAACTGCAAGCTTCCAAGCAGGTGGCTGTATTTACCAAAAGGATTCTCATCATCACTCATCTGTTTTCCCAGGCTTTTCCTGAGTGGTGTTTTTGAAGGTGATCCGAGCAGATTGGGGCTTTATGCAGGTTATTTTGGTGGCACTGGGTTAGCGGGTGTTGACATTTAATTCCAAGCTAGCCAAGAAAGCACATGATAGGTGTGTTATGTACCGGGGAAAAGCTGTATCAATCCTTTATTTTGTTCAGTTCTGTCACACTAAGCAAATTTTGGATGGGACAAGACCTTCCCCCAAAAGCTCAAGGCACTTGTGTGTGAAGATTTCGTTTCAACACGTCTCTAGTAATCCCTATGTTCCTGCCTGCCACAGTGATTGTCATATGAATTCAACTTTATCTATTTTGTACTTAATTGGAATGTTAGAACTATTGGAAGATACCATGAGGATATCAGTGATATCAGTCGCGGCTTTGTAGACCGTTTCTTTATGATGTTAAAGCCTGGAGCTACTGAGGCATTCTTTGATAAACCATGCCACTGGTCTGCACTAGAACTGTCACTCTGGTGTCTGACTGCTTTCCAGTGTTGAGATCAAACAAGAAATCTGGAGTTTCATAGGATATTTTCTCTGCACCTGTTGTGGTGTAACCCCAGCCGGCAGCCGGCAGCCACTCGCTCACTCCCCACCAGCAGGATCAAGGAGAGAATGGGAAGGGTAAAAGCAAGAAAACTCCTGGGTTGGGATAAAGATGGTTTAATGGTGAAAGCAAAAGCCACGCAAGCAAAGCAAAGCAAGGAATTCATTTGCTGCTCGCCATGGTTGGGCAGGTGTTCAGCCTTCCCAGACGAGCAGAACGGTGACTTGGGAAGACAAACGCCATCACTCCAAATATGCCCCCTTCCTCCTTCTTTTCCCCACTTTACATTCTGATCATGATGCCATAAGGTCTGGAATGTCCCTTTGTTCAGTTGGGGTCACCTGTCCCAGCTGTATCTCCTCCCAGCCTCCCACACACACCCAGTCTCCTCAGCAGCCTGGCAGTAGAAAAGCAGGAAAGGCCTTGGCTCCCTGCAACCCCTGCTTTGAAATAACAAAAACGTCTCTGTATTATCAACTCTGTGTGCAGCACAAATCCAAACTACAGCCCCATTCCAGCCACTGGGAAGGAAATTAACTGTACCCCAGCCAAAACCAGCATGCCCTCCCTCTCCCACAGCAAAATTTTGGGTGTATCCCCATGCCTGCATCCATTGAGGTTTTTTAACCCTCCAGATTAATGATATTCACTACAAAAGGTTAAACCTGGGAAGCTGAGGAGTCCCATGTTCTCAAGATGAGCTGTTAAAAGACAAGGATCTCCCCCTTGGTGTTTCCTCTTTCATCATGTTTTATGTGGCAGAACCTTTTTCTAGACCTCAGGAGAGAGTCATTACTGTTACTGGTTAGAGAGGCCTGAGGACCTCTGTTGTTCTGGGGCACAGAATAAGAATGTAGCTAAAATTCTGTTCTCAGAATATTTGTCCTTCAGAATATTGGCTCTAAACTACCCATAAATGCATTACTTTTACACTGTTACTGTGGCCAGCTTCTTGTTTTTGCTCCATTTGTTTCATGAGCATTTAATAATTCAAAAAGGAATCTGAGGATACGCACAGTATGTACCATGGGAAATTCCCGTTCCAAGGGAAATCAACAGTGGCATTCTATTCATATCTGAAGCACAATTCAAACCTTTCATAATCTAGCAAAATTGTCTATTTACCTTATTTATTTACCTTATTTATTAGCTTTTAGAAGTTCTTTGTGAAAATCTTGAGTAGGCTGCTCCCACTTTGTCCCTTAAACCTTTGTGGTTTGTTATTTTGGGGTTGAAATTGAAGGGCTTTGCACTTGGGAAGAAAGGCTTTGTCTTTAGAATTCCTTTCAGTGCAGGGTGACCAATTACTGACTCCACATCTTTTTGTTTTCCACTTAATGGTTTGGCATTTTTGCTCTGCATTTTAAATGACATTTTTGCTTGCTTTGAAAAGGTGATGGGATCCAGAAAACAAGGTGCTGGGGAAGAGCTCAGGGAATTTGAATTGTCCTCAGCCTGATTTACTTGTAACTATGGACAAGTAGAGTTCTTCAATCAGTAATTCTGGGTTTGGGTTTTTGTTTTTTTTTTTTTTGTTTTTTGTTTTTTTTTTTTTTTTTTTTTTTTTTTTTTTTTTTTTTTTTTTTTGTCTTTTCTCCATTTTAATCTTTTAGGCCTTTAGAGATTCCAAGCAGTGTTGTTACAAAATCAATAACAAGCAATTTCTGCCCATAATATGTGGGTTGTGATGGCTCTAGAATAAAAAATTGGGGCCCCAGAGCGGCTGCGTGGGGCGGGGCCGAGGGGATTTAAACCTCGGGAAAAATCAATTCATTACACTCAAAAAATGAACTCTTGGCCACCACATAGTCAGAATAATAATAAAAAAATCTTCCTCATGACTTTCAAGGATCCCTTTCTTACTTGCTAGAGTTGTAAACAACAAAGAGATGCCAATGCCATTTCTTAGATTAAAGACTTCTAAAGGGCTTTCCTGAAAAATAGCCTCATGCCATGCTGCTTGTTCTGGAATCACAGATGCAGAAAACTGGGGTCTCTGGAAACTTGGGAGCATGGGTTTCTTGTTTCTCTAGCAAAGAATTATAGTGCAAGATTTAATGAAAGAGATTTAACCTGAAGCCACTTGTTGATTTGAGTTTTTAACTGGCAAACCGGTTCCAATGTTTCAGCACGGGAGGCGCCTGATGGTGGATCAGTGCACGACGTGTGACTGCTTCCAGTCAGCACCTCGGAAATACACCCTGAGATGCACCAAACTGAGCTGCCAGGCCTGTCCAGTGGTGAGTGTGAGCAGTCTGGGGATTCTGCTTGGGAATGGGTCTGGTGAGAGTTGTGTTCTTCACTGTACACACCAGTTTATGTTTGGTGCAGCTCTGGGGCCTTTGGCCTTTCTTCAGGACTGAGAAGTCCTGGCTCTGTGTTCTTTCCATGGATTAGATGATATGCACCAAATCTGATCCAAATCCTCAGTGTAGCAAAGATAACTTTACATGGTACTCAGCTCCACTGGCACATTTTATTGTTTATTTTAGATTACTTAGGGCAATATAAGGTTTGGCAAATCATTTGCAACAGGAGCTGCTGTGTCCTCTTTCCTACAGTGTTATCTGTCCCTCCAGGGACTGGCAGCTCAGCCAGATCTCCATGCTTCAGGCGTTTCCTAGGACTCTTCCAAATTGTCTAAAAACTGGGCTCAGTAGTATTTGTTTGGTTCCCAGCCCACGCCTTTGTTGATTTGAAGTCATTGTCCCCACCAGTTCCACTGGTCTTTTGAAGGCTTTGCTGCTGCTTTGCTGCCATCACCTGCAAGGAATGACTTTGGCTGAGAAGGCCAGAGGGATATGGCTTCCATTTTCACTCCACTGACCAACAGTGTGACAGGAGTTTCTAATTATCTTTGCTCAATTGTGTAGTTTTCTCTCTTAGCACCAATACCTCGAGTAGAAAGAGACCTAAGTGAGTTGCAGAGGCTGTGTCCAAAAAGCACAGACCAGAAGCTAAGTTTCACAGAAAAAAGCTTAAATGCCTCTTCCTCTTCTTCATCCTTTCCCTGGATAATGGATGGAGCCCAATGAGCCCAACCAAACCCAGGGCCTGTGTAAGTGATGGCCGTGGCACCCAAAACCCACATCTCTGACATGTGGGGTTCCTGGCTCATGTCCAGTAGAGGCATACATTGATAGGGTCCCTGGAAAAGAGGGAAGCAGAGTTTTGGATGAGTCCAAGCTCCCATCCCGAAGTAGAACTGGAAAAGACTGGAAATGTAGTTAAGTTTCTGTAGAGAGTAATCTCTACCAGTAAAAAAATAGAGCAAGACTGCAGATTCAAATTATTTCCTGCAACCCTTTTTCTTGAAGAATTGTCAACAGTGTCCCAGCTGGCCTGTTGTGACTACAAAAATGATGTTGTGACTTCCAAATGATGTCTAGGGACAGGTCAGTGGTTAGGACAGCCCGAGGTCAGACAGTTTCATGTGGAGAATGCAGCTCAGATAATTTGTAAGTGTTCCATTTGTCCACTGGGCCATCAAACTGGCCTTGACCCCTTTTGTTTGGTGGTGTGGATGTAGCCTGTGACCAAAAGGATGATCTGGAATACTTTTTGTGGTTCTAGACCCTAATATGACCCCTCCAGTAAGGTTTGATTGTAGACATAGGCTTCAGAAGGGAAAATAAATGGCCAAGCTCAGTGCTGAGCATCCTTCTCAAAATATAACTTCCACAAAATATAACCTGTCAGATCCATGAAAAAAACCCAGAGAGATACACCAGACTGAATTTGTGGCCAGAGACATGTGTGTGCATATGTGTGTTCCCACACAATGATACACAAACATCCATTCTTGCTGCTCAGTGCAAGAAGCCAGCTGTAGAAATTAAAGGTAGAGGAATCAATATAATACATGGTAAAAAAAAAAATGGGGAAACATTCCTCTCCTGCTTGTTTCACCACCCACACATTTCCCAAACAGCTCCTTTTCCCCACGTGACCCAAAAGTACAGACTAGACAGAAAACCCTGAAGAAAGAGCCATTTCCAGTTGGGCTTATTAAGGACGGTGAAGTTGTGTTTGGGAGATGTGCAGCTACCCAAGGGAAGTTGCAGGTCTAGGGATATATGTCCCTTCCTCGCCATTGTAATGAATTTGTGGAGCTTGAGGGGAAAAAAAAATCAAAGAAGATACAGAATGTCTTCATCCCCCTAAGGCCAGTGGGATTCAAACACTTCACAGGATCTTTCCTGTCTCAAAGCCTTCGACTTCATGGTATACCCAGATTAAAAGCAATTCCTTGCTAATGGATAAAATTTAAGAGTACAAATGGGTTGAGAGTACCAATTCTCTCAGGAGCACCTGCTTTCTCCTGGAAAATAAAAGCAGTGGTAATTGAAGTGCAGCCAACCCCAGCATATTCTGCTCAGGACAGTCATTTTATGAGCTGCTTTAGGTGCTTTATGTTTTTGCTAGTAGGGCAAGTTCCCCTAAATAACAATGAACTATGTTTTCTCCCAATGATATAATAACAACCCCCCCTCCCCAAATTCTCTTTCTATAAAAAACATATGGATAACATGCATGCCTTCACTGAACCAGAAAGTGTTTGTTTTCTTAAAAATGTTCATCTCATCATAAGCAGCTGTTGGTTATCTGGACCAGCTGGGGACATTACTGTGGGACACTTCATGTGTTAGCTCAGTTCCTTTCTGCTTGGTTTGGTGTTTTCCTTTCCATTATCCACTCTATACCTTTCTTCCTCTCCCCTTAGTGCTGCTCATTCTCTCGTGCTTTTTTTTCTGCCGCTGTTTTTTCCCTTCAGTGCTGTTCATGGGGCTCCATTATTCCCCTTTTCTTTTTTTCTCTCTTCCCCCCTTTTATTATATTGAACCTTCTCTGATTCTCTTTTACTCTCTTGTATTATCAGCCATTTTCTTTTTCTTTCCATACTCCAAATTTTCCAGCTTAGCGTTGTTCTCCCCTTTCCCTGCCCACTGCTCACTAGATATCTTGCCCTTTTCTCTCCAGTTTCAGCACTTCCAACTACTTTTCCATGGTGCACTGTATAGAATTCACTGGCTTTACTGAGAAACGTTTTGCTGGCTATTGTTTTGTCCACTGAATCTTTTTTTTTTTTAAACCTTCCTAAAATAAATATAGCTTAAAACAAAATAAACCCAGAAAAATGTCCTTTACCTTCTAGAATTACAGAAGGCAGGAAATCCCTGGCTCTTGCTGTGGAAAATGTGTGCCAACTTCATGTAGCATCAGGCTGAGAGATGGAAGGGTTCAATATCTTCAGGTAAGTTTTAAGCACTCTTATTTATGAGTAAATGTATCATCAATTTCTGTTAAACCCCGGGGAAGTGCATTTTGCTTCATTTTTGATTAGGTAGCATGGTATTACCAGTGCTTTCTGTATCTCAGAATGATTGATCAAGAAAGTTAATTTGTTTGTAAATTAAAAAATAGGAGACTTCATACCACAGTGCAAAATTCTAGAGGGGCATTCTAGATTCATGAATGTTGTCAAGGAACTTTAACTGGAATATGACCTCAAACGGGTATTTAGAGGAAATTCAACCCCTCATTTAAAACTTGAAATAGGTAAGTTGAAAATGGGAATTCTGAAAAACTTCTCCAGCATAGAATCATGAAATAGATTGGGTTGGAAGGGACCTTAAAGATCCTCTTGTTCCAACAGCTTCCACTAGGCCAGGTTGCTCAGAGCCCCATCCAGCCCGGCCTTAATGCATGATATGTTCTTAAACAGGATGAGAGAAAACAGCCTCAAGTGGCACCAGGGGAGGTTTAGATTGGACATTAAATTTTTTGTTCACTGGAAGGATGGTCCAGCTTTGACACAGGCTACCCAGGGCAGTGGTTGAGTCACCAGTCCTGGAGGGATTTTAAAAATATGTGGATGTGGCCCTTAGGGACATGGTTTAGTGGTGGACTTGGTTGGCTGGACTTGTTCTTAAGGGTTTATTCCAACCTAAATGATTCTGTGTGGGGGTGGTTTTACATATATATTTTTAAAGAAGCTCCCAACTCATCCAGAAGGTAAATAATTGTATATATGTCTCTTTAAAAGGCCAGACCCCCAAATCTCTCACTTAGAGAAGTTTTTTTTTCCTAAGTTAATGGAAATTTCTTCCCTGTTAAGACCTGAAAAAGGTCAGGTTTTGGCAATCTGGGCAGAGCTGTGATCAATATGGCCATGGAATTAAACAGAAGATGACAACTTTGTTGATAAACAACGCTGTTTACTAAAGATTTCCATGTTTTATAAATGTCACCACCATGGTACTTTGAGACATCAGCCAAGGAGTATCCTGAAAACTTCCTGTTGTTTCTGTGTAGAGCTAACAGCCCTTCAATCTTTCCAGGCAAACGCATCCCTTCAGGATGGCTGCGACAGTCACTCCTGTAGAGTAAATGAGAGAGGGGAATTTATCTGGGAAAGGAGAATCACTGGCTGTCCTCCATTTGATGCCAGAAGATGCTTGGCTGAAGGAGTAAGTAGAGAAATGGGTCCTGTGTCCAGGTTTCCTAATGGACTCTGTCATGTTTATGGTACCTTCTGTGTGCTGGGGTGGAAAACCCAACCCTCTCCCAACGCCTTGGCTAAACTGAATTTGAACTTTCTCTGAAATTCAGAAAGATGTAGGTTTTCTCTGTTTCAAAGTGCATGCTGGCTTTTTGTGGGTCTGTACTGACTGCTTACAGTAATGCTGTTATGAATAGGAAGCGGAATATTTGAAATACCAAACGTTTGCAAGGAGTGCTTCTAAGAATGTTCTCAGTTTGGGATCCAGAGCAAAACTGTGTGGACAGTGACCCAAACTGAGAAATATGCATATGAAATGCTAAGATATTTTTTCTCTGCCGTTATGTGAGGTTAGAGAAAGGAATTTTCACACTGCTGTAGGAAAATTAAACTTCCAGAACTGCAGTTGTTTAGCAGGATAAAAAACCCTGCACAAAGTATTCACCTATCTTTCTTGTGATTTGAAGTTAATTAGACACTGAGGAGCAGAGTGAGGTGGGAATGTAGCACGTGCAGCCCTGCTTTTGCTCTTCTGTCAGGTTTTATACATCTTACAGGTGTTTATACCCACCTGTTCCATTTTCTTGGGCATGGCAGGAAGCAGGGAACCTTTAATAAAGCTTGTGGCCAAACCACTCTGCTCACACACAGAAAACAAGTGGAGGATTTTTTATGCATAATGGAGGAAAAATAAAGCTTCTACAGGGCATTTCTCCCTTTGTGAAATTATAATACACAGTTTTGTTATATAAACAAAGATGCAGAAAAAATGCTGCATTATTTTAAAGGCTTGGGGTTATTAACATGTTCAAATGATCTTAATGGAAAATCAGTGAAAAACAGTTTACTTTTAAACCAGAATTTCTCAAACTGCATTTATTCTTCTCCTATCCCTCCCAAACAGAACTACTTGAGCTATAAAATTAGTGGTTTTCATCTAGTTGGAGATCAAAATTTTAGGGTTTTTAATTAAAAAAGCCACCAAACTTTGGAGCATGTAAGCTCAGGGGTTTAGAGCAACAGTGGCATCACTCTGCAGTGTAAATATTTCTCCATTTTTCCTTTCCCTGTGGATTTTCAATAATTTGCACCATACATATATTTCTGAGAATAATTTTTGGAGGGTAGCAATGAAACAAGAAACATAAAGTTTTCTGGCTTTTCAAACTTACTTGACAGATGTGATATTTCTTAAACAGATATGAGACTTGAATGCTACTGGTTTTATCCTTCTGGTTTCCAGGAATTTATTTGTATTTAATGTCTTTGTTTTAGAAAGCTCCTAATAGAAGGTGAGAGCAATATTTTCAGGTGTTGAACTTGCTAATAAGTCAATTATTTCCAATTAGCTAACAGAAAATACCATCACAAGTTCAAAACCTTAAAATTGATAAAGGGAAGATTATTAATGTAGATTTATAATTTTGTATAATATAGATATTCGGTTTTTTTGGGTTTTTTTTGCCTAGTACCCTGCTTTACACATCTTCTTTCAGCAGAACAGAAGTGCTAAAATTTGGGTTCTCTCTCTCTTTTTTTTTTTTTTCTCATTTTAGGGCAGAATTACAAAAATTGGCAACACTTGCTGTGACACATGTAAGTAAATAATCCAGAAATCTTGTGTGGGAATGGCAGCATGTGTAAGTACCTACATTTTCCATAATATGCAGAGTAATGAAGCAGAGCTTAGCAATGTGGTTATAATAAACCATCAAAGAAGCCCACCCTCTGACTGGGATGCCACTGTCATGGTTTGTCATCTAGAACACGTGTTTTGACAGTATTCCCAAGAGCTTAGAAAGAAATAGATACTCTCCACATTTTATGCAGATGGTAATTATGAATGTTTTATTTTATTGTTCATCGGGTGATAACAGGAACAGTCCTGCACAGACAGCCTGACAAGTCGCATAACCTGATACTACTGAATATGTGAGGAAAACACTTCATGAATAATCGATCAACTTAAAATTAATTAATCAAAAAAGCCAAACCCCGGTGGCACTAATGTTTTTGATAATATAGTAACCAAAAAATGGTAGGGGAAATGCATTCCTATGGAACAGCCTGACTGCTTCCTAAATTTGTCAGTTTAGGGGTCAATCCTGCAACTCTTAATTTCATGCATCATTGTGTGGATAATCCAAATGTCAGTCTGGCTGTGAGAGTAGGAAGGGTTTGCTTACATAAGGAAGGGTTGCAGGGTTGGGTTCTCATTTCTAAGATGAATTTCTGATGCTTTTGTGACCAGATAACCTCTCAGTTTTCTCCTCTGTAAGTAAAAAGTAATACTGTAGCTTATTTAATATTAAAAAAAGATAACAAAGGATTGAAATTCTCTTTTAAGGTCAGAATATCAACATCTTGTCTGGGTTATGTCTTTTAATTTTCTTATTTTTGCTATGCATGTGCTAATAAATAAAAGATGGCCATCACAGCAGCCCATCACCACACTGGCACAGGAGCTGCTGCAATAATACCCCTGATGAAGGATGGTAACTCCTAGAGAGTTTGCAGCTTTTGCCTGTCTGGATAATCACTGAATTCTGGCTTGAGAGATAGAAGTCAGAAAGCTATTGAGAGACTGTCATCAAATGGATCAATCAGGTAGTTTGATTAAGGGAGCTTTGATCTACCAGGCCAAAAGTAAGGAATACTCAAAATTATTTGTTAACAACATTTTGAGATTTAAAAGACAAGGTGATGGGCAGGCTCTACTAATTGTGGGTGCCAATCAGTGTAATCGAGGACAAACTAGTTCCAAATGAGCACAGATCAATGCATAGATCTATTTAACAGTTACAGTCATTTAAAAGTGATACCTCCTTGCAGCAGCAAAAGCAAATCAATCTAAATGAAGTACTGCGTGCCTAAAAACTCCCATATTTAATGGACCTTCAAATCCTTATTCCCACTGATGTTTTGCCTGGGTGTAGCTCAGTTTCTCATGGACATAGATTACATTATCTTCCAAGGTCTTGAGAGAGTCTGTCTTTTAAATGTCTCAGTGCCATAAAAAATTGGGCAAAGGACTTCTTCCCTCAAGTCCAGGGTGATGCTTTGGCTCAGCACAGTCCTACATGTCCTTGGGAAAAGGTTAGTTCAGGAGCCAGTTTCTCTTTCTATGTTATGCCTTCACAACTGGAGTTCAGTCTGTCTGAGGGCATCGTTCCAGCTTTTAGGTTTGTAGGAGCACGTAAGTGAGCAGATCTTATTTTCTCATGAGATTTTTGTGGTGCTAGCCACAGGGCTTGATAATTGGCAAAAGATAGTCCTTTTCCCACTGAACAAAGAAGTTGTGTCTCTGCTTCTCACCTCTTTTCTCTGTTGATCTCAATCTCACCTGTCTCGTTAAGTTACAAGCACTTGCCTTTGCAGAGGGGTCACAGTCAACAAAAAAAGTAAATAACAGAGGTAAAGTAATTAGAGAACAAGTTGATAAGTCAGGAGCAAGAAGGGGATGAAGCTGTGTTGAGGCTGATGACAATTATTTTGCTTGTACTTTTCAATTGTGTGGACATGACTGGCCTTTCAGGTGGACAGTTTTTATCATATGCAGTGATGAAATCATTAAAAGAGAAAGGACATTTCCAGCCCTGGAACCAGCAATGGGGTGAATTTTTTTTTAGTGAAATGTAAGGTTTTAGCAAGGCACAGAGTCAATTTGGTACAACATTCCAACAGAAAGCTGTGTTTGCTGGTAGGAAGATGAACACCTTTCTCTCCCGTTTTTGTATGTACTTAGTTGTGCAGTTGCCCTGCTGAATTCCTTCAACTTTCTGACTGGTGAGTAGTACCTAAAAATCAGTCCAGTGTTCTGTTAAAGACAGAAATTCCACTGGTTAGCTAGAAATGGGTACAAGGAGGAGGCTGTTTTTTCACAGAGACATAAAACTACAGTAAAAATACACGGAGCTGCTCTTATCTCTGCACAAAATACCCACTGAAAAAAGCATGGGCTCCTTCACAAGTCTTTAGATGCAGACCAAAACACGCAAGAGTTCAGAAGAAAACATTCTGGATTCGTCTATATTTGAGTATAGTAATGATGAAGTTCCCTTTGAAACTGGGGGGACAAGAGTCCCTGCTGGTTACCAGAGTTAGCTCATAGCAATCCATCCTCACTTCACAAAGAGGCATCAGCCAATTCCCTGAGCTTGCACCTTCCAGACAGAACAAATCCATACCTTCTGCCTCTTGTGTGGGTTTCTCATAAGATGGAAAAAAACCCAACAAAACAGGGAGAATTTACCTAACACGGAGCAAGAAGTGTTGGAAAACAGGTATAAGGAGTCCCCACAGTCCAGAAGGCAGCGACTCACCTCTGCTTGTGAGGTCATCTGGAGAGCTGCTCCCACTGACTCACCTTGAAAGGCATCATCCCAAAACAATAGGATCTCTCTCCTGTACCAGCTCGGGGAATAGTCAGGACAGGGTGCTCTTTTTGTCTGATCAGGATGTTTGGGTTCCCATGCGTGTCATCTCTTTCCTGCTTTCTCTGCTTTACCATTGAACTGTCCTTAAAAGGAGAATTGTCTAAGACCGGGTAATAGGCTGGCGTTAGATGGCCAAGGTGACTTTAAAACTAAGCAGTCAATTGAAAAGAGACATGAGGGAAACCTTCCTCTCTAGTGGAACTTCAGGGCTGCAGTGCGAAACAGTCACACAAGTCTACGTGAATTACTCTAAGGAGACACACCCAGCTAGGGATCTTACCAGGAATACCACCTCACTAACAGCAATTTCAGGAGTGAAGGGAAGTGAGTAACAAATAGCAATTCTCAGCAGCGTCAAACACTTTTTTCTTTTTCTTTTTTTTACTTGGTAGGTGTGGAGGTGGAATGCCATCCAGTAAGTACCAGACTGCAGTATGGGAATATCAATGGATGTGTGGCTGAAAAGGAGGTGCCCATTTCTCACTGTGAGGTAAATAACAAAAATCAACCCCCCTCTGCCCCAAGACCTCCCCTTTCCTGAAAGGAAGCCTTTTCCTCCACCATGGTTTCTCTTCAGTAATTGGAGCATCAGTTTCTGTCCTCATTGATTGACTTGGGGTTAATCTCATTGGCACTTATTTCGTGAAGTAATTTGGTGATGCTGAATTTTCCCTAGTCAAGCCAGCATGAAAAAGGGCACATATGTTAGACTCAAAGGCTTTGTTCATCCCACTCTCCTTTGCTTCCATCAGAAAATAATGACTCTGAAGTCTGTTAGGACTTTCTACATTAAAAAAAAGGAATATTTTTCTTCACATGCGTGAAACTGATTTTCAGCTCTGAGTCTGTAGTTAAGCACCAAGCCTCTCGGTTGATTAGGGGAGTATAAATAGGAATTTAGATACATGACACTTTAAAAGACCTTTAAACCTGAGTGCCAAGATTTGACTTGTGTGCCCTGTAGGGTCTGTGATTCCTCTGTTAGCCTTGGCACCAAGCTGTTTTGTTCTACATGTCTTGTGTCTTCCATAATCAGATTAAAAATTTAATTTCCAGGCCATCACTGCTTACACCTTACAGGGCAACTTCCTTTTAAAACAGCAGCATAGTTTCCCTTCTGGGTGTTCCCATCTCTGCTCTTTCCAAGATAACCAAGCCCCATACAAGGATTTTAATCAACCCTTTTGTGCAATCCAAGTTATGGCATAACTAATAATTCTTGACCTCTTGTCCCGTCTACAAAGTAAATGGTCCTTAGTCATAAAGTCATGAGTATAAATGTTCCTCCTGCAGAAGTCCAGATTTTATATTGGGAATAAATAGTATTAAGTAAATTTTTTCTAAAGTCCTCCCTGATAATGATAGGATATTTTAATTTAATTAGACAGGGAAATAAGAGCACAGAGCCATCAAAGGAAATGGACTCTGACAGAGTGTGATGTGGGGCCATTTGTTTTTACATCATGAAGGCTTATAGCTACAGGCACTGACAGCTTGGTCTAAATTAGTTTAGTGGCCAGACAAGCAGAACAAGTAAAAATAGCACCAGCAGGACAACAGTGGATGTGTGGCTTGCAGCATTTGGGCTAAAGCTCTTTCTGAGTGTATGATAACCACATTTGCTCAGAAGCCAACACCATAGCTCTGGACATTCCCTATGAGATTTTAAATTCCGGGCTTTTTTTTGTGTGTGTGAGCAGTTTCTTCACCTCTCCTTTGCTTTGCTTATGCTCATAAGAAGTCACTCTTTGAGCAGCACCCCACACTCTGGAGTCAGGTTCCTGTTTCTGAGTTCATGTTTTACAGCAGAGCACAGAAGCTGGGCAAAGTCACCCACAGATATTTTGAAGGAAAGAACCAGGATTCTGAGTGCAATGAAGCTCCGTTCAAACTCCAGCTCTCTTTTTTTTCCATTTAGGGCAAGTGCAGAAGCACCACCAGGTACTCTGCTCATACAGGGCAGTGGGAAGACCTGTGCAGCTGCTGTACAGCCACTCAGACCACCACGGTGACGCTCCCGCTGCGCTGTCCCAACGGGACCGTGGTGCAGCACTACATCCCCTCCGCCTCGCTGTGCGAATGCCGGGCTCGGACGTGCACACCGTGAATATTGCCCAGAAGCCCAGTTGCTTAATCTGAAGCTTTATGATGGAGGAACTTCACAATGCAAGCCTCATTTTCTCTGTACACTGCCTTATCCATTAGAATCCTGAATAATTGTATCAACACAGCAAACAATAAAGCTTACCAGCACAACAGAACACAGTCTGATTCATCTTGGGGTGGATTGTAGGAGAGAGATTGCAGGTTGTATTGATCCCCTTCATTTCACCATGGAAATTAATCCACATCATTGAAAAAAACCCCAAAGGAACCATCACAAATAAATCAGGCTCAGAAGCAGTTTCTTACACTTAAAGAACATATCCCAAATAATTTACTATTGTCTGCAGAGACATTACACTTTCATTCCCCGATTCAGTCCTTAGTGACACAATGTGGACTTTTAATTTTTTGCTCTTTTTCCTCCCATTCTTTTCAGGGAGTACAGTAATTATGGGATAAGGCTCCAGAGTAAGAGGGGGATGTTCCTGGTACACAAGCAATACTGGTTGTGGCTCAGACAACCAAATATCTTTCTGCAATGCGTGTTTCTCCTGAAGCTGAATGCGAAGAAATTGTGTGTTGAGGACAGGCTGTGTAAATTCTGCAAGTCCTCAGTACTTGTGTACAGGGTTAAGGACAGCTCTTACTTACTTCAGCCCTTCCCCAGACCAGCTTGAGGAGAAAGCTCAGTGGTTATTTCCCTTATTTCCAGGTGCCAGAACTTCATGCATTCATTCCAGAAGTTGGAGTTCATTTAGATGCAGATTTTTCAGTGGCAGGTTTAATTTAGTTACTGCTGCCAGGCATAAATTTACCAGGATTTAAATTCTACTTTATCTGGTCAAGCCACGGAACACAAGAGATTTTCCCGAGTGTTGTTGGTCCTGGAGGAATCTTGTGTCGGTGAGGCAGTTTCACTGGGAAGTACTAATTTCTCAAAAATATGAGAGGGAGGACTGTTATTTCCATTTGCATTTTTGAAAGACAAGGATTATTTAAACTTCCCATTTAATTAACAATTTTTAAATAATTAATGGCACTGTGACATGATTAAATGGGTCAAAACACCTCTACATCTGCATGGAAACAAACAAAAACTCCTGTGCTTTCAACTAAAAAGGTAAGTTTTATTCCTTTTTTAGAGGAACCAGGCAGATCCCTGCTGCTTCTCTCTTGCCATTCAGTTGTGGATGCAACACACAATTGTAAGCCCTTTTTGTTTTTATTATTCTTTCAAGGCATCCATTTTTGCTGCACAGTGCTAGAAGTGCCTTCCATGCATCTCTGTGTCTTCTGCTGTAGGGCCACAATAACACCAGAGAGAGAAACCCAGTTTTAATTGGCACCAGCCCCACTTGCTGCAGTAGATCTGTCACCAGTTTACCTCCACCCTCACACCAGTTCCTTCGTGTAGCTGCCTCTGGATATTAAGCTCCCTGACAGATGGATTTGTGTCACCCAGGTAATCAACAATTCATCTGGAAGTGAAGATCAGCAATTCCTGGAATAGCAACCTGCAACATCGAGGAGGAGCAGAGAGAAGGGATGGATTGGGAGTAAAAGGCAAATGTCATCCTCTTCCACTTACTATGTGTGGGATGTCCCTTTGTGTTTCCTCCTGTGCCCTCACCCAGACTGACCTCTCTTAACTCATGAAAGCTGACAGGATTGCAGCCTAAGGCTTCGTGGCTGCAGACAGGTCTTCAAATTAGATAATGAGTTGTAAGAGTCATTCTCGGTGCAATGCAGCCCATGGGAAGAGCACTTACTGGCTTTCCTTACATCAGGGAGTTTTGGGCACTTTGGTGTGGTCTAGATGTTGTTACTCTGGCCTGGCTACTACCTGTGTATTCCAAGCCCCCATCATGCACAAAACCAGAAGGATCTTCCTTGAAAATCCTGTTGTAGAAACAGACTGGCAGGAAAGAAAAAGCAAGAGGGAATGTTATAACATCTCCTTAACCAGGCTGAGGAGGTAAATACATTTTTGACATTGACTTGATGGCAAGAGAATCAAACTTTTTCAGGCAGTCTGCCCCAAAAGAGCTGTCTGTCTTTTCCCTAAGGATGCAGTGGGCTCAGACCTGCTCCGTGCAGGTTCATTGCCTTTCACACGGGCAGCTGCAATTAGTGCAATTCCAGTACTTTCAGAAGCATTCCTCCCTGGCAGAAGTGAAGAGCATGGCCCTGCCTACCATCAGGTGTGCCAGCACATCACACAGCACTGCACATCTGACTGCTCCATTGCCATTCTCCAGCAGAAGCCAGGCTTTGAGGAATGTTGTTTCCCATGTCATACATGGTGTCTTTGAGCCTTGATGGGTTTGAACTACCCTGGTCTTTACCTTTCCACCAGTGATTAGGAGCACATCCCACCACTTCAGAACACCAGCTGGATCATCGAGTGTGCCACAGGATAGATTTACAGGAATGCTAAATGGATTTGGGGAGGAGTCTTATATAACTTCTTAATAATTAAAAGCATCTAATGTCTCTGCTAACTTTTACAGACTTGCAAGCACTACCCCTCTACAGCAGGTGAAACACGATCAGGTACATTGATATTATTTGTCACAGCTCTGCATTATCAATTAACACCATACCCAGGTACCTCAGGAAAGACAGTGATGCCAAGATATGATTTTCTTTGTTGGAAAGTCTTAAAAATAGACTACTTCCATTCTGAGCAGCTGGATATTGCTTCCTCTCATATTGCTGTGTATATTATTTATTACCTGAGCTAAGTGTATTACCTGTAATACACCCATCCTTATGGCTTATAGGAGCTGGTAATTGGAACCTGTGCAGGCAGAGCTATAACTCCACAGGGATCCCAGCAGGACCTGGCTCCACATTCCCATACTATTCCAGAATTAGCAGATTTGCCTTTCTGGTTTTGAGCTCAGTTGGAGCAGCATAGATTGTGGGTGGAAAACAGCAGAAGTTTCAGAAAGTTTTTATTTCCCTCTCCCTGAGATAAGTGTAGAAAGCAGAAGATTTTTTCCCTGGCTGGAAAACACAATGGAAACACATTAATTGTTTTTAAAACTTCTGAAAGAAGTTCTGAGAGTAACATAAGATACTAATAGGGTAAAAAGAACAAAGTATTTGATATCTGTTGATATAATGGTTAGAAGATAAGAAATGCCATTTCAAAGTAAGGACCAGGAAGAGTGGGGTGATTTAATGAATTTAAAGCCCCATATATATTTCTTAGTCTTGCTGGGAAAATTTGACATCACTCAGCCCAAGTTTTGGGACACAACAGCTGCGCTGTTCCCTTTATATACTCAGCAGGTTTGATAGCACAGCCAGAGTGCATCAGCACATTTCTCTGTGACAGAGACAACTTCTACTCTTGCCAGCTGTGACACAGTGCACTATCCTGGTTCATGAGGTTGTAGAACCACTGGACCTTATTCAGGCATTGAATAAATCAATTTCTCCCTGTCACACTAGAGAAACCATCATAGTGTCATAAACAAGCTAAAAGAAGAAAAAGATTTGGACTCAAATTAGTTATGTCTCCCTCTAATTATCATTAGCAAATAAAAGTCCTTTCTCAGATAGCATTGGTTGTCAACAGCTTTTCTTCCCTATACATTGCTTAAATTGCAAGGTTGAAGGCTAAGCAGGTTCCATCACCTGTTCTGATTAGACAGTTGATTACAAGATAATCCCCTGAATATTTCATGCAGGAGTGACAGTGCATCCAGGCACTGAGGTAACATGAGTACTTGAAACAGAGCCTTATAAAAACCTTTCTGCACTTACCTCCTACCTGGAAGCATTGTGAAGCTTTGTAGATATAAAGACAGTCTTCCCCACAGAAACCAGCTCCAAGACAATCTGATCCTCGAGTGCTGGTTCTTTGGAGAGTGCTGGCTCTGTTGCAGAGCCCTGGTTCTGCATTAGCTTTTTTCCTTCCTCTTCACTGCCTTCTGGACAAAATATGCCTGTTGTTACCTTGCTTCTTGAGGCGTTATGGAGCATGGAGACAAGCTGCTGAAGTTCCAGCAGAGAATTGCCATGGCCTCTCAGGTCATGGGAGTTTGGTCTTTCTCCCTCTCTTCCCTCCATAAGGGTAATCACCAAACCAGGAGGTCTCGCTAATTAGCTTAAAGCAGGATCACGGCAGGATGGAAATAGCTGCTGGTGCTGTGCCCTCCTTAAGCCAGTGCAGAAGCAGATTTTGCACGGCATAGCCACATCCCATTTTAGTACTGATGCAACTTCCAGCCAAACCTCCAGGCAACATGGAAACACACATGCCCGGTAAGTTTATTTTCTGCTTCATTCTTAATTGCTGCCTATGAAGTGGGATAGGCCAGAAGGGGGTGGAGAACAGAGAAGGGAGTACTTTGGAAGGACTCCTCTGTCTCCTTTTAGGACATTAAAAAAAAAAGAAAGAGAAATCTGTGGCCCAGGTTACATACAGAGAGATAAAACATGAGGAGTTCATTTCTCCTGAAGCCTCAGGAGTGCAGCTGTGGGTCAATGTTGTGATCCATGTGGAAAAGACAATCACTAGGCAAATGCCTTGTGCTGGATTTCTGCTGTTTCCACCTGCATTTGCCTTATTGCAATGCAACTGTGGGGAGTGAGCAACATCCCTTTCCAGAAGAAAAGGGGCCCTGAGATCTCAATTCCCATACACCAGAAGCAAATCTGCTCAGTGCATAAAACCTTCATGTTGGAGTCCCCAGTGCACAAGTTTAGAATAACTTTCAGTGCTGATGCTGGGTCACTGTTCTTTTGCTGTCACAGTCAAAAGCTCTGTGGTTGTTTCCATGTTACCTCATTTTTTCTGGGGCTATATCTCTGCTGTGAAATTCAAACTTCCTATTTGAATAATAGAAGGATGGAATTTGACCATTAAATTTTAGATATCTGGTATTTCTCTCTTTAGAATAGTTCAAGAACTATTTAAGTGTTTAGTCCCTTGCTGCTTAGCTGTTTCTATTAAAATCAGTCCCATAACTAAGCTCAGAATTGGATGATTCTCTTTATAAAGAGTGTTTCTTCTCTAATCATAGTCTGGAGGTGGGAAGGCAAAGGGAATCAGTGTTATGTGTGGCCAAATGCAAAGGAATACAACTGAGATACTGAGTCCTACCCAAGAGATTCTCCTGCTGGGTGTCCTGGAGGCTCAGGACATTTCAAACTGAGCGTTGGAATGGGGTTCAGACAGGAAGATACACCCAGGCTGTCCAAGGCATTAGTCAGGATTTGTGGTTTTGTCTTTTCCACCTGCAGCCTGAGAGGTACTGTGTGAGCCCTGAACACACAGGCTGCAAATTAGATGGCATTAGAGACAACCCAAACAGCCTTGCCTGTCTTTAATTCCTGTGATTCTTAAAAGGCACTAAAATGGTGGTTTTGAAGACACAGGGGAGGAAATCATGCTTTGCTGTAGTTGTGTTGAGTTTGGTGGAGAGGTGCACAAGAAGTAATTTTGGCAGGAGCTGAGCTTCATCTACATAATTCAAGAGTGTCTGTAATTTTACAGACCCCCTTCCTCTTGGGTTTTGGGGTTTTTTGTTTGGTTTGGGTTTTTAATTCTACTGTACATGTAAAAATTACAGAAAACATCTGATTTTTCTGACATGAGCGTATAACAGGACTAACTAACAGTGAAGGATCTGACATCGAAAAAGAGCACTAGAAGGGCTCAAAAAAGATAAATCAGCAGTAGACATTGAATCTAGTGCAGTGACACTAAATCTTGCACACTGCAGTCCACTATAGAAATAATTTTAAGTAAGGGACTGGATGGGAGAGCACAGAAATAGCAGGATTTGGTGAGCTGCTTGATAGTTTGAAGTTCACAGGAGAGATACAGCCCCCTGTATTGAAATCAGCAGCTCTAGATGTGCATATTCAGAGCTGAGAAGTCGTTATCTACTGAGGACCTAAAGAGCACATGTATAACCATGCTACATCTTTTTTTATATATCTGTCCTTTGGAAAAGATATACTTGCATAAAGCTACAAGGAGACAGAAAATTCAAGCAGGTTTTTTTCATCCCTACTTGGGGGGTGGAGTTTGCCAAATAATGCTTCTAAATTGCAGGTGTTTTGAACAGCCTTGTAGAGGAGCATCCTTCTAATGGTGGTGTCTTTCAGAAATGCAGATCCTCTCTGATACTTAACTGGAAAGACAGGAAGATAAATGAAAGCAGTTCGCTGTCTGTGCCCTGGGAGGCCAAACCACTTGCAGCATATTTTGCAAGTAGCTGTGCTGTGATAATCTGATCATCTGGACCACTCAGCTCAGTTAATTGGCTATTACTCAGGATGTAATACACAGCTCCTAATTAGGCAGACTCCTTTACTGCCTCTTTCACAAGCAGTGTGGTCCTTTAACACATTCTCTCAGTCCTTCCACTTTTGGCAGTCTGTGCAACTTCTTCATGGTGGCACTTTAGACAAGGACCTGGGAACACAAGCAGTGAGGTCGATGGCTGCACGTGTGGCCAGCCCTTAAGTCTGCAAAAAGCTGAGGCAAAGGAGTGCAGAGAGGCTGAGTGAGCAGGTGGTGACTGGCTGTGAATTGGCACTGGAACTGGAGCTGCTCTCTGATATCTGTGCTGGAGCTATCTTGTCCTTGGAAGCCGTTTACAACTTGATGAAGTTTGACTGGAGGGATGGCTCCCCAGCTATTTTTGTAGAATGAGTGTAGTTCTTGAATGTTTGCTTTCCAAGTTGAATTCAAGATTCACTGTACTGCTGTTCTCTGGGGATACATATATATATATATATATGTACATATGCACCAAAGATATGCATGTGTGCATATACAAAATTTTTATATATATTCACATACATACACACACACACACACAGCTTGTTTCTATTGATACTAATTCCTCCAGAATATTTACAGAATGAGAACATGTAAGGCCAGATGTCATAAAGACTTACAGGGTGGAATGAGGTCAGGCTGCATCTGAAGCTGAAGCCCCTGAGGCACTGCTGTACCACAGGCAAGAACTGTCAAACGTGGAATGCATTCAAAACAAAACATTTTGGTTCAATCGGTCTAATTTAGGAAGATGTAAAGCTTTTGGGAGAACAGGAGTCTTCCAAATACAGACATGGCAATTGCATTTCCATCAAAAAACTTATTCTGACTGGGAGTCCCTGACTGCCTCACCAGTTTACCAGTGTTAATCTCAGGTTCGTGACACAGTTTCTGGAGGTTGGGAAGCATAATGGAAATGAAATCATGCTATTATAAATGAACTGCAGCTTTTTTCCTAGGCCTAGTTAAAAGGACTGGAAAGAAAAGAGGTCTTTAATTGACTGTGTAAAGGTCTTGTGAGATATCCCAGACTCAGTCTGAAAATACTGGAGAAACATTGTGTGTGGCCTTTGGGAATGAAACCTTCACTTATTAATTATTTTCCTTGGAGTTTCCCTCATGGCATCATTATGTGCTTCATTACAGTAAAGCAAGCAGGAGTCTGCTTGGGAGCTCTGACAGGGAAGACTGGTGAGTCAATCTGCTGGACTGTTCGAGTGCTGCTGTTACCGATAGGAAACATAAGAATAATCACAACCTTTAGGGGTCAGCCCACCTCCTCCAAGCATTTCCTTCTTTAACATTCCACTCTCCCCTCTCAGAACGTGGTGGTGGGGAAGAAGTTTCAGTCTGAGTACAGGGGATAGAAGGGGCTCAGATAAATGAGTGGGATATACAACCTTCAGACTTTGGCAGTACATGGTGGATGTGGTGTCTCCCTGGATAGATGGGAGCTATTTCTTCTTCCTGGAGAAAAGCCCTGACTGGACAGAGGCAGTGGTGCTTTGTCTCTGTAGTGATGATGGTGCTGACCATGTGGGCAGATGTGTACAGGCTGTCTTCTCCTGGGTATAAAACACTAATGCTGGAAGGACCAAGACATAGTTTTTCCCTCACAGTAAGAGCTTCTCTAAGAGAATGAGAGTATGGATTGGTCAACCCCGTTTCAGCTCTGGCACCACTAGAGGGGGAAAGAGTATGAAACATTTGTATGTCAAAAGAGTTTCTGTACCCATTGGTGTTTATCAGCATTTTTCTCTGTGCTACTGCCTGTATGGAATTGACCCGTTGGAGCGAGTCCAGAGGAGGCCTCCAAGAGGATCAGAGGGATGGAGCAGCTCTGCTATAAGGCTGAGAAAATTGGAATTGTTCAGCCTGGAAAAGAGAAGGCTTTTGGGCCTCATTGTGGCCTTGCAGTACCTGAAGGGAGCCCACAGGAAAGATGGAGAGAGACTCTTGACAAGGGCCTGGAGGGACAGGACAAGGGAGAATGGCTTCACACTGACAGAGAGCAGGTTTAGATTGGATATGAGGAAGAAATTTTTCCCTGTGAGGGTGGTGAGGCCCTGGCACAGGTTGCCCAGAGAAGCTGTGGCTGCCCCATCTCTGAAAGTGTTCAAGGCCAGGCTGGATGGGACTCTGAGCAAGCTGGGAGAGTGGAAGATGTCCCTGACCAAGGCAGGGGATAGAAATGAGATGATCTTTCAGGTCTCTTCCAACCCAGGACATTTTGTGATTCTGTGATGGTTTCCATCCCCTCCAGACCGTCCATTATTCTGCACTGTGACCATGTAATTTGTCAAACACTAGAAATGGGGAACATGTCCAGAAATTCCAGACATTAGCCCCTGAGACCGGAACATGTAGGTATAAACTTAGATGTACTTCATGAGCATTTCACATGCTTAAAGAGCTCTTCATGGAGAATGGCCATGATCCATAAGTTTGTACCTGTACCTGGTGCCACCGGATCTGTTCACATCACTAGAAATAAATAATATCTACTGACTGCAGTATTTCTCATTCTGTTAGGGAACCACCTGCACAAAACCTGCTTTATGTAACGAAACTTATCTCTCGTTCTCAGACTTTGCTCTACCCTCCTCACACCCAACTCTGAATGGACAGAAGACGGCAAAATCAGCAAGGGACTCTTTTTCAGCCTACAACAGCAAATACCTCACTGTTTCTCAGAACCAGACTTCCTGGCACAGAAGCGGGACCAATGGAGCTCTTGAAGCATCAGTGGTGCCCTACAGAAGTTCTGTAAGTAGGGTTGCATATTCACTGACCTACCTCAGGTGCCTTTGGGATGAGGAAGAGGCTTGAAGCATGGTGAGAAAAGCAGGGTGCACTCCTCCTGTGTGTAGGTTAAATCAGAACTGGGAGAAGTATCTTCATGAGGCAATTGATTCCACAGCCTCAGGTGGTTCAGTTGTCTCTCTGTGTACAGCAAGAATTAATTTCTGCAGTAGTAATCTCACCAAACTTTTCTTAATTGTTTGCTTTAGCCAAAGTCCTTCAGAGCAGGAATGGAGGGGTTACTATCACTCCCAGTGGCAGAAAAGATCTGCAGGTTGATCACTAAATCGAGTGTGCTTGTGCCAACCCTGAGCCAGCTGTGCCCAGGTGTTAGTGGGGGCTGGACTGGATTGATTCCCGGTGGAAGTGTGGTGGTTCAGAGGAGAGCTGTCGTTAGAGGAGGCACCTTTTGGGATGTATTTGTAGTGGTATATTTGCTGTAGACCACTAGAACAAAATCATAATGAAATGCTGATCCTACTTTCCCATTTTCTTATTCCTTGGTGTGATGGCTTCTTGTCTTGGGAAAATCACGAAGCAGTGAAAGCAGGACCTAAGCTGGTAACTTAAATCACCGTTTCTGACTTTTACGGTGGCTGTGAGAGGGGAGGAGAGAAAGATACCGATAGTCCTTCAGAGACATTTTTGAAATTGTAACTTTTTTTGTTCCTCCCTAAAAAAGTCTTCTTGTGCCAGAATGTCACATGGTAAGGCAAGCAGTGCAAATTTAGGGGCAGGAAATGTCTCTAGTGAAATCTGTGGGAATTTTGATTTGTTTTATGTGAATTAGGCATCCATAGTTATGGGGATGGCACCTTGCTTCCAAGAGTGAGGAAAAGAGTCCACGGAGAGGAAGAGAGTGTCACTGTTGACTCTCCTCATCCCCTGTGTAACTCCAGCAACACCAAGTGTTGCTATGGTGCCCTCTCAGGTGGCTGGGATGTGGCAGGTGGCTCCACACAGTAACGAACAGGAAAACCTCTGAGTGATTTGCACCTTCTCCAACCTCCTTGTTCCATCTCCTGCTTCTTGTTCGTGCTTCTTGTTTCTGCCCACACTCTCCAGTAAGGGAGGAGAGGATGCTCAGAGCTCATCTTCTCTAGAGCCAGCTAATGCATTGCCTAGTGGCAGTGACCTGGTGGTGGTGGTGACATCATTCCTTCTGTGCTGTATAGCCTGAAAGTCTCTGGGAGGGACATTAGAAATCTGCCACGGGTTTTTCCTCGCTGGGGCAGAGATGGATCCGGGAGGTTTGCATGGGCTGCCTGTGAGTACTACATGAAAATGTATCTAATTAGGAAATGGGAAAATGCAATAAAATGCTGTCTCGCAAGCAGTTTTATATTCTGCCAGGATGTAGTGCTGAGTGTAATTTTGGATGTGCCTAAAGAGACTGTATTTATGCTTTACACATGAAGGGTGTGGTAAATGTGATGTGCAGAACAGATTATTCAGTGGTAATTTTGTGAAAGGATGAAGGATGTAGCATGCATGTAAACTCAAGATTTATTTAGTGATATGATGACTGAAAGCTACTTTGTGGGAAACTAAGTGAAGGAAAACAATGAAAAACAAGAATCTGGGAGGTGTTGATGTATATAATAACATGCACATTTATATGATGCCTTCAAAAATTTGTGTTGTGTTAACAAACAAGATAACTGCCATACAGCAAGTGGTTAACTTTGCATTCAGCACTACCAACACATGTAAGGAAGGGGAGAAGAAGAGAGAAAGAAACCTGTGATTGGTACCTGTCAAGATTTTGCTTGTACAGTCACCTATGGAAACCATAAATATCTGGAATTAGGTTATGGGATGATTGCTTTGGATCAGGTTGACCCTTGCTTTTATCTTGTTTCCCTATCACGGGAGGGCTGGTGTCACTCCAGTGAATAACACTTTAGAGAGCTCTGTGAAGGGCTTTACACAGCAGCATTGTGCTGGAAATGGTGCTTGGAAACAGTTTGGAAAACTCATGGGCTGCCTTGGTGAGTGGGAAGTGCAAGTGAACGCCCCAGTGCCAGAGTTCCACATGGATGCTGCAGAATTCCCGTCCAGGCTGGGGAGTGATGGTGGGATTACTGTCGGAGCTGCATCCCAGAAGGGTTCTGAGAGGGACATGATGAAGAAGTGCTGGTCTGAGGGGCTGACTGAGTGTAACATGGGTGGTTGAAGGATTTTAGCCATGGATTCCCTTTTGCCGTGTTACTGGTCAGTCATGCAGTCTTTCCATGATAGGTTAAAATACAAGCTAGCACGGTTAACCATTCATGGGACATATCTTTTCTATTCCCTGGTATTTCCCAAAGTGGTTTTGTCCAGCCCTGACCTTCTAGACCTTGAACTGCATTGAAGATATTTCTCTTGTTCGAGCTAAGATCGATTTCTTCCCTTCTGACACAGTTTTTGCTTCGCTTTCCTGCCTGATTTGCTCCACGGCACATGGCCTCTAATGTAATTCTTATTCTCACTTCTCTGTCCACTTTCAAAATGTGGGTGTCTTCTCCCTTTGGTCTGTGCACGTGCAGAACAGGGCAACGGGGTTGGTGTGTGCCTCCGTACCTGCTCTTCCATAGGGATCCCATGTGTTGGGATAAGGCCACTATCTCTAGTTTATGGTCAGAGGAGGAATGAAGTGAGACCGGTTTGCAAAATGAATGTTTGTAGGTTGTATCTGGATTCTTCGTGGCTTCACGCGCTCGTGCCCACCTGCTTGGGCTTTTTTGAGACTCCTGTGTTTCTCTCCCAGATTATCAACAACTACATGGACGGGACCCAGGGAGGGGCCGGGGACAAGGGCTCCCCGAGTGGCCTGCACTTCAGGGACAGCAAGAGGAAGGTCGACTACGTCCTGGCCTACCACTACCGCAGGCGCCTGGCCCGGCCCGCGCCCAGCGCGGCCTCCCCGGAGCCGAGGCGCGGATCCACCTCTGCGGCCCTGGTTTCGAACGGAAGCACCGGGAAGGGCCGTGCTGAGCCCCGGCAGCAGCAGCAGCAGCAGGACGATGGCCAGCGTGCCCTGCGGGAGTGGCCGGGGCTGCCGGGCCTGGAGGTGGTGGAGCTCAGCCCGCTGGATGCCCTGGAGGAGGAGAGGCGGCTGCAGCGGGAGGAGTACGAACACAACCTGCTGGAAGCAGGGCTGGAGATCGAGAAAGACCCCGAGGTGAGAGGGGGAGACTTGCACCTCATATGTGGCATCGGGTGTCCCGGTGGATAATAGCCACTTTTGATGCCCAAAATATGGTGTGAAGCTAAGAAGGTGGCCAGGGTGTGTTTGTGTGGCTTGGTCCTTTCTGCCTGAGAAAGACGTGGTTCTTATTGTTGTTTAATGAAGTGTTGAGTAACAGTTTCAGTCTTACTTCAGGCGAAAACATATTGCTTTATATAAATGTTCTTATGACATGCAGCAAACACACTTCTCTTACCAAAAAACCCCTCTTAAATATTGCTAAAATGAAGAAAGTATCTCTTAAGTAATTTGCTGGAACACCTCTAAGACATTTCATATTTCCTCACAATATTTTCTGTGTGGCTCTCAGCTTTCTTCTCAACCATGTGTAAGTTTGGTGTCCTTTCTTCATTCCATCCACGGAATGAACAGCTCCTATGCTGTGGCAGGAGAAGCTCCCAGCCTATGATGTTTTTATTCTCCCACGTGTGTGATGTTGGAATGATGCTATGCTCACGTCAGCTGGGAGGTGTGATTATTTCACTTGGCTGTTGCCAGTCAGCCAGCTGAGCACAGGTCTTCCAAATCCCACGTCGTTGCACTGAACTCTGTGCTATCCCACTATGCCTCTTTGAAAGCCATGGATATTTGTATCTAGTGAAGGGAAGTCCCTGCTGGGTTCTGGTTTTAGGTGCTCTGCTGTTCTTGACACCAAATTTGAGAGATTTACAGCTTCTTTTCATATGTGCTGAGAACTTACAGCTCGTGTTGCTTCCAGTGCAACCAGTCAACACTTCCAAAACGTGGAGCAAATCACAGATTGAATCTGAAAATTCGAGTCTGACTGGCTTGGCATAGGGTATGCATATTAAATCACTGGCAGGGGTACAAAGAAGTAGAAAAGTCTTTTGACTCTTAACATTTTCCTTGCTTAATTTGCTGAGTTGCAGGTGGCTCTGGGTTGTATTTCACTGCACAGCCTGGCTGAGCCATCCTTGCACTGAGCAGAAAAAAGTGATCTCAGATCCTGATTCTTTTATGCTGTGCACGGGGGTTATGGTTCAGTACATGACCATCTTACTGCTATGATTTTTATAACCAAATTGCACAAAACCCAGGAGAACAGCTGTTTTTGCAGACCCCTTTCAGTTCTGAATTTCATCAGAACCCAAAAGGTCTAGCAGGAGATTTGGATTTGATTATTTGACTCATTACTTACCCTAAGTTCAGCTGGATACAAATTCTGTTTTGGCCTCCTTTCAAGTGATGACACATACTCTTAAATAATATACCGAGTGATAAATTATGTCATAAAGTGTTGATCAAAAAACCCCTTTTTGTCACAGTCTTCACTGGGAAGAGGAAAAGGCTTTTTTGTAAAGGAACTGGGAAGTTCACGGGAAATTGTTGATCAGTTCTTTCATGGGAAAAAATGAATTGATTTTGAAAATTACAAAAAATGCTATTCCATCACTTCTCTTACTGTGTATGTACAGAGTCACTCCTGTCCCCCATCCCTCCTCCCATCCTTCCCCAACAGATAAGCTGTCTAATCAAAAGGGGAAAGTGTTTTTCCTTCCAGAATCTCCTGAGAAACGGGAAGGACTGTGCATTATCCTTTTTCTTCCCTGCCCATGACCTGTGGCTTTTACTTCCTTTTCTTTTTCTCACCTCACTGATTTTTTCTTCTGTTAGTTAACTCCTGTTGGAACATGCTGAAGGTTCTGCCTGTTTTCTTGCTGTGAATTTTGTAGAAAATGCTGATTAGGTACATGTGAAAGGCACAGCTGTCCTTATATGTGGATTAAAATTGTGTGTTGAGTTGATATGAGAACAGCTTCTGCTTTTAGTCCTGGGAAAAAAATGTGTCTATAAATTCATTAAACTGAGAACAGCCTTAAAGCAGCATTTGTATTTTTGTGCAGCACAGTGGAGTTTCAGCTACTACATTTCCAGGGGATTATGCTCAACTGAATGTTTGTTAGGTGGAGGTTTTTTTGTTTGTTGTTGTTTGTTTCAGTGCTAATATAAGAAATGGATTTTTTTCATATAATACTACTGAAAGTAGAGATATATTCTCTAGAATATACTCTGGACCAGGTTTTAAGATAAGTCTGATCTGGCTGCAAAGGTAAATGTTAGAAGGATTCCACTTTTGGACCCTAGGTTTAGAGCAGGCTGTGGTTTCTCTGCTTTACATCATCTTCATATGGTTTTGCAAGAAAATCCACTAATTTAAGAATGATACGATGTCCTGAATCAAAGAATCGTGGAATGGTTTGGGTCTACCAACCTCACAGGACGCAGGAGTTCTTCTAGAAGCAGCTTTTGTAGGCTGAAACCTTTTAGACATCAGGAAGTTCATCTCTAGGAACACAGGATAAAGTTACAACAATTTAAAAAAAAAATTAAAAATGATTTCTGCAGATAACTTTTTTGAAAAAGTGGGAATTTCCATGATGTTAATATGTTTGTTAACACGTGAAGTTATTATGATTGTTATATGCTTGATAACTAGGGATAAACATCTTTCTCACTTGTATTGTCAATTCATTGTGTAAAAGAAGAGAGACAAAAAAAAAAAGATGATGTAGAATTTGTAGGTGGAGAGAGGCATATTGTTCTTTTTTGAATTTGTGGAAAATAGGCAAGACTATGGACTGTCTCCATAACCTCCCAGTTATCATTTGTGAATTAAGGAATTTTTGGCTACATTTTCAACTGCCTAATAACTTTCTATCATCTGTTATTGCTGCCCTCCAGAGGAACCTTCATTTCTCTTAATACATCCTTCCTGTTTTGTTTTTTTTGTTTGTTTGTTTTCCTTTTTTTAAACAGTGGTGATATTTTGCATGTCCAAGACAAAGTGCACAATGACAGTCTTGGATATGAAGTTGCCCAGGAAGGGCAGTAAATACCATGGACATTGCAGTTCTTGGTTTATTGGGGCTTTTTTTGGGTTTTTTTTAGTTTGTTTTTTAAATTTTCCTTTTCCTTTTTTCCTTTGTTGCTGTTTTATTCCTCTTTGTTTTGTTTTGTTGGTTGGTTGTTAGTTATTTGTTCCTGGGGGAACTGATAGTTGTTACACCTAATCTGAAACCAGTAGTTCCCTTAAATTTGAATTTTGCTGTTGCTTTAATGACTGCAAATGCAGCACACACCATAGTCAGTTAGTATTACCTATGGCAAGGCATAATAGGCATGGAATAAGAAGACACTGGAGATGTGCCTTGGCATTCTGACAAAGCTGGATCATTTTTGAGCATATTGGAAGTGAAATGTACTTTGCTAAATAGCAGTTGGGAGAGGAAATATTATTTCAAGGGGAAGATGATGACAATCCTAAACAAAGAGTAAATTACCCTCCAAGAAGCTCATCTAACCTCAATTTTTGAGCTAGTATTGTTTCAAAAATGTCCCACTAAACCCCCTTGATTACATTACACTTGAGGGGAAGGAAGTCCTTAAGGTCCTCAGTGTAGATAATAGTATTACTGATGTTGGAGGCTGTGACTGGATTTTTCTGCTTGATATTCCAAGGCAGGTTTTTGCATTTTTGTGGACAAAATGCCACGTAAACTTAAAAACCCAACCGGCCAAACAAACCTCCCAACACCACCCCCCAACCTGAGTCAAACAAAAGCTTAGAGTGCTGTAGTAGATTTTATTTATGGGGTTAAAATGCACTGTTTTGTTGCTCCCTATTTGTCAGTGGGAGAAGTCTTTGTCTCCTGTCAGCTGTTAAGGACAAAGAGTAGCCAAAATACTATCATGTATATTGCTTAATTTAGTAGTAATTAAAAGCTTGAAAAAAGAAAAAAAAGGATGTCTTTTCCCAAAATCTATCAATGTGCTCTGTGGATAATCCCAGGAAAACATCTCATGCCTTTAGTACGAGAGACACCTTGCAGGCACTCAGTGTGGATGTTGTAGTAGCCTCAAAATACTCATTCATCCCAAGCGCAGAGGAAAGCTTAATAGCAGCTAACATTAATTTTAAAAGGATATGGAAATTTAATATGAGTCCCAGACCTTTATCCCTGTTAATGAATGCCTCCTGAAGCCAACGAGAATGCAAACAGAGGAACGTAGCATTGGAAGCAGACTGTCGTGCTCTAGGTCTTTGGACTTTGTATTTCAGTCTCTCAGCACTCAGAACAAGGCAATGCTTCTTTGGGGAGCCAATTATATAAATATTTGATGCATATTTTTCAGCGACTCTGGTTACAGAAGCATTAATTAGCTAAAACATGTTCTGCTCCTGTATGTTACTTATATGGGGCTGAAATGGAATACACAGCTCTTATAAAATTAAAGTTGAACAGGCAAGGCAAGGTTTTCAGTGGTAGCGAAGTGAACGTGATGAAAATATTGGCAAGCTGATTAACTATTTAAGAGGAAATTATGTCTCCATTTTAGACAGGATTTTGAAGTAGCCCCATGGGATTAAGGTGTGATTAAATCAGCATTAAAATAATGATCCATAATAAAAGGTGGCTAAGTAGAATGGCTGTGCTGTCAAGGCTCAAAATCCATACTATGAATCCTGTTTTTTTAATGGTTATGTTGTGACTTGAATAGATGAATGGGCAGATAGACTCACTCTGTGTATTTTAATTACCATCCAGACTCTTGATGCTCAGCTATGAGGTGCCTAAGTCAAAATGGCTTCCAAGAGATGCAGAGAAAATTGAAAAGAGGTACAAAAATCACCTATATTTTGTCAATAACCTTTATAAAGCTCTTGTGCAAGCCATGGAAAATGTCATCAATTGTCTGAAGACTGGGAAATGGAATCATCCATATCTTGAATTTTAGATGGAGGTAGAATAGGGCTGTACATTCTGGTGGCATTTACAGTGGGATTTGGGCTAGAGGCATCCTAATTTTACATATATTTTTACATAATGCTGTTTCTAGCAGACTTGCCTGGTAGAAATGGCCAATAGCCTCCTAAATTTGTGTTTTCATTTCTTTGTGTCCTGTGCTGAGTTCTGTCACCTGCTGGGAGACGTACCTCAATTCCTACAAACTGCTTGGCAGATGAGAAGCCCACGGGGAATGGATTGTACATCTCTGCTGGGGCATGGCAGGGGGAGAACTGGACACTTGCAGGATGAGGCATGCACAGTAACAAAATCAGCTGCTTGGCTTGTTCACAGATGATTCCCTGAAAACATATTTTAATTATCAGTGCTCTCGTTTGCAGCAGAAGTTTTAATGTGCAAATTAAATCCCTGGGGAGGGTTTGGAGGGTGACACATGAAGCCCTGAGGGATGTGACGCTGCCACAGTGCCTGCAGAGGAGGCTTGCAGGCTGAATAGTGACAATTTCTCTAAGGCATTTAGGTCAGTGCAGCTTGAATAGCAGTTTAATAAAAACAAAGTAGTAAAATATGGGATAGTTTGGGGAATTTGGCCCTAGGATTTGTTGCTTTTCTGAGCTGTTAAATGACAGAGGTCACGCTGCTGCTGTTGGGGTGAGGTGCTGTGTGAGGGCTGCCCCAACTGCAATACCTGCTGCCTGATACACCTTGACCTATTCTTTGTCACAGTAAAAAAATCCTGAATTTCAGTTTCTTTTCCGGGGCAAATGGGACTTTCTTTGCTTTCTTGTCCCCAAGCCACTGCCTACTTTCTCTCTAGCAGCAAAGAGCCCTGCAGGTATCTCTGGTGCCAAAGTGCTCACTACTGAATTTCTGCTGGTTAGATAATTGTTCTATGATTTCACAGATTTTTAGAGGCATCGCTGGTTAGCCATGATTTCACACCTCATGGAAAATCCTTTGCCTAAACCAGAGCCACTGAGAATTCTGCTTGGGAGCAGATGTAACACTGTAGATAAATGCTCCCTGTTTTCAATATGTTGCTTTTATACACATATACATTAATTTCCACAAAGTGTCATTTTGTCTTTTCACATTCAGGAACAGATTTCAGCTGGGAAAAGGCTGGGGGCTATCTGATGGTGGAAATTAGTCCTTGAAGGACAGGACAGTCTTATGGGAAAAAACCACAACTGTTTGTGTGTGTGGGGAGTGAGGGGGTGGAATTTGCTATCTTTTGGCAAATGCAGGGAAAGGTAATGTAAATAATGACTCAGGGTTGTGGGATTCTCATAGGTTTTGAACTCTTCCTGCTTTACTGATTACTCTAATGGCTGAGCGTGTCATTCTGCCCAAATCTGAGTTACTATAATGTCACATTGATCATGACATTATGCTTAGACAGGCAAGCAATATTCATCCAGGAAGTGAGACGCTGTAGGGAAGGAATGATCCCATCCCAGGTGCACAAGACATTTTACATTGTGTACACTTTCAAATGTTATATTGTACTTGAGAGGGAGGCGTTTTGGAGTGAAAACTGGATTCAAGATTTTCAACATGAACAGTGGAAGGGTCTTTTCAAGAAAAAACAAAGTAATCAAAACACCCTCTTCAGCCCAAACTGTTTCTTAAATCCTTTGCAGACCTCAGTTCTAGGTGGGGGCAGAGTTCCAACAACTCAGTAGTAGTTCCTGTGGATGAGCACAGATTTAGTGGGGGGAAGCTGTCACAGAGGGAAAGATTCATTGACTGTCCCACACCCTTACATCCTGAAGAAAAAGGGAACTGTGATGTACAAGCCACAAGTCGTAATCAGTTTGCATTCAAATGTCTTTCCTGGTCATTGCAAGGTCTATTAAAATGTAGGACAAGGCAAAGCAGTCAGAACTGTATCACAGAGTTGCTTCCGTCATTCCAGCAGTTCCAGGCCACCAATTATTTTGTCCTGAATAGAACAACAAGGAAAAAAGTAATTTAGCAGAGTGGCATCGGGCTGCATGGTTCTCATTAGCATTAATGAGAGTTTGATGCTAAATCCCCATGCACAGCCTGGAAAATTTGCCCTTCTGGGTGGGTTCTCTCCTTGGTAGTCCAGTGCTGACAAATGTGTGCCCTCTACTGAACCTCTCTGTTGCATACAGGTATGTGCTCACAGTAACAGGCCAAAGAAAAAATCATGTTAGAACTCGATTTATGTAATATTGTGCTGCATTCTGTAATATTCTGTAATTTCTGTGCAGTTATTCCAGGTCAGCATTAATGTAACAATGATTTCATCACCTGAAACCAAATCTGAACAAAATTATTTATTTTGAACAGGTACATGGATTTTTACTTGTTGTTTATGTGGGGCTTCTCTTTGTTGTTGATGGTGATGGCGGTGGTTTTGTTTCTGTTTGTTTGTATGTATTGATAGTGGATACATTTGCTTTAAGCTCTGCCATCTAGGAATTCACTGATCGGTTCTCTGCTGGCTTCTCCCTTCGGTTCCTGGATTCTGTAATCATTTGGTAGCATTAGAGGATCACTAAAAGGGTTGACAGCTATACATGGTACTTTTAAGGAAATCCTGGAGGTGGAGCAAAGTATATGACCTTGGAGTTTCATAAGATGTCTCCTGGTAAAATAAATGAACAAAACCGATTTGGGAGAGAATGAGCTACTTGTAACTAGGGTGGGACAGTGACTGAACAGCTATGTGGACTAATATTCCTTCTTTTTTTGGGAACAGCAACCTTTTTAGAGGGAATGTAAGGACACCAATAGGCGCATTTTCCTGAAAACGTAGAGGTGGCCATTGCTTTCCATAGTTTAGAGGCAACACAGTGCTCTGGAAGAATACCAACATCCTTCTCTTCCAGCCCAGCTGCACTTCCCTTAGTCATGTCCCAGTTGGAACATGAGGAATTTCTCTCCAGTCTTTGTCTGCATGTTCACTAAGCTCAGTTGTGATTTACCTGAAGTAACTTAATGATACAAAGAAAAATTAATATTTCAGAGATATAGAATATATATATTCAAGATCTTGCAAATACTTACGCAGTACTCCAAGCTGACACCTCCAAAGTGCTAGTTCTAACTACTGTAATTTTTCCTTAATCCCTTCAAGATGGGGAAGGATATCGCTGCCCATCCTATACTTAGGACTTTTCCTCAAGTCACTGAAGTCCTAAGACTGCTCCTATTTAAACTGGTTACAGAGTGTGAAGGATGACTTGAGTTTCCTAAAGCTTTGAAAGTTTCAACTCCATACATGTTCTGTAAGTCACAGGGTTCTCAAGTTTTAGTTTTTCTGGATTTATGTGTCATTGTTTCTATCCCTTGCTTGCCTCATTCCCGTTATCCTCACTCGTTAGTAGGTTTGCCTGTCTTGGAAACCTCTGGTGTTGTTGCTCTTTTTCCAACTCTCATATTCCATACTTCAGTTTGCAGGCCTTAACTGATCATTCTTTGCTTAACTCTGAATATTTGCAAATGTTCAGCTGCCACTGAACCCTGTTAGGTCATCAAGACAAAGTAATGTCCCAAAGATCGGGTCCCTAAGGAAGCTCACTGGATGGCTCTTCCACAATTTCACTGTGCACACTCCGGTTAGTGAGACCTAGGAAATTTCATACCGTGGTTTTTGTTAAATTAGGGGTACTTTCAGGCTTTTGCAGTGCAGTCAATCCACTGTGGTGCCCTGTAGCCCTGGCAAGCCTCCCTGCTTGTCACAGGTCCCTGTGAGTTCACTGGATAATGTTTACTCTCTCCCTGCAATGGCACTGCTCAGCTTTCACGGGTCAATGAGTGGTACCTGCTTTACCTCACCAGTGCTTGACCTGCTCACCTGCCTCTGGCCTCTGCACATTCCCCTCTGTCCCTTCACACCAGTCTCCTGCAGGGCTGCTCGCCTGTCCACCGCAGGTGCTCCATTTCTGTCCACGGCGCTCTTTCTCCGTATCCTGTATCCGCAACAATCCTGCCACTCCTCGCTGTCACTGGATCTTGCTTTGGTCCGTGTGAAGTCAGCCCTTCACCCTTCCCTGCTGCCCATCAGCTGCCATCAGCCACAGGCCTATGTGAAGTCATAACATCCAAGACATCTCCATGATCCCTTTCAACTCAGAATATTCCGTGATCTGTGATCCTCTCCACTGAGAAAATCCACAGCTGGGACAGCTGGACACACAGACTTCATACTTCACAACTGCTTCTCTCTCAACGACTTCTGTGCAAAATTTCCTCCCTCCCTTATTCTCTCCTCTTTCAAAGCTGTCCTCAAGAAACTGCTCACCCAAAGCTGGCCAAGTTCAGCTTCAGTGAGGCACCAAAGTTTGCTCATTAAAGGACTCGCTTTACTTTTCAGATGATGTGTTGCAGGAGGCACTTGAGAGCACTGCAGTGACGACCTAAGACACAGCTTGCACCACAAGGGACCCTGGGTTGTTTTTCACCTGTGAGCCACAGTTCACAAGTGACTCTCCTGGAAAGTATTTGTTGGTTTAGGGATGTTTTGTCACATCTGGCCACCAACTGGCAAGTCTCTTCACAGAAAAGTCAGCACAAAGAATGCTTTTTCCAAGATCCAGCTGTAAATTTTTGTTAATTTCCATATCTTCATAATGCTCAGACTCTCTGGCAGGACAAAACCCATATATCAGGTGACTTGCTAGAAAATGTTATTAAAGACAGCTCATTTTAGTATTTAAAAGTGGGTGTGGTTTTATAATACAGTGATTGGTAACCCTCCTGATATCCGTATAGCAATTCTGTAGTCTTGTACTGTTCTCCTAGCAATTCTCACGTCCATCATTTCATAAAAGGGTGCAAATGCTATTACAATGTAAAACCAATTTTGTTAATGTTGTAGAATTTTAAGTACCGTGAAAGACTAATAGGAGTTCTAAAATGTATTCCTTCACTTGTACATGTCAGTGGTAATTATCAAAGAAAATAATTGGCATATAATTACGGAGCACTCCAGTGTAATTAAAACCACAATAAAAAGTGTAGCCAAGGAATCATTAACCAAAAGCTGTAAGCTGAATCCAGGAACTGAGGCAGTGGGCACCCTCCTGCTACCTGGACCCTTGAAAACAGGTGGGAAAAGGGAAGAAATGAAAGAGCCAGAATCAGAATCCCAGGATGGGTCAGGCTGGAAGGGAGCACAGTGGGTCACTGGTGCCACCTCCCTGCTCCAGCAGGGCCATCCCAGAGCACACGGCACAGGATTGTGTCCAGATGGTTCTGGAATAGCTCCAGTGAGGAGACTCCACACCCTTTCTGGTCTCTGTTCAGGGCTCGGTCACTGCCCAGGGAAGAAGTTCTGCCTCCTGTCCAGGGGGAACTTCCCAGGATCAGTCCCTGCCCGTTCCTCTGGTGCCACTGCTGGGCCCCCCGGAGCAGAGCCTGGGCCCTGCTCTGAGCCCTCCCTGCAGCCAGGGACACACAGGGCTGAGGGCCCCTCTCAGCTGGGGCTCCTCTCGAGGCTGGACAGCCCCAGCTCCCTCAGCCTTTCCCTGTCAGGGATGCTCCAGGCCCTAAATCATCTCCTCAGCCTCCGCTGGCCCCGCTCCAGGAGCTCCCTGTCCCTCCTGTCCTGAGGAGCCCAGAGCTGGACACAGCACTGCAGATGTGCCTCCCAGGGCTGGGCAGAGGGGCAGCATCACTCCCTGAGCTGCTGGCATTTCCTTAGTATAAACCTAAGGAAGGGCTCTTTCAAGTACTAACAGGACAAGGTAAACTCCTATTGCCTGACACTCTCTATATCTATGTGCCTGTATTCAGACACATTTTTGTACTATCAGTATAAAGGGGTAGGTGCCTTTGAAGAGCAAATTTTATCCTGACTCTCAGCTGCCTGTTCAGAGGAATGACAGGAGCTTGAGGAGCTGCTGTTACCTCCTGCAGTTCCTGAAGTGAAGACTGGAAGTCTGGCAGGACTCATACCTGTGTCTTTCTCTGTGGCAATGCCAAAACGGCTGTGAAATGACTTTTAGAAGGAGTAATTGTTGTTAAATTGAAAATATTGTTAAATACATGAGGGGAGAGACAAGAATCAAACCTAACTAGCCAACAATCATCATGGGACTGAAGGTTTTTTTGGGCACAGGACCTCTTGTTCCTGTGTTCCCTGGCATCCTCTCTGGGTTCCTTACAGTTCTGGTTTCCTGTTTTCATTTCCTTTATTGTTGAACAGAAAATAGCAGAAAAGTGGAGGTGAAAACCAAGTGAATGCTAAGTTGTTTCACTGGAAAAAGGGTTTTCAAATCCTACAATCCCAGAATGGTTTGGGTTGGAAGGGACCTTATTCCACCCCCCTGCCATGGACAGGGACACCTTCCACTATCCCAGGTTGCTCAGAGCCCCGTCCAACCTGGATTTGAATACTCCCAGGGATGGGGCAGCCACAGCTTCTCTGGGCAAAAAGTGTGTGAGAGCATTTGTGTGAAGGGGAATGAGAATGAAAAATGGGAAGTTTTCCCTTGGCAATATGTCTGTATTCATCTTTACATTTATTTCCCACAACTGAAAATCTGCTTCCCACAGCTTCTGTTCTTAAAATGTTTTTCTCTTACCTGCACACACCTTATGTACATCTTCAGCTTTTCTTCCTCCCAAGAAAAACAAAACCCTAACAGCTGTATTTATTACAGACCACTTTTTATAAAGTATAAAACTTTAGTTACTAATCATATATATACACCAGTTAAATGATGTAGAATTTTATAATTATTGAATATTACTTAACCTGTTTTGTTGGGTCGGTGGCAAGAGCTGCACTACTGCCATGAATTTCTATTATTTTTCTCCAGAAGTCTGGGTTGGACAAATGCATCATGATTAGACATTGATATATTGATATATTAATTAAGGGCAGGCAAAGTGTGCTGGAGTGGAAATGGAAATGCAAAAAGCCCAAATGGTGTTTATTGTTTTGGTGGGGGCAGGAGGAGAAGCTTTGAACACCAGAGCAGTTTCCCTGGAAGGGCAATGTTCAAGCAGGGGTTTCTAATTTGGTTGTATATAACTGTGTGTATATATATCTATATCTATACATATATATCTACACTAACACGTGGACTTAAGGGGAATTAAGGTATTTTTTTAGACTTTCAGAGCTATGTAAACTTGTGTGTGTTTGTGCTTTTAGTCCGAAAGGAGCACTGCAAATAGCTGCGATTTTTCTGTAAACCATCTCTATAAATATTTGAAAAGAGCTAACATATGTTGCAAATATTTATTTAACAGTCTTTGTTAAAGCAAAATTTGAGAAAGCTCTAAAATCATAATATCTTACCAGTATTAGAGGTCATTTTGTATATGTGTGAGTGTCTCAGTTGAAGCCTGCTTCAGCCAAAACATCTGTTCAGTTATCTGTGATTGATGTGCGGATTTCTTGGCAAAAGCCCCACTCAGTATTTTTAATAGTGGATGCTAAACTTAAAGTTATATTTTTAATGTTTTCCCATCATGTGCACAAGTTACATAACCAGATCTGGGTCTTTGTGGTTACTGCTATTTATACTACTGTTGGGGTGTACAACAGATGAGGATCCAGCTCAGTTATTCAGTGATCCAGTTATTCAGTTCTGAATAAACACAGAAAAAAAAGATGGATTCTGTATTACCAAGATTATAATTTGTGTGTAAGAAGATAGAACAGAGTAGCCAAGATAAATTGGAGTATAAGGTGATATGTGCTGTCCTCTCAAACTTGTGCAAATGAGACTGTGACCTGACCAAAGAAATTTATGGTTAGGATATTACAATGCATTGAAATGATCCTTGACCACAAGTGCAATATTTGTGCAACAGAAGTGCCAGTATGGACATGTAGTAATGAAAGGCAAAAGCACAATTTTCTGTATTATTTCTTTAGCAAGCTAAAATATGCATCTAATTTTTCATGCCTTAGTCTCCTCATCTCTTTTTGCTTGCCAGTTACTGCTTAAATCTGCCAATTTTTTTCCTTGTTTTTCTTGCTCCCAGTTTTGCAGATTAAATCTTTCACCTCCAAATACTCTCCTTACTGCATGCCAAGAACCAAAACCATCTTGTGATCAGTATTAAACAGATAGAGCTGGCCATGCCCCTTGCAAATGGACCCAAGTTGTGCTTGAGATATCTTTGTTTACTGAAGACTGCCAAAAAAAGTGGGAGGAAAATAAAAAGGCAAAACAACCCCTCCCACTTTTTCCTTTTGATCACAGTCTGATTCATCCTTTGTTATAAACTTAATTATGTCACTTGAAGTGTGATCACACTGAACTGTTCATGTATGCAACATTTCTCAGGTGATGCCAGGCCAGAGGACAGTGAATGCTGTGGCAGTTTGTTATGAGAATGTGTCCTGGGGTTCTTTCTCAAGCAAGGAGTCTCTTAAGTCCTCAGAAGAACACCCTCCTGAGGCACTCAAAACTTGGCATAAGAGTTTTTACTCCAAAAATCACTTCCCATATGTTCTGTTTGTGAATGCTCTCGAAGTACCCTCTTAGTATGTGAGGTTAAGTGTGTGACTCCACCAGGGCTTTAAAAGTGAAGGCTGCATTTTGCCATCCTTAATAACAGTAGAATAAGGAGATTTTTGTTTTCCCCACTGGTTTCTGAAAGCTTTGACTTGGCACTCACAAGTCATGATCATGGTGTGTAGAAGGAAGCACACTAGAGACTAAATGCCACCAAGAGAAGGCTTTGGGGTGACCTCAGTGTGGCCTTGCAGTGCCTGAAGGGAGCCCCCAGGAAAGATGGAGAGAGACTCTTGACAAGGGCCTGGAGTGACAGGACAAGGGGGAATGGCTTCACACTGACAGAGAGCAGGTTTACATTGGATATGAGGAAGAAATTTTTCCCTGTGAGGGTGCTGAGACCCTGGCACAGAGAAGCTGTGGCTGCCCCATCCCTGGCAGTGTCCGAGGCCAGGTTGGATGGGGCTCAGAGCAAGCTGGGATAGTGGAAGGTGTCCCTGCCTGTGGCAGGGGGGTGGAACAAGGTGATCTTTAAGGTCTCTTCTAACCTAAACCATTCTATGATTCTGTGATTTAGGTGTTCTGTTGCTGAACATATCTTCCCATTATTAAGTCCCAGTCTAGCATAGTGTGCTTGTGGTTTTATTGCTTGGTCTCCCTTTCGTAAACTTCTAAAATTTAGCAGAAAATCATTATGGTGGAAGTAGAGGAAAAATATGACAGAACCATGCCAAAACAAAAGCTCAGAAATGTTCACTGCAATGTAATATATATATGCTTTTAAAGGCATGAGTCTAGGCAGTGTTACTGTGTGATTTTCTTTGAGTGAGCTGATGTAAAACAAGCAAAATAATTATGAAAACGACAAAATGCAGAGTACTTCTAATGAGACCTAAAATGGATTTTAAGATGTGGAAGATGGAAGGTACTTACTGTTATCAGTGTATAGCACCACATTTATTACAAAAACCTGGTACTGATTTCCTGTAAATTTCAATTTGTGTGATACCACGAGGATTGGAGTAACAAATCTTACTTTTTTTCCTTTGCAAATTCATTTCCCTCATGGCATAATACACTTTGCCAGTGTATCAGGTTAATATTAATACTTTGCATTCTATCTGCTGATTATCTTTTTAATAATTGAAAGTTAATGGCCCACTTGACCCTTACATCTCTAGAAGTGATTTGTTCAGCTTTCCACATAAATTGTCATATTTCAAAGCCAAGCTAAAAGTAAAATCTCACTAAAATATGTTTTTATTGCATGCTGTTGTGAAATGTGTTGGAGAACCTACAATTTTATAATGTGTCAAGCTTAAGCAAACATTGGTATTTTGGTGTTTGCTGACAGTTTATTCTTAGAATCCTAATAGAAAATGAAATTCACATTTCATTTATAATGATTTGACAACAGTTTTAAAAATAATCCTCCTTTAATTTTAGTGTTACAAAGGAGCAAACTTGTATATTCTGACTGGCTGGTGTCTCCTTTTTGTATCTGCAGAGTGAGTCTGAATTTATGGTGATGGAGGTGAGAGCTAAATCTGGCCAACAGAGTTTAGGGCATGTAGAGAGCAGTACTGCCAGGATGGATGAAAAAATGTGTTGTAGCAGTTATTGTACTGATATCTACTGAGTGATTCCCTTTGGACCATATTTTTGGGGGAACAGCGTGTACTGAGGCCTGGGTTTCAAAACTGTTGATAATTCAGCACATTCTGCAGAGATCACTAGAACGTGCTGGCTAATTAACATTCCTGAAAATCCAATATTGTCCATTTACTGATTTCAGTGATTACCGTGCTCCTGTGGGAAGATACTATTTTGAGCCCTAGTACCACATTAGCTGAGGGTGTTGGGTCCCCTCGAGCTCCGGAAATATTCTAATATTGCAATTTCCATCTATGAGCGAGGTATTTCTTGGACACCGAGTCCCAGCCCATTTGCCAAGCTTCTCGTGTTGGTCTCAGCTGCAACATTTCGAGCAACTATTTTTCTCTGCTTGCTGATTTGCTGATATTTCAGCAGTGCTGCTGCTGCTCTTGCTGCCTCCAATCATCTGCAGAGCCTGCAAGCACCCAGCAGAGCTTCTCAGCTCCACATTTCATCTGGAGCAGGCTTGTGCCTCGCTGGCTGGGAGCTGCTTCTCCAGCCAGCAGGTATTGGCAATATTGCCATAAAATGATCCTGTGGTGTGAGAGATTCCCTCGGTGTTTCCAACAGGGTATCCAACAGTTGCAGTGGTCAAATGTTTAGGAAACAGCAGGAATGGTACAAACTTTTGTGATGCTTTTACTCTGATGTTCTCCTGGTGACAGCGACGTTCAGTTCAGGTGCTTTCCCCCATGAGATGTCGTTTGCCCATCTAGGAACCTTCTGGGGATGTCTATCCCAAAATCTGGCATAGCTTCTTCCTAAAATATTTTTCAGTTTTTGCACCCACAAGGCAGAGGTGCTTCCTTGCTGCATTGATATCTATGTCCTTTTGTTGATTTTCAGTCTGGCTCTGTCTGAGGCCCTGTAGTGCTTGCTCTGAAAGAGACAGTAGGCAGTCCATCCACACCCCTTTTCCTTATCCCGCAGGATTTTATAGGCTTCCACAATAACTTCCTCAAGTTTCTGAAACAAAAGGTCTCAGTCTACTCAGTGATTCCTATATAGATGCCACAGCAAGGCTTTTATGGGTCCTCTGAACCTGTTTTTGGTCTAACTTGTCTCTTTGGAGGTGAGGAGGCAGAGAGTGCATATTGAGATCAAGATGTGGATACAGCTATGTTTTAATGGTTTTTTTTCTTAGTCTTTGTACCTTTCCTAATAAAATGTAAGGTTTACTTTACTTCTTGGCTTTTAGAAAATACTGAGCTACTATTTTTCAAAGGATTTCCTGTTTCAGCCTTGAGGTGTCATTACTGACCAGTGCAGGTGAAATCAGAGCCCAGTATTTTATATGTGAATCTGGATTTAACCCACAGATATTGCTTAATATTTATTTACATTGAGAGCTGCTTGCCATTGTTCAGGCTCTTACTCTTACAAAGCTTTTCTACAATTTTTCACTGTCTGTCCTTATCCTTGCTACCCTGAAAAACTTCATCTGCTTTATCTTTCTCCAGGTCACTCAAGCTGCTGTTGGATACTGCTAACACTGCAAAATCCCCTTAGTGACTTTTTCCAGTAGTGCAGGTTCTCCTCCTACCCAGTTTCTTGTTGTTGAACTGATTATTTCTCCACCCCTGAACCTGTTGCCTTATCCAGAATGAGTCATGTGATGCTTCTGTGGGACTGCCACTGCCTCTTCCCCATCTCTCCCTATTTGCAGTGAGGCTGTAGCTGTCCAGGGAGGTTTTGGATTCCCTGCCAGCAAAAAACCCAGCCCAGACACTTTTATTATTTTCCTCTAAATCCCCTCCCAATCAGGCCCTTGCAAACACAGCCAACCTTCCTTTCACTGCTGCTGATCTTTGGAGAGAGACCTCGAAGGGCCACACCATCCTGGAAAAGCTTGTAGCATCTGATTAGGAGAACACCCTTATTAAACTGAATAATTTTGTACCATCTCTTAACCCTCAAATTACAGAAAGCCCCCTAAAATGTTTTTGCTAAGAACAAAAACTTTCGTTTTGCTAAGAAGGAATTTTATTTTTTTCCTTTTTTCTCCAAATCCTTTTTTTTCCTTGAAATTGAGTTTACCAGAGTGAGGGTTCAGTCTCTGTTTCATTAATCCCCCCACTGGTAACATGCCTGTTATCTGGTCTAAAGATTGACTTCCATGATCTTGCTGCTTCATCTGGAAAATTGTTTAGGCCATAAATCTCTGTGCAGATTAGTGAGTCTCATTCCCTCAAGAGGATTTACATTTTGCCCTTTTTAATGTTAACTCTTTGGCCTCAAGAAGTTTGTTGATTTTATTATTGATAATAAAGTTTGATATGATGTATTCTCCAGAATATTGGCTTATTTTTTAGCTAATTGAGCACTGAATGTAGCCAGGCCAGCTGATTACCCGATTTTCCATCAACTCTGCCAAAGTACAGGAGGTGGTAGAGTAGACACAGTCCTCCCTTCCTCTTTGAGGCAGTTTGATTTGGGTGGGGAGGCTTTTGATTTTACATTTTATTATTATTATTATTTATGGTATTCAATCTCAGAAGATGTACTGAAATTGTCTTTTGTAGCAAGAAATTTTTGTCTTTGACACAGGAGAAATTTGCTGATAAAGTTATCCTAAATAATAAGGGATGATTTTGCTTTCTGTTTGAAAGTCGTACTTTTCATGCTGTAGTGATTAGTGGACAGAGATAAACATTAGAATAACACTGATGAAAGTGCAGTAATTTTTAATCCAAAATGCCTATTTAGAAAGAATTAAAATGAATGACAATGCTGGCATATTTGCTACTCACCTGCATACAGGTCCTGCATTAAACACTGCAATAATGCACAAGTCTGTGTTTTGTGGGTTTTTTTTGTTTTATTTGGCAGATTTATCAATCTATTCTACATTTGTGCTTGAGTTTCTAACAGCTCATTTTCATTCCGTTCTGTGCCGTTAAAATTTCCATCTTCTTCAGGGGAAGCGTGCCTGTGTTTTTAGGCTTCCTGTATCATCTTCCATTCAGAGACACTTCCTGTCTGTACATGAGTGGGAAAATTTTGGTTGGAGAGGTTGCACTGCCATGAAGAAACATTGCAAAGGATGAGCAAAACCAGCTGTTTCATTCCACAGTGCTTTACCTAAGAAATCAAGGTTACATAGGGTTTTTTTAGATGTTTTTGCCAGATCTTTCATGACCAGGTATTCTGTTCTATGCTTATACACACACGAATATATTGTTTAGCTGTTTATGTTGACAGGTGGGAGTAAGAGAACAAAATAAACAGGACATTTACACCATCATTGTTGGTAGAAATTAAGAAAGAGAAAGGCAAACTGTCAAATTTTGTAAATTGTTGCAGCTTTGCTTAAGGTTTTGAGCATTTCTGTGTACCCATGCAGTAAGGTAAATCCATAATCTGGAGAAATAATGAAAATAGAAAAGGGAAAGTTTGGCAAAGGTAAAAGGGTTGCAGTTTTGTGAAGGAAAATATGAAATTATGAGATGCATAATGTGTAGGCATACCATCATAGTTTATTGCAATATTTGAGCCCTTCTCAATCTGTCACATATTTATCTTCACAAAATCCTTTTGATAGAGGGAAGTTCCATCATCTGCATAGAATCAGAGGCAGAATTAAATTACCAGCCTACAATTATAGGATACAGCCTATCCTATAAGATAACATGAGCAGGGAGTTGCTCTGGACTGACATGTCCATGTCAGGACATTCTGGGTCTTCTTGTCTCACCTGGACCAGTGCCCTGCACTTCCTTTTTCTGATGGAACTGGCCCACACTATCATAGGTGATGGACTGATTTTGTACCTTGGATACAAAACTTTAGGAACAGAAACACACTGTTTCACAGATAGAAATTCAATATATTTGGCAGAAAACCCAGCCACTTTTGCAGTCTCTGCCTGAATCTGGCAGTGCTGTGTCATGCAATCCAGTGCTACCTGTGCTGGGGGCCAACAGCTCAGCACTTGGCTCTGCTCTTTTAAAATGAAGGTGACCACAGTTCTGTGATAATCACAAGAAATTGCTTTTTATTTGCACTATCACATCACTTTGGTATTCGCCTCGATTTCCAGGGCAGGTATCAGGAGAGCAGACATTAATCTTGAACAATTGCATTTGCAGACGTGACAGATCCATTTGGTAATGGAATTAATGGGAAGATGATTTCTTTTACTGAGCTAATAGGACCTTTATTTTCTCTTCCTCACCACAAACTGTTTCACTGTCCTTTTCCCAGTGAGGCTGCACTACTGAAAGATGTCACATTACATTAACTGGAGCCATTAAAAAGTTGCTGCCTGGTATTTTTCTGTCTATTTAATTATCACTGAAGGATAAAATGTTTGAAGTTCAGCTGTTTTGTGGTTTTTTAGGTTTTTTTAAAAGAAGGACATTTACATGCTTCAGGTTTTATGATTTATGCCTTTTCCATTTCCTATGCACATTTAAAAAAGAATCATTAGAAAGATTGGCAGTTCCCTGGACTCCCTCAGACATTAGTTAATCACTTATTTTCAGCTTCTTTCTACCCTTTGGTGTTACTTTTTCTTCCTGTGAAGATACACAGCAGAAATCTATTTCTTTGGACAAGTATTTAAAAATAACTATTTATTTAATATATAAGTTATTTATAAACTGTATTCCTTAAACATGGAGTGATTAGTGATTTCATGATGTGGAAATGATAAGAAATACTTACTAAGCTGTAGCATTCAGCAATGAATTCTGCATTTGCAAAGTTCCTAGGAACAATATGCTCACCATAAAAAAGGTCTGGGGCTTTTCCAAAATAAAATCATTGGTTTTGCCCTTTCTTAGCTTGATAGTGACTGACAAACCTGATGCCTTTAGTACTGTATGATTTAGCTCATGCTAGAGGTGTCTAAATAAATTTAGTTTTGCTTAGTTATGCTTGTCTAGCCATGTTTCAGAATGTTCAGCTTTCAGTAAAAAGAATAATCACTTCATATATACCTTTATGAGAGCTTTTGTAGTTATCATACATTTTTTTTCTGCTGTGGCCTTGATGTTGATAAGTTTGCAATAAATCTTAGACTCGCAGCTGATGCAGGTCCTAATGTGTTTTACTGTTAAGGCAGGAAATATAGAAAAATTCTCCTTTGGAGAAATTTGAATTTTATTCAGCCTATACATTTCCAGTCCAAGACAGAAAAAATGCAATACAGGCTGCTGTTAAAACCCTGCTTTAGACTGCTAAGAATCATGATAAACTGAAAGAAATACCCAATATATTATTCTTCATGTGCTGATTGAAAAACAAAGCAGACCTTCCAGAATTTCTTCCATTTGACTTTAATGCTGAGCTTTCCTATTGCAATGGGAAAACCGAATTCAGCTTCAGAAAACAGAGAAGCAGCCAAGACATAAATATATCTTGAATAATTCTGAATGAACTTATTGAAAAACTTCCACTCTTGAAACTTATTGGAAGAACTCTGTAATATGGAATAGAGATTTGACGGGGAACAAAAAGGGATCATGAGAGCAACAAATCTGTTTGTCATCTGCCTAGGAATACTTAGTAATTTAAATAATATAATCAGGGAGTGCAGTGATAGAGACATGGAACAATGCAGGGCCAAGGATAAAGTCCTGTGGGACATCAGCTGCAAGTGAAAAAGGACTCACTTAAGGATGGCTGTATTAAATAACGAGTGGTCTAACAAAAATAACGTTTGCCAGCACCACATGTTGGCTTTAGTGATGCATCCAGAGTACAGTGAATCAGCAGGAGAGATTTTGAGCATTCAAAATAGAAGACTGACAGCATTTTGGTAGAACAAAGTGATGAGCACGTGCAAAATTATCATTTCAGGTGATTAAGCAGAGGACAGCAGCTAGGGGCTGTCTCCAGTAAACAGTTATAAATCCACTCTGGCAAGGAGAAAAGCAAGTTCTAACTTTTGGAGATGTTTGCAATACAAGAAGCCCTCTGGGAATAAGTCAACTGAGCAGATCCTTGCCAGACATCATACGGAAAAAAGGGCATTTAAAGACACCTGGAACTGCTGCAGGTGAAGCCTGGAAAAGTGGGGAAAGGAACCTTACCAGAGGAGCAGCCCTTTAGGTTTTTATTTTGGTGAGCCCATAGAAAGTGAGCTAGATGGCTTATCTCTTGAGCTATGATATGAAGCTGATGGTTTCAAATTTATTTTAAAATTCTTTGACTAATTTGAATGTTAGGAAGATGTGGGAGATATGGTTCTAGTGATCCCAAGGTGAACATCCATTGTTCTGCATCTTTTGTTTACCATGCAGCAGGAGTCACCTAGTCCTGTTCCCCCTACTTTAGTTACTTTACATTAGTGTTTATTAAAATTATCTCAAGTTCCCATCATAGGGTGATTTTTAAGCCTTTTAAAGATTTTTAATGGTCTGATTCCTCAGCAGCTGATATCACTTCACGAACAGCACAACTTTCCAACATATTTTTGTTCAAATATACAAAGGTCATATTCTTCATCTGGTCTTTTCTCTCAAATTATTAGCCTAATTTTATTTGCAATCTGTGTAGTCATATGAGCCTGAGCTGGAAGCAACCAATTAGATCACAATGTCCCTCCTCTTGCCAGCATGGAATATAATCCCCCAGCCAGGGACACGTGCTTGATTTTAGCCAAAAGCTCACAAGAAGCCTCCTGATCTTCACCCACTGAAATTTAACCTCTCATCTGTTATTAATCTATTTTCAGCAAATGATTACCAGAACATCTGCTCATGCCCAGTAAATTTTTCCTTCCTTCTCTTAAAGCTGACTTCCCCAGTGGACTGATGAAAGAGAGATTCTGCAGCTCATTCTGCTCTCAAAAATAGCATTGGTCCACTGAAGAAATGTTAGCTGAAGGTGAGGGAACGATTTTTGTAACTCATGTTGCACCTGTAGGGGAAATAAGAGCAAAATGATTGCAATAATAGCAGGATTTCCATCTAATTTTGTTTTTGTTTTTTAATCAGGAAGCATAAGGACACATTCAGCAAATGCATGTTTGGGGTTTACATGAAGATGGAAGCATCCACACAAAGATCATTAATCTTAGCATTAATCAAACCTTTGAATCACAGGATCTCAGGTTGGAAAAGATCTTGGAGTCCAACCTTTGACCAATCACTGCTTTGTCATCCAGCCCAGAGCACTGAGTGCCACATGCAGTCATTCCTTGGATGCCTGCAGGGACAGGGATTCACCACCTCCCTGGGCAGCCCCTTCCAATGCCCGGCCACCCTTTCAGTGAAGAAATTCTTCCTGAAAATCTTCTGTCCACTTCCATGTCCTTCTCTAAAGGATATGGTCTGGCAGTCTGCGTTCAGGAGGATGATGACAGAGGAGAGTGTTAAGGAGGGCTTTGAAAGCTGAGAAGGCAGGAGCTGTTTGGATTTTTGTCAAGGAAATTCCCTCAAAGGGGAGGTGCAGTATGGGAGATAGTGTGAGAGCTGGTCATTGCCTTGATTTCTCTGATATTCCCTTTCTAATCTCCCTCCCAACTTTTCTTTCCTACATTTCCAGAGTAAGCATTCATCCCTATGATTTACTGATACAATTTATTTGTGTGCCTTGAGGAAAACTGTCTCAACCTTCCTGCATTTAATTTTTGTGCTTTTCTCAGGGGTGCTGCTTGCTGCTCTCAGGGTTCCCTTCTGTAGCTCAGATGTGCTACCAGGACATTTTTTGCACAGCTTGCAGGAAACTGGCTGTGCCAAAGCCCTTTTGTGCAGTTTTATGCTTCTGAGCAGCATAACCAGTCATTTAGATAAACATGAGGCTCATATCTCTATTCAGAAGTTAAATTTTTATGTTTTCTTTAGGTTTTCTACTCCAACTGCAGATATTTAGGGCAATAAATGTTGGGCCTGATTCTCTGTAAGGAACCACTAATATGATAAATTGTCCAGAAAACAGTTGGGCAAAACTGAAAACGAGAACTAAAGCAAAGCCCACCCAGAGCAGGAGAAATGTTTTCTATCTTGTTGGTTCAGATGGACACAAAAGCCCATCAAAGAAATCAGACCACTTATAAAATATCAATACACAAAAACCCAGCAGCTTGGGGGTTTCTCATTCACATCATTCCAAAATCTGGACCTGTAGCTTTCTGTCATCCTGGTGCACACAGATCTACACTGTAGGCAGGAGACTGATGGATTTTAGAGCATAAAAGATTCAGCTTTTAAGGAAAATGTCACTTTGCAGCCCTGCTGTAGCAGAAGTTGGTTATTCCCTGTGATTGTCTACTGTTGAATGATTTAGTTGGAGCTGACAACTTGAAACATTAGCACTGCATTCTGTTCAAAAATATTTAAATACATTGTTTTCCCTTTTTTTATGTTTCAGAACAAGAGCCAGGGATTGAGTTTTGTCCGTATACACGCGCCTTGGCAAGTCCTCAGTCGAGAAGCAGAACTCCTTAAAATAAAAATGCCCACTAAAAAGGTAAATATCCCCCATTTTCTATCAACAAGTTGTATGACTGAAGGGACAGGGATCAGAATCATCATTAAATGCATAGAAACCTGTGGAGTTACCTTATTTCAAAAATCAGAGAAAATGAACTGTCAGGCTTGTTTTTTCACATTTCCAAGTCTTTTGAGATGATTTACTGCTCAGAGCTACATTTAAGATGGGATTTCCAAAGGGGTTTTTAAAGGCCACAGAGGCAGCTGGCTGATGGACTGCATTCAGGCGGGTGATGACAGAGGTGAGTGTTAAGGAGGGCTTTGAAAGCTGAGAAGGCAGGAGCTGTTTGGATTTTTGTCAAGGAAATTCCCTCAAAGGTGAGGTGTAGTATGGGAGATAGTATGAAACTGATCATTGCCTTAAGACCTCTCCAGAGAGAGAGACTCTTCCCCAGAAAATCTGTTTTGGTGGTATCAGTGACTTAGTGAATTCAGACCTGCCTGTTGTCACTAAAACTTCAGTTCACTCCCTTCTTTTCTGTCTGTTTTCAGCAGAGTTGCTGGCAAACCTTGTAAATTCTGAGCAGCAGATCCCCCAGTCTGTGTTCCTGCAATTATTCAGCCCATTGGCTAACAGCTCCACTGGAGCCAGGGGAACTGCCCTGTGCTTTTATTTAGTGGTACTCATCAACTGCACTAATGAACACTGATTTCTTTGCATTGTCGTTAGAAATAAAGGGCAAATTGATTTTGTTTTCTCCCACTGCATTGTTTGGTCTTTGTTTGTTTGTTTATTTTTCTCTTGTTTTCACCCACCAAAAGCTTCATTGTGGTTCACATTTCATGCTGTTACAACCTGTCATTATCAGAAGATTGGCCAAATCAATCTTGCATACTCTTAATATGTTTCCATCCCAGCGGAAAAAAAATTCAGGTATTTCCAAACAATCTTTGAAAATGAGTGGGTTTTAGACAGCTACAATACCCCTAAAAACTTGCTACATGTTCAGCTGCTCTCTGTGATCCCTTCCCAGATTAACTCCTTTTATGCATTTTTAGTGCCTGCTCATTTCTCCCTCCTTCTGCCCTCATGGAAATTTTCCCTTCCAAGTTTTTTGCAGATGCACCAAAGTAAATTTTACACTATTTTAATTGATGACTATTGCCACCATTTTGGCCTGGGTTAAGGTCTGTCCAGGAGGTGATAATCTCTGATGGCATCCTCCTCATTCACAACAGTTCTGCATCCCCTTCTCTCTGATTGGGAGAAAAAATCCTCTGTTGTCTCTAAAAATATAAAAAATCCTCTGTTATTTCTAGCTGCAGAAATGGCAGCACTACCAGACACGAGCTTGACAGGAAAGCTGTATTCATGTCCTAGGGTTTGGGTGTTTTTTTGAAATTAAAGATAGTTGAAAGAGGAATTTCCTTTGAAGGAAACAAAAATCAACTTTGAAAAAACTCAAATCTTGTATTTTGGGGATTTGGCAATATAAAATAAAAAATTCAGCCAGCAACCACTAAAAGGAAAGTTCTGGTTTTGTTCAAAGATACAAAATATTGCTCTCAAGGCACATTAGGTATTTTCTGTGATGCTATTTTTATTTATTCAAGGATCCTATTGAACCATAAAAAAAAGGGCATTTTCAGGGGAAACTATTTATCCACTTCTAAACATGAGTTGATTACAAACATTTTTTTCCAAATGTTCAGTTTTAAATCATCTTTCAGAACACATGACATGCTGAGAAAAGGTGCCCTCTGAGCCCTTTTAACTAAATATAAACTTCTGGATATGATAATGGAGTTATTTTGGTGAGTGAGACTGTGCCAGACTCAAATATGAATATGGGAAACAAATAGGAACAACTGGGTGATGTCTCTGGCTTTAGTGAGTCTTGGTGGAATGAATCCTGTGTCTGGAGTGCTGGGATAGGGAAGCAAAGGCTGTTCAGGAGGGGTAGGCAGAGATGGAGAGGTGGAGGAATTCTCCTGTATAGAAGGGAAAAGCTGCACTTAAGGGATTATAAGGGTGACAGCTTCTGGTGAGGATTAGGGGGATGGAAAACAAGGCAGATGTCACTGAGTGTTGGATAGGACTGATGAATTATTCCACAGGCAACCAGGAGAAATTTCTTGTCCTTATGGGAAATGTCCACTTCCCAGACGTTAACTGGGAATACTGCACTGCTGCGACATGCAAGCCTGAGAGATTCCTGAAGGGTGTTGAAGATAATATGTTGCCACAAGGATTCAGTGAGCCAGCTAGGAAAGATGCCCTCCCAGACTGGATACTTGTGAATAGAGGACCTGTGGGATATGTGATGGTAGGAGGCTGCCTTGGCTGCAGCAACCACAAAATGGTTGAGTTAAAATATTCGGTCTAATGAGAAAGAAAAGGTCAGCAGAGTTGTTGGTTTAGGTTTCAAGAGAGCAAACTCAAAGCCACTCAGGGAACTACTCAGCACTGGTTCCTGGGAATCTGCTTTTGAGGGCTCCATGAGTGCTTGGTTGAACAAGGAATTCCTTGTGGAGCTTGAGAAGAAGAAGAAATTTTCCATCTCTAGAAACAAACCAGGCCTCACAGGAAGTTTACAAAGCTGTGGTTCACATATTCAGGGAGAAAACATGAAAGGCCCAAAACTCATCCAGAGTTGAAACTGGCCAGTGTTGTGTCACACAACTAAAAGACTTTTTAAAGTATGATAATAGCAAGAGAAGGTGTGAGGAAAATATTGGGTCAATACTTGTTGGAGACAGTCACCTGAAGGAGAAATGGGGCCTTCAGTGCTTTTTTTGCCTCAGTCTTTAAGATTAATGATCTTGGACTGCCTGGTCCTGAGGCAGAGGACTGCAGCTGTGGGAACAATTTGTGGCTTTCCATTTGTGGCCACTGAATTTTAAAGGGACCATCAGTATCCACTGGATGTCCAGAAGTCCATGGGGCCTTGTGAATTGATCCCAGAGTACTGAAGGAATTAGCAGGACCCCTTTCAATCCACTACCAAAGGACTCAGTACTCACTGACTGGGAGCTACTCAGGGTTATTACAATTTACAAGAGAGAAGAGCCAGGAGAAGACATTCCTATTATTCTAAGCTCAGGACTTGGAATAATTATGGACAAGGTCATACCAAGGTCATATGCAACTGAAAGGCATTTGGAGGACAATGCATTCCTCAGGCACAGACAAGAGGGTTTCACACAGGGAAGGTCTGGGCTAACTAATTATATATCCTTCTACTGCAAGGTTCCCTGCCTAGTGGATGAGGGGAAGGCAGTAGATGTAACTTTTTGTCCTGGATTTTAGTAAAGTTTTTAATATTATCCCTCAGAGCATCCTTCTGGACAGGTGGTTTAACTGTGAGATGAACACGTACCTGGAGCTCTGGGTGAAGAACCGGTTGTTTTATTTTTTCTTGGATTAACAATTCTGCACTGAGGTTTTTTCTGGAAGCAGCCTGTGAAGGACAGGAACTTTTTGGAACTGCAACCCATACAGATTCAGGTGCTTATAGTTATATGGGAATATGTCTTCAGAGAAGACACTTAATTACAGGTTTAAACATATGTGTACAGCAAATTCTTTTTTTTCCCTTTTAGTGTAATTTTGGAAGGGACATGCTAATGTACAGTTTTATTTCCTCAGATGTATGAAATCACAGAAGAAAAGGGAATACTCAAAACACTAAATGAATTGTGGTGCAAATTGACTGAACCTCTGCAACCCCAGGTGCCACAACAAGAAAATACCAAGATGAAAACTTTGTCCTACCCATTTTCCAGAGAGAAAATATATTTGTGAGTACTTTAAAATGTGATGGACAAGAAAGAAAGCTGGAATGTATCATTTTAGTGTTGTTGTTTCTTTCACCCATATTTCAGTCAAAATTCAGAAATTCATCAAGCATGTCTGGAAATCCTAAGGAAATATCCAAAGATGTCAGATTTTCAGGGGACTAATAGAAATCTAAGTTGCAGAGACTTTCTGCCAGTGTTCTACTTATTTCTGCTGGATAAGGCACTGGAAGCAGTGCATCAAATAAAATATCCATGTATTCAGCTTGAAATGTAGAAATCCTCCCACCAAATTCCTGATTATTTGGTTAAGGATATTACTGCCTGTTTTGAAAAAAGCAAGAGCTAGCAGAAATACAGCAGTATTTTTTGTCTTGATAGATTTATTGTAGCAATTAAAACTCAGCTAATAATATGCAGATAAGGAATTCTTGACACCTGCCCTTTCACTCAGAATAATATTTCTGGGCCCAGTTTGACATTAAACACTCTTTTTTTCCTCCTGGGTGTCTCCTTGTATTTATGTCCGATAAATAAAATTCAGTAATAAATACAGTGACCCACCATATCATTTATTGCCCTCTGACAATTTTAATTAATTCTGCATACAAGTCAAATTGATGGAGGAGAATAAACTGGGAAGCTAATTTCACATATGATGATTTTGAGGTTTAAGGGAAGGCATAATTCCAGTGGAATGGTTATTTGAACGCAAGTGAAACGCTGACTGTTTAGTGGCCAGGAAAAGAGTAATGAACATCTGCATCAGGCTGCTTGAAACCTAATAACATAACCTCAGCCTGTTATAGTGTTGAGGGGACGTTATAAGAAAAATATTAAAAGGTCATCTTCTGTAAACAATAGAGTGGTCCTTCTTGCCCAAAAGGCATTTTATATTAGCTAATAATTCTGCATTTTTACGCCCACCATCAGTGCAATCCTGATAGAACTCTGAATGACTGGGTCTTACACAGCACATTTTATTACGCTGTACTTGGTCATCTATTTTTCCTTTAAACATCTGTTTTTCTGATTAGCTGTGGTTTCTAAGCGAATTCTAAATTAGAATCTTATATGTTGTCTTACTTGTTGCTTCCATGTCTTAAAACAGAGCTGATTTTCTTTTCCCTCAATGTTTTAGGTACAACATCAAAGACAAAGACACCTTTTTTGACAATGCAACCCGCAGCCGAATAGTAAGTTAATAAAAATAACATATTGTTGTCTTCTTGTGCTGAACAGGATTTGCTAGTGGGATTTAGAATGGGATTTGTAGGGAGTGTTTCAGTTTCAACTTCGCTGATTTCATCAATTTAAGCATTTGTGTGTTCTTGCAGAACACTAATTCCTGATATACATGTATGTGAGAAATTCCTTTCTAGGGCTGCTTGGTAGTTCAGGAGTGGGAAATGCTCTGTAGGGAAACTACTGACTCCTCTCCACTGTTCAAAGCTGTTTTCAGCCCTGTTCCTAAGCTTTAACTAGATTTCCTTCCACGTAGTCCTTATATTTCCAATATTTCTAGAAGGATGTGACACAGCAGGATTTAGCCTACCAATGTTAGGGCAGATAATCCACTAATAAAATCTGCTAAATGATTTAAACATTTGAGCAAATCAACAGTGCAGAAGCCATCTATTTTAAAGCTTTGTTTTATTGCTAATTCCATGATGAAAGTCATGCTAAAAGAGGATTTGTGTGTTATCCCACTGTTCTTTTTTGCAGGTGAGGGAAATTTTGAAACGCACACCTACAAAGGCCAGAAACAGCATGGGTAAGGTGGAAGGAAGAGAATTAGAGGTGTTCTTTTGAAAGGAATTGTTTAGGTACCTCACAGAATATTGATTTTTCTAGCAGGACACAAAATATGCTGCCACATTTTCACAAAAAAAAAAAAAATTGAGATTGAAATAAATGTTTTTTCTGAGGCATAAAATCAGAATTTCTGGTCCATGGTTTGGATCATAATGGGAGCTGGCTTTTCATTTCTACAGGTGCAGCATCTGGCACATAACTCACATTTCACGAATTGTTATAAAATTGGATTTGATTACTGTATGATCTGCTTTGGAAAATTCAGATGTCAACTGCAATATGTGGAATTATTTCTTGCAGGAGCATATTTTTCTTGCCATTTCAATTGAATAATGCACCTTTCCAGGTTATTTTTATTGCTTCATCTTAAAAAATTACCTCCCTGAGCTGCCTAGTGAAATATATGACTTAAATGTGACTGTTTTGAAGATACTTTTGGGATAATGCTGAAATCTTTGGAGCTTGAGGTTCAGAATTGATTTAATTTTCTTGAGGTTCAGAATTTCCACAGGTGTACTTATTCTCTTTTCTCTACTCTTTTCTGTCACCCATTGTGCGATCATGGCACACATCTCCCTGGTGGAAAAGAAGTGATGGTGCTCCCTGTCTGACATATTTTCTGGAAATCTTTCTGTAAGATTGACCACCTGTGGACAGATCACATTGTCCAAGGGCAAATAACAATGTCCTGGCAAATAACGTGCTGCAGCAAGAGTTCTGCACAGTCCTGGTGTGATTTTGTGCAGGGAACCTGCAATAAAACATGTGTTTGGTACAGGAAAATAGATTAATTTTGGTTTCCCTGAAGAGGAGATATATATATATATTTTTTTTTCTTTTTGAAATTACATGAAAAGCATAAAAAATTGAAAGCCACAAAAAATGCTTACTCTTTTTCAACCAAAAACAGTTCCCTCTTCCCAGTACAAACTTTTAAATTTATGACTGCCTCACAATTTCCTTTAAAAAAAACCGGAACTATGGTTTTAAAAATGTCAGGCATTCTCAGGTTCTAGAACACCATTTGGTAGGTGTCTCCTTTTTGAGCTGTGTACTCTGTGTTGTTCTCTGTTTTGATCTGCTCAAAAGGCTCCACTGGGGCAGTAGAGGGGAATGCTGCCTTATGTTTCTGTATTGCTGGGAACCCTCCTGGAGACTTTGGAATTTGTTAGGGAGAAAACTTGAGAGAAGCTCAAGGACAGAGCATGAAGGGAAAGAGCACTCTGCCAATGCAGATATCTGCCTCTTACTTAGGGTTTTCTTTAATTTAATAGCTTGTTCTGGTTTATAGTGGAATAAAAGCCATCATTAGAGATCAAAGGACTAGTAATAATTTTTCAAGATTTTTTTTTTAACTCTACAGTGAAAATACAGCCTGATGCACTTCCAGCTCAGCTTAGCTCAAGAACTCGTTTGACATGAAGTAACTATTTTAACATTCCCATCCTTTCCATCTTTCTGGTCCGTAGCCAGAACATGACTGTGCATCATGTTTGACATAAACTTACCCTTTGCTCTTCTGAGATCCTCCCCCAGAAGACCTCTGTTTCATGTGTCACTAAGGCTTTTCCATCTCAGCTTAAAACCACTCATCAGGAGAGGTTTAAAAGTGTCTTTTAAACATCATTTTGTTCTTTTTTTTTCTTTTTTTTAATAAGAGTTCATTGTTTACTTTGCACAAGAGGCAGGACAGTGCTGTTGGAATTGCTTATAGAAGTCTTTGGTTTTCATAAACATGCTTTATAATATAATAGGATGAAAATAACAATGCTTCAAACACATTTGCTTATGGATTTTTTTATATCTTTGTAAGGCTGAATCTGATTCCACTCCTATGATATTATACAAGGAAACCTTATTTTCTTCTAGCATAACTCTGAACCACTGTAAACTTCCAAACATTGAATGCTTCCAGGAGCAGGCTTGACACTATCCAAGCATAATTTCCTGATTCTGTTAATGCATGTAGTTGTACTTGTCTTTGTATCAAGAGAGAGTTTTATTAGTATTGCCTGTCTAGCATCTCTGACCAGAAGGTTTTCACCAGATATTTCAGAACAATGTGTAATTTGACTATGGAATGTTTTTCATTGCTAAAGACATGATAGCTGGTTACTGTTTTTCTGGGCATTGAAAGCAGAGGCCTGGAATCAATTTTTCAATATATGTATATGTATATTACTAATTTTTATATATATATATATATATAAAACTAATTATATATATATTATGTATATATAATTATATATATATATATTACTAATTATCATAAATTACTCAGCTTTAGTTCCCTTTTTATGGAACAATTGTTTTCACCTGCAGAGACTGAGGATGCAATTGCTGTAAGAGTTGCAGGTCTTGAGAGCCAGTAGGGATCTCGTGTCTGTCCATAGGTGCTGCAGTCACTGCTGGGGATTCCCTTACTAAATTCCCTGGAAGTGCCCAAGGCCAGGCTGGATGGGGCTCTGAGCACCCTAGGATAGTGGAAGGTGTCCCTGCCCATGGCAGGGGGGCAGGAACTGGCAGGTCCCTTCCAACCCAAAGCATTCTGTGATTTCATAACCACAAACTTCTGTGGAAGTTTTCGAGGGGTTGTTTTTAATTGTTGGCCAGTAGGACTTCACGGTTCTGACCATTGTAAAGATTCAAGAAGGACTTCCAGATGCTTTGCTCCTCAGTCACGTGGCTCTTTGCTGTCAGGGTGAAAAAGTGGTCAAAAGAGTCTTTGTACTGTGCTGTTCACTGAAGAAAAAGCACTTTATGGAAATCAGTTTCTTTGAAAAATGTTTTTCACAGCCAGGAACTCCTATGTTGCTTTATTCTTTGAATATTGTCAGTTACACAGCTCTCTCCCCTTAGGAATGTCATGAAATGAAAGCTGTGATAATGTTTTCTCTTCAATTATGCCTGTTGACCACCTGAATTTTTCTTTTTCTTTAGGCATTGGCACATTAATAGCAAACAACGTTTATGATGCTGCCTACCCACTTCACGATGTACGTATGTCCTATTAAAAATGCAGTTCTCTGCTGGTGTCACTCAGGAGACATCAATCCATAGACATTAATATTTGCTGTCTGTGACAACGAAAATCCTTTCTAAGTGTGATTCTAATACGAAAACTCTTTCATAAGTACATTTCAAGTTGTGACCTAAAAGTAAAATAAATAATGTAGGAACAGCTGACCAAACTTTTATTTAGTTTTATCTACTTTTACGTCAGTTATTAAATTATTTTCTTTCTTCAGGGTGAATATGAAGGCCAGAATGATGACATGAATGAAAGAAAGGTAAAATACATTGCAAAATTTATTTCATATTATATTTAATGTAATAAATGATGTTTTAAATCTCATTGTAAAGCATTAGCCATTGTACAAACAAGTAGATGTTTTTACAAATGCATACATTTTTTGAATTACATATTTTCCTCTATTTCTGCATATAAAAATGTTTTTGCAGTATTTTTAAAAAGTCTTCTTATGAAGTATGTCAGTAAATTTAATTTGATATTCACATCTTGAAATGCTCCCAGTTTCCCTCTGCATACATAGACAAGATTGTCAACCTGTCAGGAAGCAAAAATTGTTAAATAGCTCATATAATAATTTTCTTTTTGTAACCAAGTGCTACTAGAGAGCAGTGGTTACTAAAATAAAACATAGTTTTACTTTTCATTTGATTGTGCATTCAATTAAATTGCATGCAATTTCTGAAAATCTGCTTCCAATTATTTTGTAAATAAAGTTTCTAGCTATCAAAAGACATTCAGAAATAGATCAATCCTCAAGAGAAAGTGTGAATTCAAACTGTGTTGTGTGTATATATATATATATATATATATATATATGCTTACTTTTAGAAATGGGAAAAAAACATTTAATTTCTGTAATTTATTAAGATAATTTCCATATTATTCTCTAATGTTTGCTCATTTTATTTTCCTTGATATGCAAACAATAGGATAGGAAATGCAGAGGGAAAATAGTAGGGAGAGAAAGGGGAGGGGGGAAGACTGAAGAAAAAGGGAATGTTTGGATACCTTCAATATTTACTTATTATGAAGGCTGAATTCATGCAAACTGAGATCATACAAATAAATCTGATTTCTCCAATGCTGAATAAGTAAAGTTTGAAAACATAATCTTTGTAGTTTTTGGTAAATAATGTTGCCATTCAGCCACTAGATGTCTTCATGTGCTGCACACAATTTAATTTAGAGTATGAACCTTGGAAAGCAAAAACAAAGTTAGAAAACAAACTACAAAAGAAGCTTTTTTATTTGTTGTCTGTTACTTTGAACTTTTTGTTCATGAAGGAATTGTCTGCTCTGGACTTGCAGAATTTTCTCTGAGAGGCAGCTCCACAGATTACTGACTTGGAAAGCAAAAATTTTAGAGAAAAAGACCAAATGAACATTAGTCAATGGAGGAAGATTGGGTTCTGTGGAATGGGGGGGAAGAGGGCCTAGAAGGACCAGTGTCTGGAAAAATATTCCCCCTACTAGTTGTATTTTTTTGCTGCCCTCTTTTTATTCTGCCTATTAGGCTCAGTTATGAAGTGTTAAGTATTAAAAACATAAAAGGTTCTTTCCAGAAATACTTCATTGATTATTCACATATGTCCCTGCTGCCTAGGCCTTGAATCTTCTGTAGTATTCCTATGCATAACATCATCTGTTTTCTATCTGAATCTAATAGTCTCAGTGTTTAATTTCCTGAAGAATCCTGATCAGGTTTAAAAGAAAGGAGGGCATTTTTGAGCTTTTTTTCCCCTTCTGCCCCTTTTTATTTTGCCCATTTTAACTTATCTGTATCTTCCAATTCAATTTTCTCTTGTATAAGGCCCAAAAATGAGTACTATTTGAGTACAAAAATGAGTACTATTGGCATAAGTACCCTTATGGGTTAAGTAATTAAGGTTTATGTACCAGTTTATAACATAAAAGGTTAATCCTTATCAACCTTCTTCAGGATTTCCTTGGAGAAAATCCATAGTGACACCACACCTTTGTCCCATCCTATGAGAATTAGAAATCTTCAGTCAATGAAACCCTCAGACTGAGAGGGTTTCAGTCTTTCCTATGAGTAAAGGATTTTCCCAGTTTCAGTGTGATTTCTGCTCGGAAAAAAGTCTTTTTAAGAAAGGTATTGAACAGCAGAATGGTAATAACTCACCATGAGCATAAACACTGGTTTAGTCTTTTTAAGCTTCTGGCAACTTGTAATCCTTCATTGCTGACCCTGTTTGCATTAAAAAATCTGTGAGGGCTTTGTAACCTACCTGGGAAATCCACTGTTGTCACATACTACAGCAGCATCCCTATTATTAGAAGCAGATAAGAAAATTCTCATAAATTTGCAGAAAGTACCTGTTCCTAAATGGAACGGTATTTTAGACAGAGCTTTCTTTTTGCTCTTCAAATTCCATTTGTAGCTGTGTTCAAAGCAGCCTTTGGGTAGTTTTAAGAATGCAATGGTTTAAACTTTCTTTTGTATATTTGAGTGAATGCATTTCTTAGTATTTATTTCATGGAAATCAATAACATTTTGTAGGTAATGCTGTGGGGTAATGGCAAGGGGTGATTTTGAATAGGCAACAACAAGTGTTCAAATAAAAATATCAATATGGGAGCCAGGACAATCCTCTTCATTGAAGTTGTGTCTCATAAATCATGGGAATGAAAGAGGGAATGAGGAAGACTATCCCAAATTCTTTGCCTGTTGCAGTTGAGTGTGTTGTGGTCAATCTACCTGCAAGGTTTTCTTTTATCCCTGACCCTGTTCTATCTGAATTCCTCCCACTGCAAGAAGTTTCTGTAGTTTCTGGGTTTCCCTTTGAGCTCTCTGTAGGCTGTGGGTGAATTTGCACATCCAACAATAGATGTGGCTGTGTGTGATGTCCCCAGCATGGGGACAAAAGTGGTTTTTCTATGGGCTCCACTGGGTATAGCAGCCCCAGGAGTAGAGCAAATATTTTTAACTCTTAGATGTTTGTGAAAACAGAAGGGATAACTTGTTTCAAGTTAATTTTCAGTTTGGTTTTTTTTTTCTTTCTTTAGTTGCTGTATCAAGAATGGGCAAGATATGGAGTGTTTTACAAGTTTCAGCCTATTGATCTCATAAGGTAATGTGGACTTGTAGAAAACACCAAGGGACCTGGTTCTGAGGTGATGCAGATTAATTCACTTTCACTTCAGCAAATGAAATCTTGGATTGATTGGAACATTAAAAATAATGCCCTCACTGCTTTTTTGTGGCTCTGATGATAATTTACAATAACAAAAATACACTCAACCATTATTATGTATGCTTTTGTATAGTGCTTATTCCTGGAAGAATGTCATACTTCAGTTTTTGGGGTTTTTTAGGTATTGATTTGTTCAAAGGAGAGGAATTGCCATTTACATTGGTGCATTTTTATTGGAGGGTATGGTCATAAAATCTGGTGAATAATCAGAAGCTGGTGTTCACATCATGAATCAGTGTGAAAGTATTTGACAGTTTTGAAATTGATTTGATTTTTTTACTCCTGGTTTTACAAGTTTTATTCATCTGAACACATCCATATGTGTTCCCAGTGGGGTTTTTTTTTTTTGTATATTTATGAATTTTTTTCTTTATAAACATAGAAGAAGTTGGCTTTAAAATAAGACAAAACAAGCCAGACATTATTTTAAGGATTTCCCACAATATCTAAATGAAAGCCAAAGCAAAACAATTTTTGTTGTCTTGTATTTTGTTTGTACTACAAATATTGAGTAAAGAAAAGAAATATTTGAGAATATCGCAGACTAGAAATATTCTTATGTAAGCTGTCTATCTAGGAAGACATAAACTGGGATATTAAGAAATGGAAAAAAACTCAACAAATATTTGTTTCTGGATAATTTGTATATATAAGAAAGATGGCATTTGTTACCATTTATCTTTTCAATAATCAAACCCCAACTATTTTTTATTATATGATCTGCCCCTATGTGATTACCTGCAAAAGCTGCTGTTGGTAATATGGATAGCCAATAAGCTTTGTAAAATATTTTCGTTATATTTTGAGTTAAAGCTGAAATGCTGCACATAGTTTTTCAAAGAGTTAAGCACTAACATTTAACGTGAGAGGAACTGGTCCTTATTGGGAGCAAGATGTTTCAAACTGGCAAGTGGAAGTGAGACCATCAAACCCTACTGAGGTTCTGCAAGGCTTTGAAATTTCCTCTTTTTTTTTGCCTCAAGGGTTTTGAGGCAAAATTTATGTACTTTTTGTATGGCAGTTCCTCTGGGCCAAGCTCCTGTATGGAACAGGTAAACTCAGAATGAGATTACAACACCTGCTGTGTTGTTAGTAAATATTACAAGTGCTAAATGAAACTGTGACTGGCTAGAGGAATTCTCAAGTTTTAGCAGACCTGACAGCTCAGCTGAGTTAAAAATAGAGGTACATCTGCTTACACTCCATCTTCATTTGTATTTTGCTGTCTCCATTATAATATTTCACTGTGCTGATATGATTTCATAGAAATCCTGTGGTTTAAACTTCTGTGAGAAACAAAAAGAAGACCAGACATGTGCAATTGATTGACTGTTCTCAGAGATGATTTTTCTTGCTTTTATCTTCCATACTTTGCTTGACTGCAAGTTTGACTGTTACCACTAAAATAAATGTGGTTTTTATTTCCTGGGTAATGTTAGAGCTTTAGTGTAGATGTACCTGGAGAATGGCCACCCCCTGTTTCTGCCAGTGAAGTAGGTTCTGTACCGTGGGGGTATCTGAGCTCAGCCTTGATGTGGATACTTACTCCCTTGGCAGACATCAGTCACACTTCGTGCTTTTTGATAATTTACTGTGACCCTCCTTTCTTAGATTGCCTAGATTATACTCAGCTTTGTTTTCTGGTTTTTCTGGTGTAACTTAAGTTTAAATCCAGGTTTTGATGGACAGATGAAGCAGCATTTATCGTTCTTTATACTCAAAGCCTCTCCTGCCTGCTGTTTTCAAACACATTGACTGTTGAAGTACGCTGTTAAATTTCTAATACAGCTTGCAAGTATTAAAATTTTTATAGTTAAAATATTTTGAACTATTGCTGTTTCCCTCTTATTCAGTAGGAATGCAAACTGAAAGTCATTCTTTAACTCAAGTGCCTATGCTGGAAGATTAGATGTGGCACTGTAGAATTATTATAGGTTATTCCTGGTGCCTCAGCACCTTCCTTCTGACCACACAGTTGTTTCTAGTTCCCAACTGATTGTACACCAAAGACAGGAACCACATATTTGTTATGCTCACTCTTGGTACAGACTGGGGCTTCTCTTCTAAGGTCTGTAATCCTCAGGGAATTTAACTGCATAGTCAGTCTTGGAGAACTTGAAAGTTCTTAATAACAAAAGGAAATAAAGGACTGTTATAATATTCACCAACAATTCCATTCACTCCTGTCTCTTAATCTGTAAAAATATTCTTCTCTGTCTTTGTGGACCTCTTTGGGCTATAAGAAAAAGCAAATTTTTTTTTGTAAAAGAAGTGCAGCTGTTAGTAAGGAAGGTTTCACCAAATAAGAACACAGTGGGTGTTACATATTTCTATTCTACAGGAGAGCAATTTCTGTTAAAGACTTAAAGGAAATATATTGTACAGATTGTGCAAATAGTACAGTGTGAATTGAGGTTTGATTTGTAAGATGTTATAACACCTCATCTCTCAGTGCACATCCAGATATAAAAACACATTGCTTGAAACACGGTCTGCCTAATGCAGTGCTTTATTTTCAAAAGCACATGAATTTCCAAATATGAATTTCAATTTTTTTTTGTTTCTTTTTAACTCACATGAAGAGGATTATAAACAGTTATTTGAGAAAAAAAAAAATCATGAATTATTTGCTAACAGATATGTTAGGCTAAAAGTACTGAAAATGGTTTATCATCTCCGGAAGGCCTGAGGGATATACTAAAAAGTAGAGAATGAAAGCTGCAGTTTTAGAATGTGCAGAGCTCTGGAGCTCTGTCTGTTGTAACACACCTTTTTTGTCACCCTAATTTAAGCATTGATTTTCGGCAGAGAGGAGTTTCTCTAGTGTGACTTTTTTGTATGAAGGCACTTACCAAGAGTAGTTCCTCTCAATCCTTGCACTGTAATATAAAAAGTGCTATAAAAACATCTGTGGTTTAGTGATTTTCTTCTATTTTTGATGATTTTCTTTTCTCAGATGAGGATGAGTTTGAACTCAGTTTTTAGCAAGTTCTGCAGAGATGCTACTGTTGATCCAGAGACAGGGAGGATGCTCCCTAAGAGTTCTCTGATCCTGCATAAAGAAAGCAGGTTTTATATTTTGATACGTATTACTGAATGTTAATCAAAGTTTTAACAACATGATTTTGGAATTAATAAGTTGTCCATAGACTTTTCCTCTGCTCAAAGCACAGCTGGCTTGAAAGCCAGATCAAATTGCTCATCAGTTTTGAAAGCTCCTGGGATGAAGATCAAACAGCTTCACCTCTTCCAACACTGCACCACTCTCGAGAAATGTTTCCTCCTCTTTGGACCAAATATTCCTTGGAATGACTTACAGTCATTGTTTTTTGTCTTTTAGCAGTGCTAAAAGATGAGTTATAGGAAGTGAAGAAAATACAGAGCAAGTGTAAGAAGTGCAGTAGAAATTTATAATAAATTGTATTTCTGGTTGTAATGCAACATTTATCACTTAGGAGCTCTAAATGACAGATGAAGGGAGTAATCTAAGGTTATTGATGCCACAAAGAGGTGGTTTTCCTTCTGAGACAAAACTTTAACTCCTGGAAAACTGACAAGTTTTCCTCTTACTGGGCATCTTGAACCACCTGCAGCTGGGAACCCATGTAGGAACTGAAATTCCAGGAGTGGACCATCCTTGTAGAGCGGAGGTCACCCTTTTATCTCTTGATCTATTCATATAAGATTACCTCACCCTAGGAAAATCCAGCAGAATTGGCTCATTTCTAATTGTGGTGGAGCTTATTTTAATATTACTGCTTCTACAAGGTCCCAGCTCATCTTCTAATGGTTTTCTGTATTTTAATTTCTATTTCCCATTTCTAGAACTTCACCAAACTCCTTAGCAGCTAGCAGGCTGCATTGTCTACAGCATGATTACTTTCAATGCCTCTTGCTGTAAAGCCTGAAACATGTAAAGATTGAGACTATATATACAATAACTCTTTTTGCAGGAGCAGGTAGGGAAGCATGTTAACTAAAATATTATTTATAGTGAATAGAACATAAATCAAAACTTGGGAGTTTCCGTTAGTCAAACTGTCTAGCTAATATATTCTCTCCTTCCTATCTTTAACTGTGTTTTCCATTGGTATGGAAAATTGTTTCACCTCGCTGTGTAATGAATTCTGGCCTTTCATTGTAGCGTACCCATGTTGAACCTGCTCCTGACTGAGCATCCCCAGTCCCCCCCTGTTCCTGCCATGAATGCTGTGTTCCTAAAGCCTGGAGCTTGCAGTTTTTAAAGCAGTGACAGACCTGTGATCCATAGTTTGACTGTCTCAGCTCTGGATATTGTTGCCTTGTCTTTGAGTGTCTTGGGGCCCGTGTAGGACAGTGCTCAATGTAAGCAATCAGGCCCCCAAATTCTCAATACTGGTTTGCCTTTTGACCTTTTGCTTCTTTCATCAATCTTCACCAGAAAAAACCCAAACCTGGATGTATCTGCTTACCCCACTTAGGGTAGTTTTAAAAGAGAGAGAAAGTAAGAACAGGGGAGTTCTGCTAAAATGGTGTTTCTATTGTCTTTAGAGATAAGTGTTTCTTCCTTTGCAAAAATGTGGTTAAGATCAATTTGTGGTACAGCTTGCTCCTAACTGAGCCCTTCTGTCCTGCCTAATGCCTGCACAAATGACTTCTTCTTTCACCATCATGATTTTTAATTACATCTTCATCTCTTTTTTGCTCCACATACTGTCTAGAATTCTCAGGACTTGAAAATAAAGTCTGTGATGTCCAGTCCCAGAGGAAACGTTTTTCAGTCACTGCTTGTCCTAACTTTGGGGTTATTGATCCTCAAATTGGAGATTCTTCTGTATGTTTTAATTCCTCAGCTTCCCTATCCCTCGTCCATTATTATTGTGAATGAATCTTACCAAATATCCCTTTTTTTTTTTTTTTTTTTTTTTTTTTTTTTTTTTGTGGAATGCAGCCACTTTGGCAGAAACAACCCTCTAGCATCTGGTTATCTCACAGGGACTGAACAAAACTCCCTGATGCACTGTGTGCCTGCAATTCTTCCCTGACCATCTTAAGCAGGCAAATCTTCAATGTTCACAGAGATTCTGAGGCTGTCTGCAAGGAATTCTGTTCTAAGAAAAAGAGAAAACAGCTTAAAGCCTGGGAAAGTGCAGTAATTGAGCAAACATAGCTCTAAGTAGAAAAATACCCATGAGCTCTACCAGTGTCTTTGGCACTTGGCCATCCAGCTCCTTTCCAAAGCTCTGCCAAACACATGCCTGAGGCAATAATCGGAGCATATCTTCTGTAACCCTATTGCATTTTGAGGCCAACATCTTTTTAGAGTTCCAAGAATCTCTACATGAAGATTTCTTCCCAACATACGGTACATCCAGCTTGCAGTTCATCATCATTAAAGCTCTCTGGGTGCAGTGGGAAGTGGTGTGCCAGCATCCACTCATCCTTGATGTCCTTCATGCCAGGTCTTACAGCGGAGAGCTTCCTGGAGGGAGCCAGAAGCAGGTGGGACCCTGGAGCAGAGTCTGAGCTGGTGAAAAATGAACACTTTCCCCATCATTACAATTCTTTTCCCTTTCCATGATCTCATTATACCCCACAACCCCAGTTTATTTATGAATGGCCTTTATTATCATGTCGTGCATCCATGAAAATGATCTGCATTTTAGGAGTTTGATGCTAGAGCAGCACTTTTCAGCTGAGTTGTAGGGAGTTTTCCCTCCCTTCACTGGAACTTCTCATCACAGGGCTTACCCAAGTGCTCCAGCCATTGTTTATTGCAAAGCAGAGGGGTTTTGCTCATGGTGCATAAATCACCGAGGAATTCGTGTTGAATTATTCTGCTGGATGCAGGCCTGTGACTGGGGTGAGATAATTTACTTACAGCTCTGCATTTCACAGACTTTGCCAGTCCTGTAGGAAGTGCTTCTCTCTCTGTCTCTTTTGGCAAGAGCTTGGTCTTATTTATTGTTGCTTGTATGAGAGATGGAATTTTAAACCAGTAGGGTTGGATTGTAGTGGTGAGGAAAAACAGATCCCTGCTTTCTGATAAACATAATTCCCAGGCTTCAGATCACTCTCTGAGCACTAGGATCCTCATTACCACCCAGATTCCTCCCTCCTGCGGTGGGATTTTCAAAAGATAGATCCAGCAAAGGGTGTGCATATCTACACCAGGACTTCTGCAAAGTCAGGGCTCTGAAGACTGAGGTTGCTGCACAACTTCCTGGGGTCTCCCTCTCGGACTGTGGAGTTTTGTAGGCAGCTAGAATTGAGTTTTCTTTGTGTTAAGAACTGTCTCAGGCTAAGTTCAATAGTGCCTGTATGGTGCCTAAATTTCACAGCCAGAAACTTATATTTTTGAATGGACATGACTGATAGGTCCCTTCCGAAAGGTGTCTTTGGAGGTGATATCAGTGTATTTTGAGAGGAAATGGAAGTTTGTTCTTTCAGACTGGAGAAACAAAAGACAGCGGTGAGAGGCCACATTTGGAAACAGAAGTTGTGCACATTTAGATATTTACGTGCATGTGAATATTTGTAGGTGTTTGAGGTGTGTATGGCTGGGAAGTAGAAAACAGCTGCTGCATTTGGGTGGTTACAGTTCTGCTTATCTTGCTTGTGGAACTGCTCTTGATGTCTTAATCTCTGCAGAAGGTTCTGGCTTTTTGCTTGCTGGGCTGAGAGGAGGTTCTTTTCTGGCTCCAGAGTGCTGACCAGGGGTCAAGACCAACCCATTTCTGGTTTAAAGGTATTTCCCCATACTAAGATGCTTTGTAGGAGGATCCTCTCTGTACATGAATTATGTTAGGACCGGCCATGGCTTTGTCTGCTCCTGTAACTTTTCTCTAACTGGACAAAACCAAGATGACAAGGTAAGAGATCAAGGACTAGGCACCACTTAAAAATTATCCCCAGAAAACACAAGCTTAAGGAAAGCTTTCAATATGGGAGATCTTTGAACTTCCACAGTCAGAACAAAGAGTAGAAAAATTAACACTTTAATGCAATATTGAGCAGGGAGTAAGAAAAGGATGGAGCCAGGCTCTTTTTGGCTGTGCCTTGTACCAGGACAAGAGGTGATGGGCACAACTGAGGGTGAGGTAGATTATCCTGTAGTTCCATAGGTCCTTCTTCTTGCCCTTCTTGAAAAAGGAGGTGACATTTGTTTTCCTCCAGCTTTTGGGCACTTCTACCAGTTGCGACCATCAATCAAAGATTATCAAGAACTGCCTTGCAATGACATCTTCCAGCTCCCTCAGCCCTCATGGGTGCAGCCCATCAGGGCCTGTGGGCTAATGGATATCCGGTTTGCTTCAGTATTTCCTGACCTGATCCTCTTCCACCAAGGTGATGAAAAGATAATTTTTTATACTTGTTTTTAATTGGAAATTACACATCTGTTTATTAGCCACCAGATGGTGTCTATCTGACAGCAGTAACACGGTGCAAGCACTAACAAGGACCTACTTACTAAAATAAATACACAAAACGAATTCAGGATCTGCAATAAGGGTTAGCTATATTAACTTGAAAAGCAAGAGAGCTCTCATGAAATATTAGTTATTATAAATGAAAGATATTTAGGAGAAGAAGCCAGTATTTGAGATTCAAGCTCTAGTTAAACTAGATGAAAAAGAATCAGGCAAATTATCTTGCGAAAACTGCAGGTCAGGGAAGCGATGAGATGTCAATGACCTCACATTTGTTCAAGAACAAAAAGGCAGAAGAGCAAGTTGTAATAGGTATTAAAATAATAGGAAGAAAAAGACTAAGTAACCTACTTTCCAGTCTAAAAGAAAGGCTGATTCATATTAAATAGGTTATTCCTTATTTGTATGTGTTTATTATAGAGAAAATATTATCTGTATAACTGAATGAATTGCTTCTTCCATAGAGTGTCACTTGGTGCCCTGAGTTGTTTATAAAATGAAACTTCCTTCCTCACGGGTGAGCTCTGATTGACTTCCATTAACATTGACTTAGCCTCAGGTAGCCATGGATCTTTAGTTTTCCAGCTTTGGAAGGTTACTGACATTTTTTTAAAATACTAAATAAAGAGAGAATACTGTAAAGAAAGGTGAGGAGAGGCAGAGTGTCCATGGGTTGTCTTATGCACGAATTCTTGGAAGTGACAGGCCAAGCACTGCCTTACTCCTGCTGGAAATGCCTCCCCTGAGCAAAGCGTGCTGTGGCTTCTGCAGTCTCAGGGACATTTAGAACTTTTTTTACACTAAGAACACAACAGGCAACATCAACAGCATAATGTAATCAGGCACTTAATCCTTTCAAACCCCTTCTGAAGTTTTGTATTGTCCCAGAACAGAGAGGAGAATGCAATTACAGTACTTCTGACTACCCAGCATTGTGTTGTTTGCTTATCCATTTGGCAGTTGTCAGCCTTAATTTCTGTCTCAGTCACATTACATGTCTACTTATTATGCTTCTATTGTTCTTTCTCCTACAGTCAGTAAACAAAGGCTTTTTTCAGTTTATAATCCATCACTACGAGCTATGCACTTTCAGCTGTATTGTGACAATTTCTTGGAATGGAAGCATAAGGTTCATGAATCTGTGAGGCTCAGGGAGTGGCTTGTACTAGTTTTATTTCTTTGCAGGATAAGGTTTAACCTTTTGATATTTTAAATTGCAGTCAATACACAAATTATTATTACTGTTGTTATTATTGTTATTATTTCCCCGAAGTTTTTGAATCCTCTAGAATTTGACAACTTGAATATTCCCTTCCTCCGCACGTCAGCTTCTCCCTGTTACTCTGCTGAAGAGTAATTTTTCTTAAGAGCCAAAAAAGCTAGGGAAAAACATAGTTTTACCTCTAAATAAAATTCAGAATTTCTGTTCTCTATGGAGTTGCAATATTTTGACAGTGGGTGTTTTTTTGTCCTATAAGGAACCACAATTAAAATTCCACAGTGCCTTGAAAGATAAATATATCTGTCATTTAGGTAAGTTTGACTCCAAACTTAAGTACCCTTGGAGGACACAGCAAATATTTGTTAAGTAATGTTTTCAAACAAGAACTTTAATGAAAAGAGCTTGATTAAATGACTCTGATGGCACATTTCTTCATTCTGTTTTCAGGGGAAAAGGGTCAGGTTCTCAACTCTATTCAAAAGCACACTTTTAATCACTCTCTACTGGACACTATTGATTTTTATGTCCAGTTCAGGGGAAAAAAATGTGCTTTTACCTTGGACAGAGGCTCCTTTCTTTGTTTTCTGTATGCAGAACCAGTTGGCCTTTCTAAAGGACATTTTCTTTCCTACCTCAAACTGAGATGCATTGCAATTTATCTGAGGTTCTGTAGTTGTTATTTTTTCCCCCCTCTTAAAATTTCTATAAAAAAAAGTTTTTCAGTCTCTTGGCACATTGTTCCAAGGGGGATTTTCCTCTGCCAGGATCTTTCCTTGGCTTCTATATAGCTCCATTTGGTGCTCTCTCTGTGTATCTGGATTTAGCACTGATATTTTCCTTCTTGAGACTGCCTGGATGGAATATGTGCTGTCAGGCACAACCATGATAGAAATCTCCAAGATCTCTGGATGCACATCAGCCTCAGTGCTGCTGCTGAGCAGTAATTCCACCCAGGTGTCCCAGATGGTTGTAATAAATGCTTGAATCCTTCCCTGAGAAAATTTTCAAGTGAAGAAAGAATGGCAAATCCAGAAAAGTTTGGACATAGGCAGCTCTACCTGGAGTGAAATCTTGGGGTGTTCAGCAATGCTCCTGATCATCTTGTAGTGACTGGGGTTTTCCCTATACTCCAGCAGTCTTTCCGAAAGAAGTCTGCAGTTTTGAGATGGAAACTTCCAGTGGTGGGAACTATTACCTCAGAACCAAGGGAAAAATGTGTTCTGAACTTACCATGTGCTAGAAATTGCTTCTTGCTTTCTATGGGCAGTCACTGCTCTACCTTCAGTTCAATGGTAGATTTCCTTCTGGTTGCAAAAGCCCTGAAAGAACAATTTGTATTCCTGGGAACCGTTGCTGTGGGTCAGAGAGGGAATGTGCACCTGGACATGGAAAGAAAGTTCTAAACTGGCCTTGGCAGTAGAGGTGTTCTGACATGAAACTAGACTGTCCTCCCCAGCAGTAGAAACACCCGAATTTCACCCTCAGACTGTGCAAATAAGTTTATTTTGAAGGCATTAGTAATACATGTGACTCGTTTGACCTTTTGCACAGGGGAAGCCTACCCAAGAGGCAGCTGTAAGTCAGTTTGGTTTCGCATCGAAACTATTGCGTCTAAACGACTCCTCCACCGAAGGGCTGGTGGAATGAATCGGGAAGCATGAAGTGACAGCTGGCCTAGAGCGGGGTATGGAAATTTAAAAACTGAAGAGTTCTGCAGAGATTTCCCAGTTAGGTGACTCAGTGTCCACAGTGCCTTTTCCTTGCTCTTTTAGCTTTGTTCCTGAACGTCTCCAGAGTTCTTTCCAGCATGTGTCACGCACCATATGCTTTATTCACATTCCAGGTACCCACACTTGTTTTTGCAGAGTCAAAACCTAAGGGTTTTTTCCTTCTCTCTTTCTCCCCCCTTCCCCAAACCTTAGTCTACTTATAAATTGCACAACTTGGCACGGGAGCACTGTGACCAATGTGCAAGCAGAGGGTTTAATAATCAGTTATTCTTTTTGATGTTGGTTTTGCAACCAGACAGTCCAAAGTGCATTGCAGATGTCTGGTTTAAATGTTATATGGACGAAGCAGAGGAAACCCAGTCAACATTTTTGCTGTGGCCTTCTCAATACTTCTAATCCTGTGAGGGAATACACTTTCTACAGGTGGTTGTTGTTGCTGCTGTTGTAGTTTTTTAATGCTGTTTCTGATAATTTGCGGGAAGAGCAGCTCTTGTTTGGCTTCTGAAGGAGTTATGGGTGATTTAGCCAAATCTTTCCTTAAAGGCATGATTCTTGTTCAAGAGAACTCAGTATGTGGTAGGTGGCCACTTAACCAGCCTTTTGAAAGTCTTCCAAAATGAAAAGCACAAATTCTCACTTTATGCTGTATCAACGCGCAGAACAAAAGCCTTGGGTGCTGCTCCTGATAGGAGCAGTACACATTCTTTATCAAAGCCCTTTGCCTTTTGGTTTGGGAATAGCCCTGTCTCCGTGGAATATGTGTATACAAAGGGGCATTTCCCTAATGTGGAAATAAAGCTCACACAATGCCAGGGGCACACTTTTTTGGTGACCTTCTGCAGTATCCATGAGCACACTTTGGAAAGGATTAGTCCTTAGCTTTGTCTGGATATATGTGAGACAGATGTGAATTAGCTACTGAGGTAGGGCAAGACTCTGGTCTCAATTCTCCTCTTTTGCCATGCCAGCATAAATCATGGATAATTCCTGTAGGATAATAAAGTAAAACTGGTTTTATCCCAATGTAAATGAGAGAATATGCCAAGTTCTTGGTGTAAATATGTAAAAACTTGTAAAAGTACTTTTTCTTGACTTACATCTTCCTCTGTCCTTGAAGAACACATTTTTTTTTGCCTTCTGTTCATTCACTACTGAATTCAGCAGCAGCTGCAGGAGATGTTGATAGAGGTGGTCACAGGTATTTGCAGAGCCTTCTATTCAGAGGAACTAAAGAAGAGTTCTTGGGTTGTGTCAAAGAAAGGACGTGTCTATGTCCTGTATTCTTCTGACTTAATAAACTCATATTTAAATTGATAATTATGTTTCCAAGCACTGTCATTGCTTCTCCTAAGATTATTTCACTTTCTGGTGCATTGGTGACTGAGCTTGGGCACAGCATCTTAATTACTTTTCTTCTTCAAAACAGTTAAGCCAACACAGTGCAGTTTTTTTCCTGGCAACTGATTTTTTTCCATACTGCCAGGACATTGTTGAGCTCTTCTCACTTTCTTTTGGCACAGATATAAACAACAACCCTTCGCTTTATAGGTTAGAGATCGCATTTATCACTGGAAGGCTTGAAAATTCAAAGGGAAGACTCATGAGCCATAAATTTCAACTTCCCTGACCCTGGTCAGCTACTCTTTACTGCTGTTGGCATTTGAACTCTTTCTGTGCTAATTTGTGGCCCTTTGTCAAAAGATCAGACAGTTTTGAACAGCTTAGATTGTGGACTATTTTTGGTGTCTGCTCTAACCTACTTGAAGCACTTTGCTAGTTGTGCCCATTGCCAATCTCTACAAACAATGAAGCATTAATAGAATGAAGTAACGAGTTAGACATAATCAGAATAATGTCCCTCTGGTCCTCCTTTTCCCTCTTTAGTGTCAAACTTAAGGTTGTCACTCCCCAGTCAGAAGGAAACTTGAGAGCAAATGGAGTTTCCCTCTGTCCTGTGCTGTTCGAAGGCCATTGCTGCTGTTTGTTGACTCACACAGGAGGCTTGAAGAAAAGCTATAGGCCTTTGGGTTAGTTCTGTATTTCAGTCAAGTGTTTCTTCCTTTACTTCATATTGAAAAAAGTGTATTAAAAGTGTGTATTAAGCAAACTATATTAACAGCATAGTACATTAACAAGTATATTAAAAATATATATTTATTTTCAAATATGAAAAAAAAGGAAAGCTTCTTCTTATAATTACCTCCAAAATTACCTGGCATGTGCCAGGTTAGAGGGCAGTCCCACAGTATATGGCTTGTGTTTGCAACACAAATCTTTATATTTATCATTTCATAAAATATGCTATATCATATAATGCCATATTTCCTTGTATTCTCTGCAAATCCATTGTCCCAAGGTGCTTAAAATCTTAAGCTACTGCCATTCAAGCCACTCTGTGATGATTTCACTTGTGCTGTTTGATACTTCACACAGTTTGTAGCTTAGGGTACCTTGTAATATCAGTTGCAGGGGCTGTACTCTCTTCCTAGAAGATTCCTGAAATTTCCCAGCTTGTAGATGGCATCCCCTCATACTGAAGATAATGTTGTCTGTGTATCACCTTAAAATGCTTTTGTTTGGTTTTCCCCTTTAGGATTGCATGTATCCTTCCTAAAGGATAAGCAAGTTTGGTTAGACATGAGAAAATACAGGTGATCATGGAAGGCAACACTGAGATAGGCAGGATTGCACTGCCAATTTTCCGTGGGAGAGCCTGGGAGTGTGGAGTTAGCTGCAGCTGTGATGGTGTGAGAACAACAGCAGGATCTGTAGTAATAAAAATTCCTCACTATTGCTTCTCTTATCCATTTCATCTGAGCTGGAAGTGACTGTGGAGGCTTGTTTTGTTGTCCCATGCCTCTCTGCCATGGTTACACTCCTGCCCTGTCTCTCCTGTGGCAGGACCAGCCTGGCCCTTAGACCCAGCTTCTGGAGCAGAAAATTTTGGTTTGGGCCTCCAAAAACCTCGTTTAAGCATTTTCAGTAGGAATGATTTAAATCTGGGGTGCTGAACTTGGATATAACTTTCCTAAGGTAAGTGGGATCAGAATAAATCTCAAAGAGGGATTGTGCTCAACTTTTATGAGGAGCAAGTCTTGTCTTTCTTTTCTTAGACATGCTATCATGAATTTATTTTAATTTTTGCTGCTATCAAAGTGTAAATGTCTCACTGACTCACATTCCATGTCATGCCCTGAGTGCTCTCTGTGTAGCTGCTTTCTGTCTAACACTGCCCCATCTTCCTCTCCAGCTTGTGAAATGTTTTAACCTTGTTGGCTTTTGTCTAAATTTTGGTGAGTTCTTGAGTTCTATGAAGCTCTTTGGGTTTTGCAATATTTGTAATCACTCCTAACTGTACTAACTGATCAGCGAGGTTCATCCATGCTTAGTTTACTTCTTGCAGTGTGATTCATGAAGATGCTGGGCTGAGTTCTACCACTTATTTATCAACATCTGCAGTGGACTGTTCCTCAGAGCAGATGCTGTTTTTTCTAACCAGCTGTCCAAGGGCTGTTAAGTTGACAAAATATTCTTTCTGAAAAGCCAGTGCTAGGTGTGCAAGTAAACTTTCCTCCTTGAGCTGCAATTCCAGATTATTCACCTTCTGGATATTAGAGGATATTGTCAGTATGGTCCCATAGATGTCATTTCTACAACTCTCACTAACTGAATCCAGCAGTACTAGAGAGGCAAAACTTAACGTACTCCTCTGAGGAGCCAAGACTTTTCTTATGTTTTCTCCTGTTTCACTGACTTCTTTTAAGAGATGCAAAGACCACAGTCTTCCCTGAACAGACATTATGTAGTGCAATGATGCCTGATTAATTTCAGCTCAGAAGAATGATCCAGGACTGTCTTTAACTTCTCACAACAGAGAAGCCCAAAGTGCCAAATGCCTAAATCACCCCTTGCATTTGTTCCTATTGTCTTCAAAATACTCAGGGCTTTCATTCATGTCTTTCACAATTAGTATTTTAACTTTATGGGACTGTTTAGTAGCTGTAAAACACATTTGAAAATGACAGCCTTGACACATGCTTTTTCTTCTTTTCTTTTTTTCTTTTTCAGGAAGTATTTTGGCGAAAAGATAGGACTTTATTTTGCATGGCTGGGTTTATACACAGAATTCCTCATTCCATCTTCAGTAGTCGGGATTATTGTATTTCTATATGGATGTGTAACCATTGAAAGTGACATTCCTAGGTAAGCTTATCTGTGATCCATGATTTGTTACTTGAAAATGGTAAGACTGTGCTTTTTCTTATTAATCCTTAGTGAGAATAACTGGTTTTATCTTGTCTGAAGAGCAGTGATGTATCTTTACCAACCCTGTGAGCATTACAAACACAGAGGCATTGAACAGATGTTTGAAGGGCACACATTTATTTGACTGTTCAGTGTTTCACCTCCTGAAACAGAAATGTTGAGTGAGTCTACTGCATTGAATTCCTTTTCTAAGACATTAATTTGCTTTTCATGAGTGCACATAGCTCAGTGCTCAATCAGAAAGTCATTATGTAAAACTCACTGGAATTAATGCAAACACTGTCCACGACTCTTGGAACACGTTATTCTCAGTAAAATCAGACCATTTGTCTAAGTGAGATGAAAAATAGTTACAAGACATAGCAAATGCCAGCAGATCAAGGGATGTGATTCTGGCCCTCTTCTGCCTCCAGCCCTGGGGGCCCAGCACAGGAAGGACAGGGAGCTGCTGCAGCCAGTCCAGGGCAGGGACACCAAGATGGTGACAGGGATGGAGCAGCTCTGCTGCGAGGAAAGGCTGAGAGAATTGGCATTGTTGTGCCTGGAGAAGAGAAGGCTCCAGCGGGACATTAGAGTGGCCTTCCAGGACTTGAAGGGAGCCCACAGGAAAGATGGAGAGAGACTCTTGACAAGGGCCTGGAGTGACAGGACAAGGGGGAATGGCTTCACACTGACAGAGAGCAGGTTTAGATTGGATATTGGGAAGAAATTGCTCCCTATGAGGGTAGTGAGGCCCTGGCACAGGTTGCCCAGAGAAGTTGTGGCTGCTCCATCCCTGGAAGTGTCCAAGGCCAGGTTGGATGGGGCTCTGAGCAAGCTGGGATAGTGGAAGGTGTCCCTGCCCATGGCAGGGGGTGGGACTGGATGAGCTTTAAGATCCCTTCCAACTCAACCCATTCTATGATTCTATATTTGGTCTCCACAGTATTCCCCTTCTAGACACAAAAAATGTTGAGTTTTGTGTATCCTTAAGGGAATATACTACACAAAAACTGCCAAAGTCACACTGTCTGCTTCCAAGTGAAATAAAATTAATTCCTCTGTGTTATCTGTGTCCGACTTCTGCTGAAGACACGATACTGCAGTACTTATATGCTGATCACACTCGTGACAGTCCCTGAACCAACAACTTTTAAAATCACTGCAGCAGGACAAGGTTACTGATAGGTAAATGATGAACAGCACCACATCTGAGGCAGGGTCTGTTTTCTTAGCTTGATCTGAATAACTCTTGGTGGGCTGTGCTTGTCTGGGTGAAAGCTTGTGCTAATATTTAAACTCCAGTGAGATTTATGGCTAAGATGTATCTGCAGCACCCTCTGCTGCCTTTTTAAACAGAGAATTACTGTAACAACATGAGAGCTGGAAAGGGCTGCATGCTTTTCAAACCATATAATGTAAACATATTCATACTAGAGCTTGAATATTCCTTTTTTTTCACTTGAATTCATAAGGAAAAAGCTATTTCAGGATGGTCCATATAGGAACAATCATAATCACAATATGCCAGCTATCATTGAAGCAATGTGGCAACTCTCAGCTCATGATCCTGGCAAGGACATTTGAGCATTGCACTACTCAATTCACCTAAGTGAGACTGTACAGGTATGAAAGGCTTTCACATCCAAACCTTACAGAAAATACCAAGAGCATACTCAGCCTGGACAAGAAGTGTTTGGCCTGTTAAAGTGATACTGATAATGTTTTTTTTTTTTCAAAGATTTTTAGAAAATGGATACATACATAGCAAATAAGAATAAACATAACAACCTTACAGCAAAGATCTTAAAATCTGTAAAAAATCTGTAAAAAATATTTTCTCTCATATTTTTGTGGCACCATATTTAAAAATGTGTATTTTTACAATGGCACCGAATTTCCTTTGTGACCACTTCAGTCTTTTCATTAATTTAAATCTGATCTGTATAAAATCATGTAACTGACTGCAGAGATGGCAAACTCCACTTCTGTGTTTGAATTTTGGTTTTTTAGTATGGTTAACCTCAGTCTTCAGTGATGCTGTCCTCCTTAATTCACTAACACAGTGCAGTGGTCAGTCTGGTTGAGTGTTGCATCGTTTTCCTGTAGGTAAGGTGCCTACAAAGATTTTAAAAATTCCTACCCACGGCAATAAGCACTGAAGAAACACACAGCTCCCGTTCTCTGCAAGTGCAGGCCACATATATTGCAGATAGCTTGTAATAGCTGTGAAGTGCTGCTCGATATCGCTACTGCACACCCCTAGTTTCTGAGCTGGAATACTCAGAGGAACCTGTGCCCTTGTCTGCCACAGCAAAGAGATGTGTGACCAACGCAATGCCTTCACCATGTGCCCCCTGTGTGACAAGTTCTGTGATTACTGGAACCTCAGCTCTGCCTGTGTCACCGCTCGAGCGAGTCACTTGTTTGACAACCCTGCCACGGTTTTCTTCTCCATCTTTATGGCTCTCTGGGGTGAGTATTTCTTTGGAAATTACCAGTGCCTTTTGATGTCTGGACTCTTCAGTGAATAATAAAGTGCTGTTTGATTGAATATGATCCCTATGGCTTTGGGAAGCTGACGATCCTCAGAAGGCCAGGGAGAGCTGTCCGTGTTGAGACTGGCAAAAGCAATATCGCTGTCAACAGCAGCCTCTGGAATAAATGGAGAGGAGTTGTGTAGTTCAGGGAAGAAAAATATGTCCTTTCTTCCTGTACTGCCATGTTTAGAATCGTAGAGTCATCAAATCTGGAAAAGATCTACAAGGTCATCAAGTCCAGCCTTTGACTGATCCCCACCTTGTCAACTAAACCAGAGCACTGAGTGCCATGTTCAGCTGTTTATTAAACATCTCCAGGGAGGGTGACTCCACCACCTTCCTGGGCAGCCCCTTCCAATGCCAATGGGAAGAAATTCTTCCTGATGTCCAACCTGAACCTCCCCTGGCACATCTTGAGGCCATTTTCTCCACGGAGGAAATTGTGCCTTTAATGGAACTTCTAATCTTTGCCAGGTATTCGCTAATTTTTCTTCATTTTCTATTGACATGTCACATCCTTTCAACTCCTTCTGCATTTGGGGCCAGAAAGTATTTGAGAATTGGTATGGTGCAGACAACTAAAAGGGTATAATTTAAGCACAGTCCTACTTCCTTATGGGACAACTCAGTCACATAATTTTTATCAAAACTTTATGGGATTCCAAGAGCAATGGGACTATTATCATTTTAATTATAATATATTTTAGAGTGTTCCATTTAAACAAGCTTGCTTTTCTTTAATGGCAAATATCCCTGTCTCCATGAGGATATCAAAACACTTCATAAACATGAATGAATGCATTGTAGTATTACTCTTATTGTTTCTGGCCTTACCTCTGCCCTGAAAAGTGTGTATGCTGTGCTTGCATGAATTATTGCTGGTGTTATGCTCTCCTTTACTCTAGAGCTTGTTTATTGTGAAAGTTAAATATGTTATTGCTACTGTAAAACGATTTCTTATTTCCCTATTCATTGTTCCCCAAGTGAAATTATCATCCTTAATATGAAATTGAGCAAATATGTTATTGTGCTATAACCATCCCTCAGCAACCAGAGTGTTATTCTTTGCAACCCTATTAAGATTTTACAGCTTGTTTTAGAAAGGGCTGATTGGTGGCTTGGCATTGGGTGAGGACAGCAGAGAGTTTTTAAGGGACTTGCAGACAGAACACATCATGGAAGCAAGAAGCATTTATTTACCAGTTCCTGGAAGCCCAAGAGCAAACATTAGAGACTATGTGAGAATTATGACTGAGAAATAGAAAAAAGAGGATGAATTTATAGACTCTCAGAATAATTTATTTTACTATTTAAGATTACAGGGTAGACTAGCAGATTAAGTGTCACCTGCTGCTGTAAAGCTTAAGATAAATAAAATACTTTCTTGACAGAGAAACTTTACTGTAAACTTGCATCCATGCAAATGACAATTGCCACTGAACCTCATCCAGAACAATTGTATTTTAGTATCAGCAATGCAACGTGCAAAAGAAAATGTTGATATATCCTTGCAGTAAGACAAATTGGTAGAATCTGTTATGGAACAGAACAGGACAGAAAGTTCCATATGCACTGCTTTTAAAAAAAGGCATGTAAGAATAACAAAATTCTCTCAGATCTGTAGCCCTCCTCCAAAAAATGTTTCCCACAGATTGGAAAAGTCTGTTCTTGGGACCATGATAACTGAGCTTGTCAGTTCAAGAAAATGCAGCCGGCACACACAAAGAGCAGCAAAGCGAAATAGTGGAGCCTTTACTAACTCTGCCCAGCTTGCCTATTAAGTATTAGATTACAACAAATTTTGCTTCCCTACTATTGGAGGCTGTGCTGGTTGTATCTAGAGCTCAATCTATTGAATGGCAGAGCTCATTCACACACCTATTCCAGCTGTATATTTAAAAGAGCAAACTATGGGCCGGTTTCATTTCACGAGGGTGCTGGGCACAGGAATTCTTTCATCCTGCTTGTCTTCTCCCATTCTTTAGAAAGCAGAAGGCTTCCTATGGTTAATATCTCAAAAGGAATCATGCTTTTAGTAGCTGATCCTGATTCCTCATGAAGTGTCTTTGTGATTCTAGCAGTCCTGCTGCAAGTGTCCATATTCATAAGGATGCCTGGTTGACTGGGCTTGATGTCACTGGTGTCCTGGTGCTGAATTTCAGTGTCAGATGCTTTTATTAGAAGTTTTACAGAGTCATAGAATGGATTGGGTTGGAAGGGACCTTAGAGATCAGCCAGTTCCAACCCTTCTGCCACGGGCAGGGACACCTTCCACTTGACCAGGTTGCTCAGAGCCCCATCCAACCTGGCCTTGGACACTGTCAGGGATGGGGCAGCCACAGCTGCTCTGGGCAACCTGTGCCAGGGCCTCAGCACCCTCACAGGGAACAATTTCTTCCCAATATCCAATCTAAACCTGCTCTCTGTCAGTTTAGTTTTTCTGCTGGTGTAAGTCAGTGCAGACGTTCAGAGCAGCTGCTGCATCAAGCCAAGTACGTTCTTATAGAGCTAAATGTGGAACTGAGTTTTTGTATAACAGGAAAGAATGGAATGAGTAATAGCACCCTATAAAATAACCAAATGTTTTTGCATTTAGGATATCTAAAAACCCTTGAGTTTTCAAACCATGCTAAATATAGCTTTTATATGTTCTCTCTTCTGTAAGGGAGGAGCACAGATAGCAACTTAGTTGCTTAATGCCTGGATCTGTGTTCAGTGTGCTGCCAGTCCTGTCTTTAAATGATATTTATATCTTATATGATGGGTTGATACCTGTGAAGAAAATATTTGCAGCTAACTCTTGGGATAGATTATGACTTGTAAGAGCCAGGTTGTATTCACAGTGTTCCCACTTTTCACGGTGTAGATGCAGTCAAGGGAAGCTGATCTAATTCTCCACCATTGTCTGTCTTGTGGGGCTATCTACAAGATGTTCAAAGTGATGTAAACACTGCTGTGATCTAACAGTGTTTTTACAATACCCTTTTCACCCACTGAAAAAGTGAGGTGAAGCATAAGAAAATGGAAGACAGTGCCCCCAGTTGTCCATAGGTATAGCTTTTATTGGTAGAGTTTTGGTGGTTTAATCAGCATGTACTGGTTTAGTACTGATATTGATATCGTTATCTGAAAATAGGTGTCCACAAGCCAAGATTTATAAGTGCTATTTCTAATAAGTCTGTAAGTCCATAAATCACAAGCAACTAGGAAAAGGGCTCTATAGAGGAAACAGCAATTATGAGAGGACAGGCAGGAGACTGCGAATATGAGACAACAGTAAAACATCTGTTCCTTCTTACTAGTAAAAAAAAGGAGAAGCAGGAGGCTGAACCAGGGGCCAGTCCTTCAGAGCAAAATCACCATGTCTATGAAGGACAAAAGCATTCAACTACACCATTGTAGTATATTTCAAAATATCTTTTTCTACATATTGCTGGGGATCCTAGTTATTTCAGCAGCAGGCTAAACCTACCTCAGAATACTTCACGGTGAATTAAGAGAGATTATGTCATCAGTGGGTATCAGCAGATATGGGTTCAGTTCTGTTCTCTGACAAGAATTTACCAGTGGCTTTGGACAATCCCTGTTCCATCTTTCTGTATTTTACTTTTAAAAGACAGTAATTATTGTTCCCATGCTTTGCTTGAGTTCTTTCTTTAAAATTGGGCCTGAGACTGTTTCTTAGTGCTTAATTTTAAAGGGTCTAGCATAATGGGGTTCGAATATCAGTTGAAGCTTATAAGTAACAGAAATGTTTACCACAAGGCTTTATCATTTTAAAAATTGTTTAATTTCTTTTAAAGCTACCATGTTCCTTGAACAATGGAAGCGTTTGCAGATGAGATTGAGTTATTTCTGGGATCTAACTGGACTGGAAGAAGAAGAAGTAAGTCTCCTCTCCCTGGGCTAATTTACTGTGTTAATTATTCTATAGATGCATATTATATAAACATCGATACATAGATTTCTCACGAGTCTTCTCCAGCCCAATGCAGTTTGTAGCTGTGTTTCGATAAAGGACTGTAACTGATACAGTTTTGAGTATCAATGTTTATTCAGGAAATCCTCACCTATATTCTACTGGTCAGCACTCTGAAGTTAATAATGAATGTTGGAAAGGATTATAAGGTAAGAGCAGATCATGTTTTGCTGAGAATGCCCATATGGCATTGTACAGTGTGCAATAACACAATGACACTGAATAAATACTTTGTCATGTTACTTCAGTATGTGTAACAAGAATTCTTTGTGATGACGACAGCCACAGGTCACAGTACCATCAGCAATTTTTGCATCCAGGTCTGGGTGACATCTATGATGCATTAGGTACATCATCCTGAGCTCTAGGTGCTCACCAACAGAGCTGTTTCAAGACAATAAATGGTGTGTGTTTCTTTAGAAAGAGCTTTTCAATGAGCCATGGGGTGTCCAGCCATACCTGAATTGACTGGTAATGAGACATACTTGTTTATTGCTATTTACAGCATCCCTAATTTTGTTTTTAGTTCTGTCCTTTAGTTTGTTTTAATGACTGTCTCTCATTCAAGGATTCATTTCTAACCCTGACTAAAGAGAGTGCAATTACTAAAATCATAAGTGAATATCATACTAAGAACAGGTAGGCTTTGGACCTTCCCCTGGCAAAAGATACTGAGCTGTCTCTAGAACAGGGTCATATTCAGTAATTCAGAACTGTCTTGGTTTGCTGGGAGGATTTGAATCCATTTCTTCTCCTCATGTTCCGGCACAGTTCCTTAAACAACAGGTCACCTACAAGTCTTCAGCACTGCTAGCTGAGCTCAGCAAACAGGAGAGTGTAAATACCATAGGGGAAAAGCAAGATGACATCATGGACTTCATGATACAGCATGGTGGTAATGCTATTCCCCTATTTCCCAGATCAAAACATTTGGATCAAACAAAAAGATGACCCTGAGAATAGACAGCATGCTCCAGTATTCCTCTTCTTCCATCACTATCCTGTAATGCAGAAATATTCCTTCACTGGTGACTTGACAACAGCCTCCTCTCTTTTGTCTCTGTTTCTCAGCTTTCTCATGACTCTTTCCCCTGTTATGATGTGGATGATGCTCACAGCACAACCCAGTACTCCCAGTCTGTAGGTTGTGATGCAAACCCAGTGCACCAGCACATCAGAAATTACTGCTGGTCCCACATGGAATGTCAAACTGTTCCCTGCCAGAGCAGCAATCCTGTACCAAGTACAGGGCAAACTGAGAGGCTGGAGAGCAAACTCTGGGCTCTGTGGCATATTTGATGAACCCACCAGATTTTTCTGAACTGTAAGTTCGTCACTCACAACAAAAAATCCTTAGGTTTACCTTAATAGCTAAATTTAATTGGTTTAGCTTTGCAAAATGCTGTGAAATAATCTATAGGTTTGTGAGGTCCTGTGATCAAGAGACCTGAAGTGGTAAAAGTCTGTGGACAGGAACTGTGGGATCAGCAAGAATCCTTTGTTTATGGCAAGTGAAGGAGTGCCAGACAAATCTCAGCAAATGCTGAAGAACTAGGAACTTGGAATGATAAAATAAGGCTGGAATAGACCTTGAGGGGCCATCCCTTGTGTATTGTAGGATCAACTCTACTTAAATCATTATGAAGAGATATTTGTCTAATTTGTTCTTAAATAAATCCAGCAATGGAGATTTCAATTTCTCCCTAGGTAATCTACTCTAATGCTTCTCTATCTGTACTGCTAACAAGCTTTTCCTAGTGGTTTCTAAATCTCCTTGCTATATGTTAATTTTTTTCTCTCTCTTTTTTTTTTCCCCTTATTTTATCTTTCAAAGATCAAGAGAGGGATTACTTCTGTCTTCTTTTCAGCATAATTCAACACAGGATCATATCTCTGTCACCCTTGTTTGTTTAAGATGAACGAGAAAAAGATATTTTGAAATATACTACAGTGGTGTAGTTGAAAGAGCCTTTGCTCTTTCAGTTTTAGTTCCTAAATATTTTCAGAGAATCATAGAACCACAGAATGCTTAAATATCATCTCGTTCCACCCTCCTGCCATGGGCAGGGACACCTTCCACTACCCCAGGTTGCTCCCAGCCCCATCCAACCTGGCCTGGAACATTTCCAGGGATGGGGCAGCCACAGCTTCTCTGGGCAACCTGTGCCAGGGCCTCAGCACCCTCACAGGGAACAATTTCTTCCCAATATCCAATCTAAACCTGCTCTCTGTCAGTGTGAAGCCATTCCCCCTTGTCCTGTCACTCCAGACCCATGTCAATAGTTTCTCTCCACCTTTCTTGTAGGCTCCCTTCAGGAACTGGAAGGATTTTCTGTGTATCTTTTTATTCTTGTTCCTTTCTGGCCGTTTTCTGGCTGATCCAGGTCTTTTTTTAAGAATAATGGACATGTCTCTTGACATGACATCTTAAGCAGAAATTCATGCACCGTGTCATCTCCTGTCAGTTCTTGGTACTTCAACAAAAACCCACAAGTTAGATCAGGTTTTGTTCACCTTTTATCCATAAGATTCATAAAGATGAGGATAAATCTGTCTGTAGAAAGTTACTGGCATCAGGTCTCAGTGGTGGTGAAGTCTTTACAAGTGTTGAAAATTATGTTGGAAAAGGGAGAATTGTGTCTGATCAGGTTAGGCCAGAAGAAACCAGAAGTGGGATCACTTAAAAGAGTGAAAAAGGGACAAGGAAGAAGCTCAGGAGGTTTAAGAGTTTGAAGACTAGATGGGGTTAAGCTATTGATTATCAATTTCTTTAGAAACAGAAGTTACAGAACCAAAGCAGGGAGAAAAACAACCATAAATTTGAAGAGCTGAGAAGTACTTTGTGAGAATTATATTGAAATAAATGCCTTCAGTGTAATTTTTGTGGACATTGACTATAAACTTTTCACTAAATTGCTTTCTTTAACCACACTTGGCCAAATTTTTGCTTCAAAAGAGTCACACAAGAGATTAATGTAGTCAATTTATTTGTAAGTATCTTGGCAGTGGCACTCTGAGAAAGCAGACTCCCTAAGGCTTCCATGCATCTTTGCAGCTGGCAGCTGTACAGACTTAGAGAATTTGTGTTTGGACACCTGGAATCCACAAAAAAGAATGGGAAGCATTGGGTACTAACTAGAAAAGAGATAATTGTGTTGAAAAGCAACAGAGCAACTGATAAATAAATGGGAGAGGGAAAGGAAAGAAACAGACCAGAACCATGAGAGCAGACAAAGCCTTGGGAACACTGTGCACAAACACACAAGGAACCTCAGAGTTGTTTAGGTTGGAAAGGACCTCCAAGGTCATCGAGTCCAACCTTTGGCCAATCCTCACCTTGTCACCTAGACCGGCGCACTGAGTGCCATGTCCAGTCCTTCCTTGGACACCTCCAGGGACTGTGACTCCACACCTCCCTGGGCAGCCCATTCTAGTGCTTAACAACATTTCCAGTGAAGAAATTCTTCCTGAAATTCCTCCACTCAACACTCCTTGCCATAGATGTGTGACTGTGTAACCCAATCAAAGAGGTTGTGCATTTGATTCTAGTTCAGGCTGTGTAATAAGGAATAAGGCCATCAATAAACCAGGAGGAGGGGTGGGAGAATCCATACCCTCTTCTGCTTGGTGAAGAATTACAGAGGGACTCCAATCAATGATGTGGGGGCAGAATCTCTTGCCTTCCCATGAATCTTCAGAAATTGTATTTCCAGGATGTTCCTGCTTTCATTTTTTTGGGGTAGAAGAGATTTTCCTTCATTTTGCCAATGATCCTGTGCAAGCTGAAATAGAAATGCAATTATAAAAGATGAAATTTTAGAACTTGGGCAAGAACTTGGAAGTCAAATGGACAGAGAGTCTGCATTAAGCGAAATGCCAAGGAGTCTCTACTCCTTGGTCTTGGTATTGTTCAAATAGTCAAGCTGTTATACTGTTTCATTATAACAGGGAGGAACTTGGATGTCTGTCTTCCCTAGGCATATTTAATTTCAAGCTAAAATCCTGTGCTCTGTAAAATGTTTGCCAACTATTTTAGTTTTTTTGCAAACTAATTCCCAAAGTCTGATTCTTTCTTTTGCTATTTAAAGAGTTTAAAACCCCCCTGTAATTACTGAACCCTTAAGGGAAGTCTTTGAGGTCACTGTGGATTACTGCTGAGTTAAGGCAAATTAATAAAGAAGGTAGATTGAGTAAAAGAGAATGAAACAAAATTAAAAGCAAGCTGACTTGGTGACATTAAACATGTTTACAGATACATTCCAGTCTCACCTAACTTGATCTTGGTTTAACTTTATCTTCTCTACTATGGTTTCAAAATTCATTTTGATCTGATCAATTTGATGGTTTCACTTTGTCTTCCACCTTGCAAATTGTAACAGCAGAGTCCTTTTCTGAAGTTTTAATAGTGTCTACTAAACCACGAAGCACAAGATATTTTTATTTGCTAAAATCCTGAAAGAGGAGACTCTAATAAAATAACTGTGTAGCCCTCCTGGGAAAAAATGTCCAGCATTGGTGAAAGGGTAGTTCATAGCTACAATATTTTGTCTTGTCTCAAATCTCTCCTTTCATGCTCTCTGCATCCTCAAGTTTCTTGTGCCAGTGAGATCTTTAGTTTGGATTATTTTCTCCAGTTGCATTATCTCACATTTTCCCCATAGCTATTCTAACTTTCCTCTTGGGTCCATGTTTCCAAATATTTTTTAAATTCTTTGTATACTTTTTATTAACCTCTTTTGGGTTTCATTACTCTTTCCAGAGATTCTTCCCTGACCTTCATTAATTTCTTACTAACACTAATTATTTAATGATCCTTGGCTAGCCCTGTTCTTGTAAACAATTCCTTTCAACATTATATTTAAGTCCTATGTTTAGGAGGATGAGAGTTCCATTAGGATAGTTGAGGAAGGAATACTGAGGAACAAATGTTATCCCTCAGCTCTTTGGGGAAACTGTTCAGTACCAGTTATTGCTCCACTGAAAGACTGCACATGAAGGCACACTTTAAACATGTTTCAAGTTGTAAACTGTAAGAACAAAGTCAGGCGACAATTTCTTTGCTTTCCAAGGAGTTGGTAAAGGTATATGATTACATTTTTTCACACCCAGACTGTTGATCCAGAGACATGCCACAACATCCTGGGGCTTTAGTACATTTTCCTCTTCTGTTTCTCTCCTACCAAACATATCAACATGATCTCATTTACTTTAATTTATTCCTTTTCCATTGTAATGACCTCCTCTGTCCTTTCTAGAACTGAATTTTCTTCAAGACTCAAAACTGTTCAACTCTTTATTGGGAGTCTTGATTCCTTGGGGTGTTGGGATGGGTGACTCAAAGGCTGGGTCACTCAGGGTGGCACAAGCTCTTCCCTCCCCTGGTTTCAGAGAGGTTAAATCTGTCTTTATCCAGCACTACCCCACTAGGAACAGGGATCACCTTGAGGCCTTTCTTTGTTCCTCTCCTCCTTTCCAGTGACTCAGGAGATCCAGGCAGGTAAGCAGGCTTTGCCAGGGATGTGCTCCTTGGCAAACACACAAGATACGGAATCAGGTGCTGTTTACCCTGTTTATCAGGTGCTGTTACTCCAGACCCTTGTCTGGAGTGACAGGACAAGGGGGAATGGCTTCACACTGACACAGAGCAGACTTAGGTTGGATATTGGAAACAAATTCTTCCCTGTTAGGGTGGTGAAGCCCTGGCACAGGTTGCCAAGAGAAACTGTGGCTGCCCCATCCCTGGAATGTCAGGTTGGATGGGGCAGTCTGGTCTAGTGGAAGGTGTCCCTGCCCATGGCAGGGGGTTGGAATGAGATGATCTTAAAGGTTCTTTCCAACCCAGGCCGTTCTGTGATTCTACAATTTACACAATTCCACTTCTCAGTACAGGAGTATTTAAATGGGTTGGGTTTGAATTGCATAATGAACAAACATAAATGATGCTATATTCTGCTACAGTTACCCACAAAATATGTTATCTGCCACTGAAATGGCAGCATTTGGTTGTTTGGTCCTAGCTTAAGGGAGCTTCAGAATCTGAGACCATATTTCAAAATTTAGTTTTATAGGTACTCCCTCAAAGCACTGCTAATGTTCTTGCTCAATGAAAGCAAATAATGGCATAAAATCTGTCTGTCTGGCAAATACATTCCCATAATAGAACCTCCTAGTTTCTTTAACTAATTTTCTTTTATGTTGCTCTAGAACATCTTTAATACTGCATTTCTGTGTACTTGCTCAGTAGCTTTTAACACCCCTAAACTTGTGTTCACGTTACATGACTTATTCAAGCTTTTGCTTTAATTTTTCATTTATCAAATTTATTTTGAAAGTGATCTGGACTAAAAAGATTGTGAACATCTACCAGTGCCTCCAAGCTGAGATATAGAAGTATTTTTCCTTGGACAAGCATCCCATTAATAAGACAGTCTAAACAGATCCTTGGTGTGAATGACAAACTTCCCTAGACTTCTCGGCCCCTGCCTCCTGTGCCACCATAATAAAAAAATAGAGGGTTTAGTCCTTGATTTCTAATAATTAACCTTTTTGCAACAGAGAACAGCTAGGATCTCTGTTCTGTTCATTCCACACTTCCATCTTGCTTTGGGGCAGCAGCTGGGTCATTCCAATTTTTATTTGTGGAAACCTTCCTTCCCATCAGTGTGTACCGCTTAGCTGCTCTGCTTCTGTTCAGGATATTAGGATAAGGCTGTTCAAGGACTTTGCAGTGGGTCTTTGCCTTTATTTAGAGCATATGGCTTATTTTTTTGATGATAACTCCTTTGGTCTTTCGTATCTGGACTAGTTGCTACGGTTCTTTTTTGTTTTGTTTTAATAAATTCAAAGTGTTTGTCATGCATGCTTTGTAAAATTCCATTATCACTTTCTTTCTAAATCAAAGGGAAATTAGGGAGAGATTGGTTTGCATTATTTATTCTTATCAAACTGGATCATATTGCGTGGCGCAGCTGGCCGGCTTAGAGCTACCTCCAAAACCAGCTCAGCTGCAGCAGCTTGTGAGTACCTTTTTTTTGCCTGCTGTGCTCGTTCCCGGGCTGCCCTCGCCGGCAGCTCTTAGGCGAATGCAGCCACGTCCCAGGGGGTCCCTCGGGACACCCTCTGGACTCCCGGAGCGGAGAAAAAAGGCGAGACGGGAGAGCCAAGCACGTGGGATCTGATGGTTGTTTATTGTCTCTGTCCCATGTGCTCTCTCTCCCCTTGGGCTCTGCCACGTGGTTTTTCCCTGGTCAGGGGCGGGGCGGAGCCATGGCAGCCAACAACCAATCAGAAAGGGAGTTCCCAGCCCGGGACCGCCCTGGGACGGCCGGGTTTGGAGTCCTCTGCCACACAGTGTCAGTGGTGCCTGCCTCTGT
>VXAD01009339.1:0-92534 GCA_013399195.1 Dicrurus megarhynchus
CTGCGGTGGGATCGGGGCTGCGATGGGATCGGGGCTGCGAGATGCGCTAGGACCGCCGGCCGGGCCCTAACAGGCTGCCGGGTAAGAGGACACGGAGCTCCTGCCGGGTAAGGGCTGTCTCTGAGCTCCTCAGGAATTTGGGAATGAGGGCACGCTCCCACAAAGCAGCTCCGCACCGGCCCCGCAGCTGGAAAGGTGCCGGTAACGAACGAGGCCCGTGGACTTCCAAAAACCGACTCAAGGTGAAGCAATCTCGTATTAAGCAGCACAAGCTGCAAGGACAAAACCCCCCATCCTACACGAGAGAAACCCACTCGCAGCCCACCTAACACAGCTTCGCTGTCAGGCCTATGAATGGCTTCTACAATGCAATTTTCCTTGATTCCCAGCATCCCTTTTTAGATTCCATTGTTGTTCAGGCAGATGAATTTCTTTCTCTCCGTACCAGCAATCAGAGGGCCATTCACTGAGCCAGTAAATTAACTGCAAGGCTGTTTTCAACATGCTGCAGCAGCCCTCAATTATGGAGGTACAAAGTGCCAGGAAAGATCTCCTCTCACAGAAAATTCATCCAAAATAGCACCACCACCAGCACTGAGACTGCTTCACCCTTACCCTTCTCAAACTTCAACTCACAAGCACTGGTCATAAATCCCACTGTCCCCAAGCTTTGCCATTAATATAAGACCTGAAGAGATGACACAGCAAATTCAGTGCTGTGTTTGGCCACAACGTGCCTGGAGAACCTCTAAAATGTTATCTTTTACTGTCAAATTGATAAACTGGTGAAAAAGTGTAATTTAAGAGAATTAGAGATGCACGGCCAGCATTAGCTTAGTTCAAATGTCTGATAAAATATCAAATGTACAGGGTGCACAGAATTAACATGTTCATTTAAAACCATGGACACATCCAGAGATGAGACAGGAGGACGATGGCTGTTAGATGGGTGTTTCAGGATTGCACTGCTCTTTTTTAAGGTTGGTTGAAGTATTTCTTTACAGGGAAAAAAACCTTTAGTTTTCTTTAAAAGTAAAAACAGGTATAAAAAGCTTTTAATTTACCGTATCTTTTACATCAAAACACAAAGAATATTGATATGCTGAGCAGGACACACCATATCAGTATTTCCTAAAGGAGAAGACACACAACAGGTTGAATTTTAGCAGTTTTTTTAATGGTGTCAAACAGGAAACCATCTATTCTTGCATCTTCTCGATTGTTTCCTCCTTGTACTTGCCCTTCTCCTTGCCAACCTGGCGGGACTTGGCTTTACGCTCCAAGATCTTCTTGCGGTCCTTGTCCAGCTTTAGCCTGGTGATCACCACCTGGGGAGAGCACAAGGAATTCAGGGTCCCTGCTCAGGGTCAAGGACAGCAACCAATGCCAAATCCACCTGGAACCACAGCACAGAGCTGATCCCACCACCACAAACGCAGCAAAGCTGGCCTTGGACACTTCCAGGGATGGGGCAGCCACAGCTGCTCTGGGCACCCTTTGCCTCATCACCCTCACAGGCAAGGATTTCTCCAACAATTCCTGTTCATGCTCCCTGTCCTTTCTGTTCCTGCCTCTTCAAACTGGCAAAGAAATCGATGTGTTGGTATTACTGAAAGCACTACTTGGAAAATACAACAATAAAATCCTAGAAATCCCATATAGGCACACTTCTCCTCAATTCTTTCTGCATTTAGGTCTCTCTTAATTGCAATTCCCACCTCTTTACCTAGGAGAGGTACGAACTGTTCACACAGCCCACTCCAAGTCCGTAACAAAGCATTCCTCTGTTCCCTTTGCATTAATAACCAGAATCTTTATGCAAAGCTTTATCAAGGTCTGCTTCCCAATTAATGAAAATTTTCACAGAGTGAAGAACCAGCAGAAAATTCCATTTCTCTCACTACTATTCAGCACACAAGTACATGCACTGGCTCCACCACAATGTCACCTTGTCAGTCAGATGTTGTTGCTGCACACAAGTTGTGATGTTTTGGAGTAATTCTGCCCTCCCTCTGCTGAACACACCAACCATTTACACCAGAAAACCTGTTACAACTGGATTTTTTCCACCAACACTTCCATCTTTGCGCCCACATGGCAAAGCTGAAGCAGACTGAATTCAACTGCTTCAAACCAGGTTTTGGCAAGTTCTTGTGTTTAGTTTGAAATGGTTCCTGTTATGATCTAAATAGGCTTTGCCTGGTTTTCACCAACTCTGAACACCTCAGGCTAAATCCAGATTCAGTTCACAACAGCCTGCAAGAGCAAATCACAATTCTGAGCAGCTATTTAAGCTTTTCCAACACCTCAGCCAGTGCAAGTGCCACACAGCAAAGATGAAGGATTGTTTTAAGTGATCTATTTTGTGCTTTGAAAACATCAATCTCTTCAAAGAAGCACATTAGCAAGATCCCAAAGTCTCTAGCAGCTTTCTAGTCCTAGAAACAGCGAGGAGTTCTTGGTTTCAACTCAATTCTCTGCTCACGACACCCTAACATTTCCTTGATGCAGCATCTCCATTCATTATTCACAGAATGGCTTGAGTTGGAAGGGGGCTTAAAGCTCATCCAGTGCCACCCCCTGCCATGGGCAGCAGACACCTCCCACCAGCCCAGGTGGCTCCAAGCCCTGTCCAACCTGGCCTTGGACACTGCCAGGGATCCAGGGGCAGCCACAGCTTCTCTGGGCACCCTGTGCCAGGGCCTCCCCACCCTCACAGGGAAACATTTCTTCCCAACAGCCAATATAAGCCTATTCTCTGGCAGTGTCAAGCCATTCCCCCTTGTCCTGTCACTCCAGGCCCTTGTAAAAAGCCCCTCTCCATCTTGCAGCTCCTTCAGGCACTGCAAGGCCACAGTGAGGTCACCCCAAAGCTTTTCTTCTCCAGGCTGTACAATCCCAGCTCTCCCAGCCTTTCCTCCCAGCAGAGCTGCTCCATCCCTCTGCTCATCCTGGTGCTTCCTCTGGACTCTCTCCAGCAGCTCCAGGTCCTTCCTGTGCTGGGCCCCAGGGCTGAGGCAGCTCTGCAGGTGGGGTCTCAATCCCCCCCTGTCCTGCTGCCCACGCTGGAGGATCAGCCCAGGGCATGGGGGGTTCAGGGCTGGGGCAGGTCCAGCTCTCACCCAGCAGCACCCCCAGGGCTGCTCCATCTGCTGATCCTGGGGGTTGCTGTCACCAAAGAGCATCCCCAGCACTTGGTAACAAGTTCTACCCATCCCAGAGAGCCCACGAGCCCCCCAGCTCTGCTGGCAGGTGCCACCGTACCTTGCTGGGGTGGATGCCCACGTGCACGGTGGTGCCGTTGGCCTTCTCCCGCTGCACGCGCTCGATGTAGATCACGTATTTCTTCCTGTACACCTGCACCACCTTCCCGATCTGCTGGCCCTTGTAGTGTCCTCGGACCACCTGAACACAGCAAACACACTGAGCCACGCTCCAGAAGCACCCCTGGAACAGCCACCCCATCTTACAAACCACGACTGAATTATCCAGCTGAGCTGCACAGGCTGAAACCCCGACTGCTCCTTGCACACACAGTCACAAAGACATGAGTGACTTGCCAATTTCAGCATCACTAACACGGAAAATATAATGGATCAGAACTGTGCTTCTCCCCCATCTTCCCTGCAGTAAACCCTAATGAGGGAGTTCTGTAGCTTTTTCCAATTTTCAATAGTTTTTACCCTAACTTTTCACCTATCAGTAAGTACTATATAAAAAAGCCACTTAACTTGGATTCATTTCTAACCCAATCTTTGAAATACAATAGGTAGCAAACAGTCTATAAAAAACCCCATTCTTTGCTTTGTGTTTTATTGCTGAAAGTTTTTAATTTAGCATAATAATCAATGTAAAAAACTGAAGTGCAGCAAAACTGCCAGCACCCTTCTGTTCCTGGTATCTTCCTCGTTACTGAAGTGAATTTAAGGAACCCTCAAGAGACCAAATCATGACTTGATTAACTTGGATTATTTCTGCACTGCTTAGGGCAGTGCTCCAGCACCAATGTGAATTTGTGTCGTGCTTCCCTTTTGCACAGGCTACACATGGAAAGAGAATCCCAGAATCAATTGGGTTGGAAAAGTCCTCCAAGATCATCGAGTCCAGCCTGTGACCAGTCCCCACCTTGTCCCCAGCCCAGAGCACTGAGTACCACCTCCAGTCATTCCTTGGACACCTCCAGGGATGGGCACTCCAAACCTCCCTGGGCAGTTCCAGTGCCTGACCACCCTTTCCATGGAGAAATTCCTCCTGAAAACTCCACAGAGAGAGAAGTTCAGGTGTGACAGAGCAGCCTGGGGCGGGGCAGTACCTGGACCTCGTCGTCCTTGCGGATGGGCATGGAGCGCACGTTGTACTTCTGCCGCAGCTCCTTGGACAGGGGCGAGGACATGATTTTCCTGCGGATGTGGGAGGGGGCATTGAAGTGCCTTTTGCGGTTCTTGCTGCGGTCCGAGGTCACAAAGGGGTTGAACTTCATTTTGGCTGCACAAAAAAGCCCCAACAGTTGGAGAGGTGCTCACAACACACACACTACACCTCACCACCCTCACCCACAGAGTCTGCCAGGGCATAAAAAAGCAATTCGTACTATTTTTAATGCCATCACTGATTAACAAACCCTCATATCCTGGACTCCAAAAAAGGTTGAAGGCTCTTCCCTGACAGTGACTCTGATTGACACACGTGCACATCAAACCATTCCATATAAACTTCCCCATTCTCAGCACTCAGGACACCTGCATCCTGCCCTGCAGTCACACCACTCTAATTTATAACATTTATAAAAATGTATATTGTGGGCTCGCAGAGGGAACTCGCACTGCTCCAACATCTCAATAAAGCTCCTTACCAAAGTGCACAGGTAACACCTCTACAACTCCAATATATTTCCGACCTTTCCTAAACAACTGCGCTACAAAATTGCCTGTCAGGGCACTGTTTATCCCGATGCCAAAGGATCATTAAAATTAAGGATAAATTAAAGGCTGTTTTTGCTCAACTCCACAATTTTAAAGTGCACACACTGGCACCTCGCGTGCGGGCTGGGCTGTGTTAACACCGCATCAGGAAAGCACAGACTGAACCAGGCCGACCTCCCCCCGGAGCCCCAGCTCTCCCCGTCCCGCAGCTCCGCGCGGGCCCCCGGCCACCCGAACCCCTTCCGGCTCCCTGCCGCTGCCCCGCGGAGGCCCCGCCGGCCGGGGATGGCCCCGAATGGCCCGGATGGCCCCGGATGACGGCTCCCGATGCCTCACCCGCTGCCGCCGCCGCGCCGCCCGCCCGGAAGAGGAGCCAGGAGCGCTTCCGCTTCCGCCGCCGCGTCTCGCGAGAGCCGCGCGCCCGCCGCGCCCCCTGGCGGCCGGGGGTCACGGCTGCAGCGGGGACGGAGCGAGGACACAGCGGAGAGAGCGGGAGGTGACCCGGGACAGGCCCGCGATACCGCTGGGACGCATCTGGGCATCATCCCTGTACCCACCTGAGCATCATGCCCTGGTGCCGACCCGGCGTCAACTCCTGGTACCCATTTGGGCATCATCCACAGTACCCGCCCGCCTGGGCACTGTCCCCCAGTACCCGCCTGGGCATCCTCGCTTTCAGTCCTCCCTTCCTATCCAAGCAGCACTTACTTCTCTCCATGTCCAGCCCCTCCAAGAACGAGGGTAAAAACAGGAACACCCCCCTGGTTCCTCCTCCCCAGCCCAGCCCATGTCCCTCAGCCCAAAGGGACACCAGTGACACCAGCCTCATGTCCCTCAGCCCAAAGGGACACCAGTGACACCAGTCCCATGTCCCTCAGCCCAAAGGGTTCCCCAGGACTTCTGCCAAGTTCTAATTCCCCTGCCCAGCCCCTGCTCCTGTGTCACTGTCACCTGCATCCCTGTCCCCACAAACCACCTCACCTGCACAAACCACTTCCCTTTCAAGGTAGACGTGGTCCTAGTACAAATTTTCAGGACACAGATTAATTTATTCTCCAGGAAAATTGGAAGAAATGAACCAATTAGTTGGCTGAGACACTGCTTGGTTGGGTTTGGGTTGGGTTTTTTCATAAAGATAAGCTGGAAAAGTTTGGGACTGAGTTGCAGCAGGCTGAGATTTGGACAAACACCTTCCCCAGAGCCTTTATTTATCATTTATACAGTAAGGGACCTTCAGCACCACCCCATCACTTGTGGAAATCTGAGTTCCCATCACTGGAACAGGCAGGATCTCTTCCTTCACAAAGATGTTGTTATTAAGATGGTGCAGATTACCTTGAGCCCAAACTCACTGTGTTGTAACCCTTTACTGTTTAATCTTTAATAATTGCCTCAGACACTTATTTCTAAATAGTTATGAAGCAAGGCTAATAGGACATTAAAGGAGACAAAAATTGGCTTATTTCATATCCCAAGGAGCACAGTGACTAAAGCCAAACCCAGCAAGTCCCAACCACCGTCCACTCACCTTCCCTTAAAAAAAGGGAGGTTAGGACACTTGGTACTGTACAAAACCAAGCACTGAATGTCCAGACATGACTCAGGGCCGATTACAAAAGATCCTCGTGCTAACTTTCACCACAGTGACCTGGCTCCCAGTGATTTCACTGGGTGATAACGCTCAGTCCACTGAAATCATAATTAAAAACAAAATAAAAAAAGCCCCTTCAGATTGATTTTGCAACCCGAGTGCAACAAGAAGCCAATCAAAACACGTAAGAGTTTTATTTTTAATTATGGAACTATAAAGGCTAATAGTTTATTAACATAAGGTTGCAAATTAAAAGACAAATATGCCAGAACTCCTTAACAGTCTCCACTGTAGAAATGTAAAAGACTTTGTGCTTTAAACGTCGCTGTACCAGACACCGCAGGGCTGCTCCTCCTCCCTGCCCCTCTCTCCCACATTCCAAGGAGAAACCCCTCACTGACACCCCCAATTTGCAACTTTGAACAACTCTTCCAAAGCAGAGCCTCATCACGGCCACTGCCAGCCCCAGGAGCCCGTGTGTCACACAGAGAAAGAACATTAAATGAGAAATACTCAGGAACTGGTGGCAGACAGGGCCACCTGCATCGCAGATCTCACTTCTTACAGCGCAGTTGAATGCAAGTATTTGAGAGATCAGATCAAATATTCCCAGATGCATCTCTCCTGGATTTTTGTACGCCACTTCCATTTTATTTTCTTAAAAAAATCCTCTTCAGCAGTCCAGATACTGCCTAGAATACACCTAATAACTTCCCCTAGAGCTAAAAGTTCCTAGAATACACCTAATAACTTCCCCTAGAGCTAAAAGTTTTTAACTCCACCATTGCAAAGCATTCTATGCCTCAAGTTCTCACTGTAGGGTGGAGTCTGGAGTTACAGGGAATCATTTAAAATGGGAGTTTCAAATATTTTACTTCCTACAGAGATGTCTTTCTTGGAAACCCAAATACTTCTATGAAAACACTGACTTGAAAGGGCAAAGTCAGGAAGAGGGATGATCACCTACAACTGAGGCTTTCCTTCTGCTCTGACTCGAAATTCTTTTGTTTGCAAGGACATCTAAAAGCACAACTAAGCTCATTTTGTCTTCAGAAAACTAAAAATAGAAGTGAAATCTCATGGATGCAGAGGCAATAAATGCCTTGCTTTCACATTTGGACAGATGAAGAGCTGCAGTACCATGGTGTGACCCGAGCCAGCCATGCCCGAAGGACAAGCTCAGCCCAACTTCCAACAGCCCCAGAAGGTGGCCTTGGCTTGGCAGCACTCAAAGGCTTAGACCTGGTTTAGAGAACCAAGGTACAGACTGCATCTCCTACCAGAACTTGAGTACAATTTGGTTTCCACATCTAGCAAAAAAAAAGAAAAAAAGTGATTTATTACCTTATTGCAGGGGATATATTGGCAGAGAGAGCAGGCTCGCTGAAGTGTGTTATTTCCAAAAAAAAAAAAGCCCCAAACAAACCAATTTCACTGGTCTGGTTTAGAGAACTGGCCTGGACTGCACAGGAGGCAGTTTAATACAGACAGGGAATGGGGAGAAGGATGGGGATAACACACCAGGGGACACGAGGAATCTGCAACCCACTTTGTTTGTGTCAAAGAAATTGTACCAGGGGAGAAATTTCAGAAAATGAACTGTACAAGTGCACTGCAAAAACCTCCCCTTGCCCAGCTCAGCAGAAGGATGCACTAAATAAATCTCAGCATAAAGGAAGATGCTAAAATATTAAAAATCTCATCGTTGTAATCCACTGTTCCCAAGCTGTCAGCAAAGACTCACCAAATCCAAAAGGAAAAACTAGGACATTTCAGATGTGAGCTTCAGCTGGTCACAGTGGATTAGAGGAAATCCTTCAGCCAGCAGGAGAAGCAACTGCCATGGAAAATCCCACATCCAGAGGGTACCGCTCGCAGGCACACGGACACGCGCCCCGAATGAACACAAGCATCTCGTTTTCAAGTTGATTTTTGTAAATGGAAGAAGAAAAAATGTAAAAAAAAAATCTATCCATACATGAACGGGTACAGGAAGTTACACAATCCAGTTTACACCTAAAGTAAGAGCAATCAGTCCAGAGTAACAACGGGGGAAAATTCCAATGCTGTCACTTGTCCGAAGTCACTACAGGGCAGAGCATGGCAGGGGGAGAGCAGCTGGCTGCTTCTTTTTGGTGGGTGGATAAAACTGGCTACACCTTCCCTGCTTCCACAGCAACGAGACAATTTCAACAGACGATCAGGAATTCTTCTGAAATGCATCTGACTCTAACAAAAACACTGAATATTCAACGATTCGTATCATCACAGCATAAAGTTTGGATATTCTGCCTCCAGGAAAAGGCCATGGATATCATCCAAGAGAAATCCTGCACCCATCTTAAAATTTACAGCATTGAGTTCAAGATTTTTATTTTATGATTAATTTTTTTTTTTTAATCCATCCTGGAACACTTAAAATTTGTGTATCCTCAGCTCAGACATTCACAAGGCATGCGGAGACTGTCACTACTCAAGGAACATTGATGAGGCTCTGGAAAATGCACTGGTGGGCATTTGGTCTCATTTTTGTGACCTTGTGCCCACCACGACATGCAAGACAGCCCTGGCAGGAGTTTTCCCCTCACACCTCCGTTTTTTGGAGGCTCCAGAAGACAAGGCTCGAAGGAATGGACAGGGATGCTCAGGTACCATTTTAAGGAATCAAACAAAACTCCCAGCAAGGGTCAGCCTGTGGGAATGCTGCCCTGTGCACCTGTGGGAGAGCAGTGTCAGTCCAGGGCTCAGAAAAGATGCCTGACTGAGTTTTAAAGGAAAAGGGAGGCACCTTAAATCCTGAAAAGTCAGAATTCCTGTGTTTGACAGGTGTGTTGAATACACACACACAGAGCAGAGGAAGCTGTGCTCATCCACCCAGAAGGCTGCACCATTTTTCTGAGCACAGAGAATATAAAACCTCTTTTCAAAAAGAACAACAACAATAATAAAGCAGAAGTGCAGGATCCAGACTTTTGGGTGGTCTGTGTTTAAAAACAGAAGAAATAAAAGCTAATGCTGTAAAGACAACTATTCCCTTTCAAAGCAAAGGCCACATAAAACTGTGTTGCTCAGTTTGGTTTTTACTTCATGCCACCTGTAAACACAAGACTGGATATTCAGTTAGTGGGAAGAAATGAAACCACTTTTACATCCAGAGTAAAAGAAATGCCCTCCACTGCTGGGATCACAGATTATCCAGGAAAAGGTAGCTGGGGAAGGCTTCCTCTTCTCCTCTGTTCACTCCATTAGAAAGGTTGTATCTGAACAACTGGGCTTTCAATAAAAACATACAACATTTCCTGATATGTTATTTCTGCCCTCTGTCTCTTAGGTTTGCTGTGGGGACTAACACTTTCCATTCCTCACCAACAGATACATCACCTTTTTGGCACCATGGGTGGAATTTCTTCCTCATGTGTAATTTTGCCCTATACAAAAGTCGATTGTCTGATCATGCAAATCCAACAGAACTCCAAAAAGTGCCACAAGACAGTTCAGCTCTTTGCCATTTACTCCCTAGTCTGTACACTGCCATAGAGACCTCCCAGAGGACAGACTGTCATCCTTACTTAGATCTGATATGGCATTTCAACCTCTCTTTCTGGGGGGAGGGAATCGAAACCCACACCCTGATTCCACTGATTTTTCCCTCTCAGAGCTCTGAAATGCATGGAGATTTCTTTGATTTGTTGAAGATGTCTTCACTGAGCAGCCTGATTAGAGAAAAACATACTGATTCAATCAAATAGAAAATAAAGACAAAAACAGGTAGTGGTAGATCTCTCAATCTTTGCTCCTGTCCTTGGAGTCGAGGGTAGAGTTTCACTGCTACTGCATTTTGCCCAGCTGGATCTTCTTCCAGGCCTCTGATGCTGTGAAAATGCAGGAGTCGAGGATCCCAGCTACAGTAAATGTTCCTCCAATGATGGCACATATCTGGAATTACAGAGAGAGGAAAGACATTTGTCAACAACGAGGGAAACTTTCACGCAGCTCAAACTGGAGGAAGGATCCTGCTGCTGGGGTATTTTCTGGAAGCACAGTAAGAACTGGGTGACAGCACAGGGGATGGAATTACATGAGAATCACTCACAAAAACCATTCCCTGCAGTGGAATAAATTAGTCCTGAACTCTTCACAGCCTGAGCCCATCACAAATCCCAGCTCCCACAGCACGAACACTGCTCCTTTCTGGGCTAAACCCCACCTAACTCAACTTTCTAGAAGCTCTGTGTTGCTCACATCTTCCTACTACTGTTTTTCTGTTAAAAACACCACAGCCTTGTAGTCTTTTCCCCATTTCACAAGATAATCATTTACAAACAGGCAAAAGACACTGAAATAGCACGTGAAGGGCAGTGACTAACAGAGAAGCCAGCTCCCAGCGACACCACAGCTCACCCTGTCTAACACTTTCCATGACAAGGGCTGCTGACAGCAGCCAACTTAACTCTTTGTGGGACAAAGTTTTCCACACAAGATGTCTTGGGTCGAATTAAAGCATGTAATCACTTTCAAGAACAGAGTTAGGGAAAAAATTAATCACCTGATTAGCATTAACAGCCTACTTCACTTCTCAAGTGCTACGAAAACACAGAAATATTCTGTGTATTCTGTCAATTCTGTCCTTGTGGAAACACAGTCACAGAATCATTTTAGGCTGGAGAAGACCAACAATACAAAATATTTCCCTGCTACACTGGCTCACTGGTTTGGGATTACTCTCTCCTTCAGCTCCTAGCTCATAACAAATCCCCTTTTTCCAAAGCAGGCCCTTGTCAGGAGATTAAGCTCCGTATCTTGTTCCCTTCTCACAACCCAGTGTTGTTATTCTCAGAACCACCTCATCCTACACAAGGTAAAAGACCAAATTAAAAGAGGATCACAGTTATGAAGTAAAAAAATGGGTGGGACTCAGGAAATTAGAACTGTGTAATTAGAACATGGCTGGTAACGTTTTTAGGTTACGTTGTGGTGTATCACACTTTCCGTGTGAGCACTGCCTGGTGGCACCCTGGGGCTTTCTTCCCCTCCTGTGGTGTTTGAATTCTGCCTCCTCACCAGCAGGTAGCTTGTATTAACCCAGCCATGAGCGTAACTCAAATGTTTTTGTATCAAAACCAGTGTGGCAGCAGGAGCAGGGCAGTGCCTGTCCCCTGTGCTGGGCACTGCTGAGGTCACACCTCGAGTGCTGTGTCCAGCTCTGGCCTCTCATGGTAAGATGGACACTGAGGGGCTGGAGCATGNAACATCATAAAATTGCAACACAGCTGGCACAGAAGGGAACTGGTGCCACGCTACACGCAGCGTGCCACGTCTCTGCTCCCACACAACACCCCGTGGGCAAAGTCACAGACAGAAAAATAACGTAAGAGCAGCAGCAGCGCTGAGGGGAAGGAACAAACAGCTCACTGATGGTGAGCGAAGGCAGTGAGAACTACAGCTCCTTTCCATGTGTATTTATAAGCAAGATATGAACATTTAGTGAGCTCAGTGAAACAAGGAGCTGCAGGAAATGTGGCTTTTGCAGGACACTCAGCATTCCAGCAGATCAAGGCTGCTGAAACCAGAGCACCAGCCTGAGGCAAAGTCAGGATTTTTAGGGGACAAGTCCAGCTCCTGCCCCTGTGGCCCCCTCCCTGCTGTCCCTCAGGGCATGACACAGGGTGACTTCCCAGGGAAAATGCCCACCACGGAGCTGGGTTATTTCACTTCAGAGCAGCTCAGCTGACGGGAGATGTCACACCACAAACACAAACCCCGTCCAACACCCAGATTCTGCATCACACAGCAGGAAAATCTGACTTCAGTGCAGCAGCCCAAGGGGCTGGGGAATTGAAAAAAAAACCTATAAATTCATCTGCAGAGCTCTGTAGTGCTGAGTGGGGATGAGTCACACACACCTGGCACTGGCTCGGGGCCTCCTGCACACAGAGCTTTGAGTCCCGGTGACGAAAAAAGGGCTTGGAGTCCTTGTGACAGCACTGGGCTCTAGGTCAGCCCAGGAGCTGCCCCACGGTGTTTCTTTATCATCACAGTTCTAATACGTATGGGAGGCTGGCAGCAGGCACTTCTTTAGATTTAATGGAATGAATTACTGGGAATGGTCTGTGTTTAGCTCTGTGAGGTCTGTTTGACTCAGGCCCAGCCATTAAAGGATGAAGGGGAAGAGACAGAGATGTGGAATAATCCCAGCAGTGAGAGCCCATCCAGCAGGAGGAATGCACCTTGAGCAGAAGGTGATCACAGGAGAGTGGGCTGCAGGCTCGTGCCTAAAGGAAAACATGAGTGGGGATGTAGGAGGAGGCAAGGCTGCAAGCAAGGTGACAGAAAGGCAAATGTCAGACACATGACTGGGCTCCTCTGGGATGTCCTAAAGTCTGAAAATTACTTTTAAGGACAGAGAGGATCAGTAGGACACTCAAGCAATTCCTAGTAAGGCAAGCTGCAGAATCCCACCCAGAGCTTTTCAGCACATCTTGCAGAACATTGTCTTGGCTTGAAAAATGCCACAGGACTGAATCTGTGACACCTCTCAGTACCAGTCCCCATGGCTGAAATTACTCTGCCTGCAATCTTCCTGTTCCAGCTCCCCCCCAGTTATTTCCAGTTTAATTCTTTTTCACACCTAGAGGCCAGATGAGTCCTCTCACACAAGGAAAAAAAAATTCTTTGGATTTTGAATGCTTCAGCAGAACTTTGGCTGCTTTTCTGCCTGCTCTCCCCTCCCAGCCCCTACACTGATCTCATGATAAAACATTCTTTCAGTCTGGCCACTTAAAGGAACTCATGAATTTTCAGCAGAGAAACTTCTCCCCTTGCTCCATAACCTCAACCAGGAGGTCTTGAATGGCTTCTCTTTATGAGGGATGAGTTGATTTTAAGCAGTGCAGTCTGACAGGCAAGAAAACCTGTGTTTAACACTATGCCAAGTGTCTGTCTTAACTCCAGGCAAACTCATGGAACAGTGACAGTGGCAGCACTGACCCACAGTATAAAATCTTATTTAGTACTGAACTTTTTGGAGCACGACATGTAAAGTAAAAAAAACCTTATGCTAAACCAAAGCCTTTGCACAGGAAGCAGCTCTCACATGGTACAGGAAATCACGATAGCTCTCCACACCACAAAGATCTGAGGAGCAGGCATGAGTTAGAATGGGACAGAGAGGATCTGGGAATGCAGCTACAGGGCTGGAATGCTGCTCTTAGCAGTGCTGAAGTTTTGGAGGGCAAACTCATTAGTGACAAAGAGCATCAGATAACCTTGGCAGCAGCAGCAGGAGATGCCTTTGGCTCTCTGCTGAACAGCCAACACCCCTCTCCCGTGGGATCATCCCTCCAACACTGACACCACCACCCCCCTTAGAGCTTCTTTTGAGTCCACAGGATCACCCCCCATCCCCAGGACAAATTTAAATGTCCTGAAAGCCACAGGGGTGCCCAAGTACACAGTGAAGGAGCCCCAATCCCAGAGCCTGTCTTGTGGTTTTTAAACTGAACAGCTGCTGCTCAGAACAAGCTGCTGCTTTCCACGGCCAGGCAGTGACTCCACACACCCCAGCCCAATCCCTGCTGGCCCTCAGCCCAGTGCTGGTCATCACTAACTGGTCTCCAGAGCAACTGTGATGCAAAAGGTCACGCTGGAGATATAGGAAAGGGCTAAAGAACAGATCATGTCATCCAAACAGGGCAGGGAAAGCAAGGCCGGGGGTGTTTGGATCCTCTGCAGCGCTGCTCCCCCCTCCAAGCTGTTCAATGACACCCCCAAGGCTGTAAAGCTGAAATGCAGAGCCAAGGCTGCCCTCCTGTACAGCAATCCTGGCCCAAAGGAGGGACAGAGCAGCTCACCAGGGCCAGATGGGCCAGACTGAGAGCCAGGATCCAGCCCCCAGAACAAAGCTCTGCCTCCACACCAGGAGTGTCCGTCACACCTGGGTGACATCCTGACACAGCTACTGCCAGCACCAGCATCATCCTCACGCCTCCAGAGGAAGGACATTCAACTGGAATGGCCCCCAGTGAGCTGCTTGACACCACAGCCATTTACGAGACCAAACAAAGCAGCCAAAAATCAACTGTAAAACTCTCCTTAAGCAGCCCAGCAGCCAGAAAGCGCCTGGCTAACTTTAAAGACAGAACAGGGCAAAATTCAAGCTGGGGCCAGTGATTCAACACTCAGACTTAGTCCAGTGAGGAATACGGTGTGTGGAGAGGACTGTTCCTTTGGGGAAGAGGAGAAACTGAAATTCTTATTTAATGAAAATGAATCAACCTTTAAATATTTTCAGAAACAGAAGTGGAGCTGCTGTTCCATTTTTGGATTCTGAGTAGGAAACGTACAGCTGAGTTTTTGAGGTGATGGGATACGAACTCAAATGAGATACAAACCCAAAAGGTCACTGTGGCAACCAGGGAGGAAACCCTCTCCTGTGGTGCCTTATATCAACTCAGAAGGAGGGTATCAAATTCAACAAGGATGCTATTTACAGGGACACAATGATGTATCAGCACTGAATCAATGATGACAATAAAATTAAAGAACAATCTCAGCTATCAAATCATTTCCCACGAAAACACCTCCACACCCTCACCCCCAACAAGATGCGTAAGAAACCTCTGGGAGCATCATTTTAGGGGAAGAAACAGAGGCAGAATGAGATGCCAAGTCGTGAAATGCTGATGTTTGACCTTTTTTAGGATGATGTTTTGAAGCCAAGCAGACGTGCTAAGAAGAGGAAGTCTTACACCACGACATTTAGATTTTGCTTCAAGTCCCCTTCTCTGGTTATTTGTGTTTTCCAGAGGTCACTGTCTGAAGTTCAGTGAAAGGAACTTGCTGTTTATCAGAAGTGGCAAAATCAAAAACCTGAAGAGCAAATCTGCCACACTGTTTATGTGACTTCCAATTAAAACAGTCAAACAGTTTAAAAATCAGAATTTGAGGTCTTCACTCCAGCCAATTCATCAACTGCTTCACATTCCACCATGCCTCGCTGGCACAGCTCACTGCAGCTTCAATTTTAAGCCAACTCCCTCAGGACATATTTTTTTAAAGTTCTGGAGGATCTTTAAATAGCTCTTTGCCTAATGAGCAGTTTGGCCAGCACAGCTTTGTTCTGGATGCTGAGATCAGGACTGCAGGATGCTCTCTGGACAGATCCAAATGTAACTCGTCAGGAAAACACCTCTGGAATTTGATAATGCAGCTCTTCGCCACTTCTACCCAGGAGTAAATGTCTGGAACTGGCATTCCCATATTAAGCCAAGCAGCAGCACTGAGTAAAACAACTGCCCTGCATTCAGTGTCTTGTAGGAGAGGAGAGATGTGGCTGCTGGTAAAATCTCCACTGCCAGTTTTCTTCCTATTTATGGTAAAAATCACCCAAATACCAGCAGATAGCAAGGACAGGCAGTTCTGTGTCATCTAACAGTTCTCCTTCCCTCACCTGAACAAAGGAAAACCTCTCTAGGTGAGAACAGGATGACTTTGGGGTGAAAAGGGTGCTGAGGCCCTGGCACAGGGTGCCCAGAGAAGCTGTGCCTGCCCCATCCCTGGAAGTGTCCAAGGCCAGGTTGGACAGGGCTTGGAGCAGCCTGGGATAGTGGAAGGTGTCCCTGACCATGGCAGGGGGTGGAAAGGGATGAGGTTCAAGGTTCTTGCCAACCCAAACCATTCTGGATTCTCTGCATATTTGATCTCATGATTACTGAACAGTTTATTGCAGTTTTCCTACTCACCACGTCAGCTTTACTTCCCAGCTTCTGACACGCTGCAATAGAGCCCATCCTGCCTAGACAGAGCCTGGCACTTCTGGAATAGGTAAATTTTCCTTCTTTTTGTGCCTAGCTGTTAAATCAAGTTGTCAGAGCACTGGCCTTACAGTCACCTCACACTCCAGTACCACCCCAGTGCTGCTCTATCTCCACCACATCCCAATGCTCCAAGGCAGAAACTCGATTCCTCTGGACAAGAAAGGCTCAGGAGAGAAATGAAAGGCAGGCAGAGGAAGGGAGAAGGAGAGGTTTAGGGTAACTCACCGATGTGATAAACCTGTACAAAGGCTGTCTCCTCTCTGTGTATTTCACTGTGATGGGGCTCAGGTCGTACCGGAACCAGATGGCCGGGATGATGCGGCCGGTGTGGCTGTAGGCTACGTATTCCTGGGGAAAAAAAGGGGGAAAACAGCACCAAATGTGAGCAGCCCCATTCCAGAGAGTGTCTGCCATAAAACTGCCTCTGTGGGTTTGGCCCTCACCCCACTGTTTTGTACCAGGCACCAGATGGAAAGAAGCAAACAGGGGTTCCTGCGTGACTGCCCACCTCCCATCCTTATCAACCAGGAAAACAAGCTCCTTACAGCCTGATAATGAAATAGCTGGGACAGAGAGTGATGCTGATTACTCTCACCTTCATTCAGAGTTACAGGACTAAACAAAAAGGCTGTCATTGATTTTCTGTCATAGATCTGCTCTATTAAAATACAAACAGCCTGGTTGCAGGTGAAGTTTTGGTACTGTAAATCACATGTATGTCTGTATTTTGTATATAAACCATTCACCAAACAAATGGAATTCAGTTTGTAAGAGCCTGAAAATCCCTCCTTGTCCTTGCATTCCTCTGTCAGGCCCCCTTCCCACTGGGACCAGCGATGGGAATGTTTTGCCCTTTCAGTATGAATCATCTGGAACCATGTTCAAACCACGTTTAAAACTCCTGCTGAAAGCCAGGATGAAACTGTATACAGAAAAATACTGGCAAAGGTTCAAAAATTATCCCAGGCTGGTTTGGGAGAGACATCTTTCAGACTGCCAGTGACAATCTCCCTTAATCCATTTGTTTCCTAACAGGTCCGGTACCATCCATGGCCCCAGGACAGCACCAAGCAGGACACGCTGCCCAGCGCCAATCCCAACACCAACTTACTAACTAAAGTCACATCTTCTTGAAATAATATTTTGTCTGTGCTGTCAGTGGAGATAGATATCAGTTTTCAAGGATCAGCACATCCAAAGGCTGAAGAAAAATCCAAGGAAAGCAGGCTGGGGACGCAGCAGTCCAAGGAGAGCCATCGGCACCAGAGTGGCACAGGCTGCTTCTCCACCCAGCTGCTCTTCCCCTCCCCAGCCCTGTGACAAGCTGCCAGCTCAGATCTCTTCTCCTGGTTCAATTCTCCTTCACACAGAGGGAAAGAGCCTCAAACACTTCAGAAAGATGAAAAAAGAACAAGCAACAGGACACTCATGAGCATGACACAAAAAATTGAATTTTACTCTCTGTGAGCTAGTGAAACAGCACTTATCTTCAATAATCTGACATAAATCCCAAGTTTCCCTATTTTTAGGGGTTTAATCCCATGATGACAAGAGAAGGAGAAGTCCCTAGCCGTGTCATTTTCAGGGCTGTTATTGGAGTTCTGCAGCACATGTTGGGACAGTGGTTATGTGGGAAATGAGGAAGCAGAGGAGCTAAGAGAGGAGACAGAGTCCACACTTCAGACTCTCCTGATCTCCTCACACCAGCCACTCTGTGCCAGACTATTCCCATGGCTTCCCATCTCTCTTTGCCACTGCTCAGTGTGGGAGTAAAGGACTGGAGCACCACGAGAAGAAAGCGCAGAGGCAGCAGTGCTTCTCAGCACCTCAGTTTTGACAGAACTGACCTCATTTTTTCCTTCCTCTCCCCTTCTCCCCACCAGCAATCCTGCCCTAATGAGTCAGACTTGGCTGAACGCCCCAATTTGCAGCCAAGCTCACAGAAGTGTCAAAAGCTCCTGCTGTCTATTTTCCAAATTACTTTCAGAACTCCTATCACTGGAGTCTTATCAGAACAGCAGTTGTGACATTAAGCAGAACAAATACATTGTAATCTGAGCAGAGGGAGATGTCCAAATCCCTGGGACACACCACACAAGCCAGCCCAAAAGTCACTAGGCAGGAACATTAATCTGAGAACTAGTCCAGGAGAGTGTGGGCTAGATTATCAGTTAGGGCAACTAGCAGGAATTAGATACTACAGATTCTGGACTTGAATGGCAAATCATTTTCAACTGAAAGATACTTTCTACCTTAAGAAGTGAATAGGGTCTTTTTTTTTCCTCTGAAAAAAGTTCAGTACATTGCATTATTAAAATGCTGGACATGGCACTTAGTGCTCTGGGATGGGTGACAAGGTGGGGATTGGTCACTGTGGCAGGACTTGGTGATCTTGGAGGTCTTTTCCAAACTAATGGATTCTGTGATAATTCACCATCATAAAGCAGGGACTGTGAAATACTCAACCAGCACATATTTGCTGCTACAGTTCAGTGGCCTAACATCTGAAATGAACATTTGTAAAAAGCTAAAAACTCTGCTGATTTATTTGATGCATCCATCAGAACTGAGACTGTTCTACTGCTAAAACCAGGTGTAAGTGATGTTTTGTATGTTCAGCTGGATTAGAGTTTCCATTCAGGTGCATCTTGACTGGCACAACAGGAGTTCCTGCAGCCCGTAAATACCTCCCACACAAGTTACAGAAACCCACATCAGCTGAACTGACAGATGAGAGCATCAGGAGGAAGAACACCTTTCTCAGGAATGAAAGCAACACCACCACCTTCTCTGACAAGCCCTCACCATCCCAACCCTGGCAAATGCCAGCACCAGGAAAAACCCCACTCTGAAGAGCTTCAGTTCCTCCTTCTCCCAGCAGAGGCTACTGCTCACCTACAAACTCATGTACAGGGCACTGAGCAGAGCAGGAGGGGAAGGAACGGTGGCTGAACATCCCCTGGGATGCAGCGAGGAGCTGCCTGGAGAGCCTCCTGCTCCTTTACCTTATTTGCCACCGTGTACTGGTAGGAGTATCGCTGCTTGCCGCTCATGTCCTCGTACACCGTGGGGACAATCTTCAGGATGTAGTCGTGAGAGGCAAGGGCTGTGCTCCGGGAAGGAAAGGGAAGGACACATTAGCATTGAGAGAAAGGAGTCGGCCTACAGAACAATTCCAAGTGGAGCAAGTCACAAAAAAAGGGTGTCTCCCTCCTCCTTATCTCAGTGACAAAGTGACAGCTTCACATCCCACATCTCTGCCCTTTGTTCAGAACTCTGTCAGGTACCTGGGTGACACCAGAAGCCGCCCACCACTTCTGTAGGACCACAACCCACCCAGGGTTTGGGTGACTTGAAGCTTCCTAACTGCTTGCAACTATAAATGGTAACGCTTTTATCACCACCACAAACAGCCTGCTTAAATCAGGAACTGGCTGAGGTTAGGGTTGCAGCCCACTGAGATCACTTTGACAAAAAAACCTGAGGTAGCACAACCTGTGTACTTCCATTTCTTTCTTGCCTTCTTATCTTCCTTCTCCAAAAGCTGCTTAACTCTTTCTTTTTTCATTATTTAAATGGCTCATTCCATTTTTTGTGTCTGCTGGAACAGTTCTAAAACAGAACTCTAAATTACATCTTTGCAGGATCCTCTAGCCAAGTGTAACATGATAACATTTGGCTCCTGGAGGTAAAAAAAAACCCCAAAACAAGAACTGTATAGCTTCAGAAACAGCCACAGAAATTTTGTTCCAAGAAATGGACACAGGACTGATGTCCTGCAGGAGCCTGAACTCTTGAGAGAAAAACTCTCTACACTGAATTGTAGCATGCATTGGAAATGTCCTTTCTGTGCTGGTCATAAAGAAGGGCCACAAAAATGTCCCTCTTGCTATCCACAGAGTAGAAATTTAGAGGTAATTTGCAACACTAGGACAAGGAAAAGTTCTGGTGGAAGTAACAGGAGCAAAGGGACACTACAGGAACAGGATATGGATAAAAACTCCATAAGGACTGCAAAGGACCTTTTGGGCTAAGCCTTTTCTGCAGCACTGGAGGAAATGGAAATGTCAGCCAGCAATGTCTGGATCATTTGGGCTAAAGAGGCAAATTAAAGACTTCTGGATACACCAGTGTTGCACGAATGGCCCTGCTTTCCCTCCTGCAGAGGGTGGCTGAGAGCTGCAATCCCCAGGAATACCCACGGTTTGAGCTGAGCTTGTCTGCTCCCTCCAAGGCATTGAATGCTCCGTGAACGTTGTGGACCTGGAAAGCAAAAAGGAGTATGAAGAAAACGTGCTCTGACTTGGTACTCCTGACCTTTGCTTCCCTACCCTGTGATCAGGGGATCAGCCTGATTCAACCTTTCCAAAAAACAAAGCCTCAACTCAGTAAAAGATGACCCCAAATATCTTTCGGTGACCATCATCACAGTGGTTGGTTCCAAGTGAAAAAGCTGATTTCACAACATCTTACAAGATGAAACTCCAAAACCACTCCAAAGCTGAAGGAATTGCAGTTGGAAGAGGCCAGTTGTGAAATTTTCACTGTGAGCTATTTCCTAAGAGCTTTGCAGAGTTAACTGTGAAATTAATTTATCAGGCTGAAAAGGAAATAACTGGGAGTCCCACTGGGGTTAAAACTCAGGAGTTCTCCTCTCAAGGTGGCTCATGTTAGAGCAGCTGGGTCTGTACAGCTCATCAGCCCTGGAGATGGGAAGGGCACATCCCAACACCGCCATCCCTTCAGCTTTTCCTGCAGCTGATCCCAGGCCTGTGAGTATCTGTTTGCCCAGAATAACAGGATTTCCATCCCTTGCAAATGCTGTGACCTGGAGTCTGATCTCCACCAACAGAATAATCCATGTGTGAACTCTCCAGACAGGGAAGACTTTCCAGACAGGGAAAAGCCCATGGAAGGAGCTGTAGGTCAGAGGTTGTGCTGTTCACAAGGTACAAAGAAAGGACAAATAACTCCTCAGCCTAGAAATTCCTGACCTTAAGTCAGACAACAGGGAAGAAGAGTTTGGAAGGAGGATTTGGTCATGGGTGTGACAGTTTCACTTCACCAACAGGGCAATGCCATCTCCTTCCCAGATCCTCTCAACAACTGGCAGCATGTGGGTGCATCTGTCTCAGCCTAATGGACACTTCCCTATTCCTAACACTGCAGAGTGGGTGATGGAGAAAGCAGCAAGTGAACCGGTTTTGCTCAGCAAAATGGGAATTCTGGAGAGGCAAAACCATCAGCAAGTTCACCTGGAAGGTGCTGGGAACAGGAGCAGAGCAAAAGCAACAGCTGATCCTGCTGCAGGGACTTTTGCTGTGCTGGGATTTCACACAACCACGACCATTCCCAAACTACATCTGCAGGCTGGGCTTATTCTTTACTCATTGGAAAAGGCATATGAAGAAAAAGAAGCCCCTGGAGGGGCTACAGTGTTATGTTCCATTCTTGATAGAGCTATGAAGTCTCTTATAGAATATCTGGGCCAGAGACTCTAAGGTCCACTTCAAAATTTTGGTAGATTTTTCCCTCGTGTTTTTGAGAACAAAATTCAAACTAATGAGTTCTTGCATGTCAGGTAACACAATAAAGAGAGAGATGTAGAAAGCAGAAGATGACGCATTTTCACTGTCAGGGGCAGACGACTCTCCTGACAAGGTTAAAATCAGGATTATTCAACACCATAATCTACCACTCAGTAGAAATTATGATTAAAAATGCATCATCTCCTACATCTCTCAGCTGGGTTACCTGACATGCAGGAACTCACTGGTTTCAATTATGATCTCATCTAAATGAGGGAAAAAGCTGCAAAAAGTCTGCCACTGCTGTGCACAAAGTACTGATGAAGACTCAAAGCTCATTCAGTGCCAGATGACATTTAAATCTCTATTTCAAAGAGACTGGTTTTTCTGGAGAACACAGCCTGTCCCTTAGTGGATCATTGTGGCAGAGTCACTAACAACCTACAAAGAACAAACTCCCAGCACATGACACAAGTGAATGAGAAGCTCCTCACACTCTTTAAGGAATATATAAGCAGGTATTACATCAAAGCAGGTGGAGACAGCCTGAAATATTCAAAGGTGCTTCTAGGCAGATTTAAAGCTCTCCACACTTGCTGGCTCTCACTGCTTGCTGAGTCGTGGTAGCACCTGTTTGGTGAACACATCCTTCTTTAATCTGTGCTGCTGAACTGCAGTTTGCCTGCAGGACCAGCAGCACCTACGTGCTCCCTCCTTGTGCACGCAGTAGTTACTCTGAACTCTGAAAATACTCATCTGAACCTGTCCGAATCAGGAGCCAACTCCACGTTTGCTGGACAGGTTTCTCACCACCAGCACTGAAGACACTTGCTGCTTGTCTGTCCAGGCTCCTCCTTCATGCTGATTCACACTGCAGCTGCCTTACTCCAGGACTCCATGATAAAACAATGGGAATGCTCCCTCAGAGCGACGATTTCCCACGCAGGCTGCACAACTCCCTATTAGCACTAACCTAATATTTTTCATAATCTCAGTGTGCTTTACAGACATTAAGCCAAGCTTATTTATATGCTAATACTTCCCCGTTCCGTTCCCACACAAGATATTTCCTAAAAGAAGCCGGGAGCAGAATCAGAAGACTACAAAGCAACGCTTAGACTTGTTAGCATGAAAAAGGGTTTTGGAAGTGGGTGTACAAGGAGCAGACTAATGAGACGTCTGTGCTGAGGAAAGAAGATTACAGAGAGACTATGGGTAAGCAATGTTTAGGGTGAGTCTCAAGCTGGGTGTGCACATGTGGAACTCCCACCTGCGAGGCCAGCTCCTTGGAAGTAGGCTGGAGAAGTGCTGTAATCTGTCCTTATTGAGAAATCAGGTAATATTACATAACTTGCAACACCTGGTGAAACTCTATCCACTGGGCAAGTGCACACATTCAGCTTCTTCCCAGCAGGGAATTGGCAGCGCTAAGTCTGACCTGTGTTTCACAGAACGAATTTGACTAATAGGTGTCTGCTATACAAGTACAGTGAAGTGAATTAAAAAGAGCTTGACTGGTGCTGTGGTAAACACAGTAGCGAGCAAACATCTTCCCTGAGTGCATCCCTGCTCCTCCACAAAGGCAGAAAGGTTTGTTTACTGTGCTCATACTAAAACCAGGATTTTGCCGAGCCACAAATCCTCATTTCTACTCCCTGTGGGAAGACAGACACAGAGTTTTCCAAAAGCCCTTTGAGTTTCAGAAGAAAACAGCACAGCTGCTCTGTGACTGGACACTGCTCCTCCCCAAAGTGGTGGCAGCTGTGAACTCTTCCAGACTGAGCTTACGTTGCAGGGACACACGGCCCTGCCATAAAACCAAAGTGCCTAATATTAAACCACTCTCACTGCATTCCCCTACAGCCAGGGAATTTTCAGGACTCACCTGTAACTTGTCCCCAAATGAGAGCTTGTGGATGACGTGAGTCATGTCGGGGTTCTGGGGCTGCGCCGTCGCGCTGTGCGTCGACACGTGGAAGTTGCCAGGGACCTAAAATTAGCCAAGACAGGGAAGACAGGATTTCACATTTTATCCCTCAAGGCATTGCTAGGCTCTGTGATGTGACATGGGAACAGCTGGATCCATCCAGCCAGAGGAAGGCTCTGGGATACCCTCCTGCACCTGACCAACACCACGGCGCTCAGGTCCGGCAGCCCCGGAGTCTGGCACCCCCGCGCTGCTGATGTTCCTGACCAGGAGCTGAGGAGTGGATCACTCCCAACTCCAGGGATTCCCAGCACTTAAGGCTATGTCTTTCATCCCTACTAAAATAAAATTCCCGTCTCTCTTGCTCAATGTCTCACTCCCACATCTCGCATCTGCAAAGGGGCCCACTGCTGCAGAGCAGCCCAGGGAGATGTGGATATATTCTTCTTCTCGTAGTACCAAACTTTACCTTTGAGATTGTGTGCAAGAATGAGTTTTATATAAAGAGAAAAACTACCACCAAACCCAAGTGAGCATCCCATACAAACTAACCTAGATCTTCCCCTTCTCCACCTGGCAGGAGCCAGCAGGAGCCCTTCCTTTCAATTTTTTTAATGGACAGAAATACAAAGTTCTGAAAAACACAAGTTTCATCTCAGGGCTCAGTTCCAAGACAGAAAATGAGCCCTGGTGTCACTCTGATGGCACCACTCTGCATGCACACACTTTTCAGGTCACTAGCCCTGACACCTTTCAGCAGATACAGCTCAATCACTGTCATGGAGGGTGCAAGAATATTTTCCTATTGAGAAAAGGTTGTGAAATGAAGCAACACTGAGGAGCAACCTGGCACGGCCCAAGGCAGGAGTGGGAGGGTGGTTATACAACTGGTGCCCAGCGTGCTCTCTGCAGAGACACCTCACCAGCAGGGCCACGGGAGGCCACATGCCCGTTCCATGTGCTTTCAGGAAAGCTGATTTAATGACTTGAGGAACAGCAGTGCACTCCTGGGAACACTTTCAGGTGTGGACACAAGCTGTGTCATAAACAAGCTCGGCAAACAGGGCGTCAGGCCCTGCAGCAAGCGGCACACACGTTCATCTCACTGTCACCTTGTCCTCCCTCGGCAGCTGTGACAGCAACACCCAAGTGCAAGCCTTGGTCAAGTTTCCAAGCCTGGCCAGGTCCCACTCCAGCTCCCAGCTCAGACAGATGCCTGTCCAATTCCTGCCAAGGGACTGCAGACTTCCAGGTCACACACAAGAGGTTCAGGTTTCCAGAGCCAGAAGTCCTGGGTCAGCTCCCCTCCCTGTGACAGCTGTCCCAGCCACTAAACGAGACACAAATCAGCAGGGGAGGAAGCTCCTCACTGCCACGTTCTGCACCCCTTTTGGAGCTGCTTTGGTGAGCAGGACACACCACATCTAGCAGACAAACCCCCAGGTATCTCAGCTCTGTGCTCTGGGAGTTGTCTGAACAAGAACTACCCTTCCAGAAGCCCTTTCCCAGTTTTGTGGACTATCAGCTGCCAGAGATCTTGGTGGCTTGGACATGAGGAAGAAGTCCTCTTTTTAAATCCCTAATCCTTTCCATGCCACAGAATCAGTACAAGGTTCTGTCTGTTATTTTCAGATGTGCTTTAACATGACCTGGGAGGAAAAGAAGGAAGTAGGATTTTGTAGCCTGTGGTACATGAAGAGGAGTGAATAAAGGGTGTGCCCTTCTTAGGACATCAGTGGGTCCCACCAGTGCCTCCCCCACCCCAGCAAGTCATCTCCAGCATTACACAGCAAGATTATTCAATCTTGAACACACCCATCCCAAAGAGGAGCCTCCTCCAGGCCTGGATTTTCATTCCTTGAGCCAGAAGCGGAGCATCCCCAGGAAGCTTGCGCCGAGTGCTGTATTCCAAACATCCCAGCACGGAGCTGCTGGCACCCTCCAGTAGGAAACATTCCTGTCATTCTGCAGCTCTCACAACAAAGGAGAGCTGGGATGCAGCCATTGCCAAAGACCTCTCCACAGTGAGTCACATTTTAGAGGTGCAGAAGTCGTGAGGAGTAAACACAGAAGCCCTTTGGCATCTGTAGGGTTTTCACACATCCCCTGAACATCAGGCTGCTGCGCTGAAAGGCAGCACGGGCCACTGCACAGAGCTGCTCTCTCTGCTCAGCAGTTCTGTCTCCATTACCTGCTTTGGAGAGTGAAGAAAACCCCTGATCTAACACATTCCCTGTGGGGCTGCCCATGCAGCCTCCTCTCCCCACACTGACCTAACTTTTTGCCCGATCAGGGACACGAACACACACACTGCAGGACAGACACTGAGATTTTCAAGTTTTCCTTTTTCCAAACGGATCCTGCCAGCATTTCCCCAGCCAGCACAGCCTCACCCACTGCCACTGCCACTCACCTTGTTGATGCTGAAATGGCCCTCAAACCTGCAGCCATCCCCATTACTGAGAGGGATCTTCATCGAGTTGTCAATGTGACCCACTTCGTGCCTTCCCATTTCATCCTGGATGTCCAGTCCAACCACTGGAAGGGTGGGAGGGAGAAGACAAAAAAAAAGTCAAAACAAAATAAGTAACAGGAAGGTTGCATAGGAAAAGCATGCATTGCTTTTACCTGGAAAAAATCCAGAACATCTTTTTTCTTGACATTTGACTAAACTGTCCTTCATCAAATATTGTTGTATCAGAAAAAAACTTTATTACCAAACTTTTCCTGATGTCTATTTGACACAAATACACCTGCCATGTCCTGCCAGCTGACTGCAATCCCAATCACACAAACAGAAAACCTTCAGGCAGACAAGGCAGGTGACTTGGGAAGAGCCAACAACCAGCTGGTGCATTTGGAGTTCCGAATGGAACTTGGGAGGTTTCTTGCTCCCAAGCACAAAAAGGTTGCTATTAAAANGATTTAGAAAGAAGCCAGTGAGGGAGATCAGCCACTAACACATGGTCCAAGAAAACAGGTGCCCTGGCCTGGAACAGAAAGCAGTGGGATATTGGCAGAGGCTGCAGCTACTTGATTTACATCCTGTTTCCACACTGTACCAGTCTGGGCCCATTTCAAGTACTACTTAGAACACAAAGAAAAGCTGCTAAGTGAAAAGGGTACTCACATTCACAGTGCAGGTTTGGCAAACTGATGTTCAGGTTCACTTCTATTTTACCTCCGCTGTCTTTGTCTGGGTCATCCACGTAGAGCTCATTAACTCTGGAGGGCAGAAAACACAGGTGGGTTCAGGCACAGGGCTGCTTTCCACAGGGAAAACCCAACAGCTCCCCTGGGGAAGGGGAAAAGGAGACTGGAAAGAGGGGGTTTGACTGTGTGATGGCTACAACAGAGTTACAGAGAGCAGGGAAAGCTCTCCAGGATGGAATGGGGGCAAATCACGGCTTAATTTGACTTCTTGCTTGGCAAGTGCAGGAGGCTTTAAACAAGTTCTGTGCCAGCAGAAAACAAAACTTCTGCCCTATGCTTCCTGTACCCTTCTCTACCCTGAGTCTTCAGAGGTGCTACAAAACAAGACCCTAATGCTGAAGAGGTTATTGAGCTGACCCTCCCCTCCCCTGGGCTGCTACTCCTTTTAGGAAGGAGGGAAGCGTGTGCTTTTCCATTTGTTCCATAAATAGTTCCAGAGAAAGGCTGCTCTCCACTACCCCCCAGGAAAGCTTATTTGTGTCACTAATTGCCTTTTGTTATTGCCACCCAGCTGACAGAGCAGCAGCAAGAGAAACAAGGCAGGACAGCATATTTGTATCCTTCTCCTTAATATCACACTTCCATCTATGAATGGTAACTAAAAGCAGTGACTAAAATCGAGGAGAGGAGGATTTGAGCCAGGAAGAAACATCCTGGACAGCAGGATCTCACACACTCTGCACCAGTCTCCCAAAGAGTAATGTTGTCTCATAGCACCCACAGTGCTGGCACGCGTTTCACAGGAGACAAAACACAGATAGAGAGGCAGAGGAACACAAAGAGTATAAATATTTATTGTTGGCACATACAATCCATCCGACACGGAAAAAAATAAAGCAAATAAAACCCCCAGTGCTGAATTTGCTGAATGGTCCTGGAGAACCCACCCTGGGGAAACTCACCCCATTGAACTGGGACGATGCTGAGATTACCTAGCAACTCTTTTCCCTGTTGAACAAATAAGAAGATTTGACAATTTATCTTCCACTTGGACAGACTGTAAAGCTATGGAAACTTATATTCAGGCAAATTATATAAAATAACACTAGTAAGTGCTCTGCAGAATTTTTATTTTACACTCAAAGTGCACAAAACTCTTTGACAAGCCCCACTGGAAAGTCCACATGCTAACAGTCAAACCAGACTAAGGCAGCTACGAGACAGATTCAAAGTGATTTTGCTCTGGTGATACCTCTCTGGGCCACAGTGAACTGTTTGCCCTGTGGATTCAGAAGAAACAAACCTTCACACTGAGAAACACACGCGCTGTCAGTTTTTTTTGGAGGCAATTACTCACAGGTCAGTGGGGTTTACAGACACTCATTTAAAACCAGCACAGCATTTGCCTTCAGCTTCACAGCCCTACCTTTCTCTGTTTTTAATTGGCTTGACAAGTTGCTTGCAATCATTACTCAACCTATTTTTCAAGTGATTAATAAAAATGACACAGAGGGAGGGGAAAGATTGCTCATCAGTGACCTAGTTAGTAGCTTTTTTGGCTGAGCCCTCTCCTCCCGGGTGGAATGCATTCTCCCCTCTACGTGTTCATTACTGACAGATTGGGCAGCGATTGGATTAAGTCATATGTCCAAATAGGGCCGGGAAGAGCAGCTCCAGCCAGGACAGGCATTAATCCCCCAGAGCAAGGCACCTCTCAGTGCTCCCCCATCCTCCCATCCATTTCCCAGTTGCCAGCCAGCCCATTTCATAACCCCTGGCTCCTTCCCAGCGCTGTGCTGTCCGAGATGTGGGCCATGCCCAGCCAGTGCCGCGGGCACCTCGGCGTTCCTGGCAAAAGGCGTGTGCGCAGCAGGGCTGGCAGAGCAGAGTCAGGTCCAGCAGCTCAGCTGAACATCCCAGCTCTCTGGAGAAAAGCCCTAGCAAGGTCAGTGTTTGTATTTGCTGATTTCTAACCCTGGACCTGTCAGAAATCGCGCGGCTCCGGCAGCGGAGGCGCGGGAGCCTTTCAGTGATGAGCGAGCGAGAGGTGGCTGCTGGCAGAAATCACAGGATGAACTGTGCACAGGGAGCCTGTGGAAGCTCTCACATAGGAAGGCAAGTGCTGAGGTCACCTGGCTGCTCGCTGGATCACTGAGGCACAGAGAAGTAGGACAGCTTGTCCAGGTCACACAGCCCATTAGCTGCAGATAAAGGAAACCGGTTTCCTGTCCCGCAGTCCGGTCACTGGACCAATGGTCCCCAACCTGTCCCTTGGGCAAGGCTCACGGCCACTTCCTCCTCCTCCTCTTTACCTAGTATCCCCCCCTGCCCCTCTCCTACTCAAGTTCCAAATTTCATAACCCAGTCTATCACTCCACAGACATCTGACAGCTCGTGACAGTTGATTCTTCCTTTCCTTCCCTTCCCTTCGTTTCAACCCGCACCGTCACCTTCCATGGAGCGCCCATCCCGCTGGATCCTGCTTCCCCCTCCCAGCTCCAGCCACTGCCTCCTCACGGCACCATCAGCTCTTGCTCAAACTCACAAACCCAGCTCCAAAGTGCATCCTTTGTGTGTCACTGATGTTCCCTCTCACTATGGGGAACCAAGGGCACGACGACAGCACACCACAGGCTGCACTTGTTAGGGCAAACCTCACAAGAAATGTTGTTTTCAACAAACTGGGCGTTTCTCTCCTCAGGTATCTGGAGTATTGGAATTCTGGGAACCTCACAGGTAATGCAAACTTCCAGGGCCAAGGCTACTCCTTCCACTGAACCGCTGGCACTCACACCCAGGTGTAGATGGCAGAGGGCTGGCACTCACATGTCCCTTGCTATCCTCCTCCCCAGGGCCACGAAGCCAAATTGCACACAGCCTTCCTACCATTTAATCAGACTACCTGGGGTGTCAGGACTGTTTGCCCCCTCTAGCCACTCTCCCTGGAGGAGTAATGTCTCTGGTGGAAGAAAAGAAGTGGGTTCTAATTTATAGCTGCCCCTCCTGAAAAATAAAGTGTCCCAGGAGTAACAGTGCTTTAACAGTAACTCTGGGATGGTCACAAGGGAAATAAAACCTGAGGCTGGGCAGAGAGAGGCAGTGATACTGGTCACATTGTGACTCCAGAGGTGGGGTGTACCTTCTCCAAACACCCCAACATTTAGGAGTTGGTGTTTTCCTGGCTGCTGCTAAGGAATATTTGAATAAAAGCAGCACAATAAAGCAGGGTGAGGGTGCAGAGCTCTGGAAGTACAACGAAGGCAACACAACAGGTGAGAGCTGGACCTCTCACCCCCACAGAGCCTCCCACCACTGACCCAAGGAACAACGGGAGGGCAGTTTCTCCGTGATCCACACATCAGGAATCTGCTTCACTTCTAGAAAGAGCCACTTGGAAATACTTCACATTCCTGAGTGATGCTGCTGGGCTGCTTCTTCCACTTGCTTACAAACTTCCAGCGTTCCACGCAAAAAGCTGGAGGGACCCTTTGGCCAGATCACGCCAATGGCATGTGAGAGGGAAAGGGGGCCACAGCAGCCAGAGGGCACGGCACGGCTTCAGGATTTTATCCAAAGAAAGTCAGACCTGTTCCCCGTGCTTTAGGTCTCAGATTTATGACACAACAGCTTTGTTTCCACAGAAACAAAACTTTCCCAGTAACTTATTTTCACCCAGCAGCCCTGGCCACTAACTTCAGCGCTTCAGCAGCTGAAGAGCCTGCAGCCCTTTGGATCCAAGGGTGGGCACTGCGTCCACCTTCCAGAGCTTCACTCTCTAAAGACACCTGCCTTGTCTTCTGTCCTCCTGGTCCTAAGTCTCTCCTTCAAGTTTTAGCCTTCTTTCTCCTGTTTCACAGCAAACAGCCAGGCAGCCTCCTCCCCAGTCATCAGCCACAGAGAACATACAGCCACTTACTCCAGAAAGCTGCACTTTACGTTGTCCTCCAACTCCCAGGAGGCACCCTCTGATCTCCAGGACCCCACGCCTAAGAGGGAACAGAATTATTCTTTCTTGAGGAAGCCCAAAGCTTCTCAGAAGACTTTCTCAGGTGAGCTCTCTTGGCTCCACTTGCCCTTTCAGCTCTGATCAACCACCTTCCAGAAACACAACCCTCCCAAGCCGAGATTCCTGCACTACCACATTTTCAGTGGTGCCAGACCAGAGAAGCCCCAACATCAGACACATCTTCGTTTCAATTTGTGTGAAGAAACAACAAGCAGGTCAGCAAACTCCCTCTACTGTGTCTGCTGCTCTGATCTTTGTCATCTTCTGCATCTCAATCAGCTCTTCACTGCGAAGGTCCTTGTCCCAGATCAGCTGCGAAGCACAGCAAACACGCTGCCCTACAAAGGAAGGAATTACAGCTCTCCAGGAGACAGGAAGACGAGAAGGGTTCGAAAGACGTCAGTGTAGACTTGAGTCAGGAATTGCAAATGACATCATGACACGACCTTCCGCTTCCTGCAAGCCCACACAGGGCACAGCAGCCCCACACAAATGTCTAACACCTCGCATTAGGTAATCTCCACGTTGCTACGCAAACATTAATTAAGCTTCTTACCTGCCTACCTCTCTCAGGGCTGCTAAGGATTACATCCTTCTGCAGAAAAGTGTCTGCCTCAAGGTCAGTCCGTGGTGGGAGCAGGATTACAACTCCCATTCCCCTTTGCCTACGAGGCTGTGCTGCCCGTGCTGGGCTGGTTTGCTCCAGCATTTCATCTGCCTCAACTGGATGAGCCAGTAGGGTTGGAGGTGCATCTCCAGCTTAGTGTCAGGACACAGGAATTGTGGCTGGCTTGTGCTCCCAGATTATGGATTGCAGCAGAAGAAACCCCTGTCGCAGCAGCAGCATCCCACTCTGCTGGTTGGTGCCATTTTCATGGGCTGAGAGCCACAACACACATCCCACACGCTCTGGAGAGCTATGGGACAAAAAGCCTCTGAAGACAGGTTTGGTGACAATTCTGCTGCTCTGCAGGATCACTCTTGGGCATGCAAATGAATCCAGTGTAGACAAGGAACGCTGGTCCCTGAAACTCCTGGAGTTTTGCTTCCTCCCACACTCCTGACAACCTTCTTGGGCCTGTCCTGTTTTGGGCCAGGAATTGGGCTTTGATCATCCTAGTGGGTCCCTTCCAGCTCAGGATATTCTGTGATTCATGATTTATGCTTTCATGCAGAGGCAGTAATTTGATTGCAGATATTCTGCAATAATAAGTAATTAATTGCCTTGCAGGGGGGTACAGCTTTCCAATTAGCAAACTTGTCACTTCAGATAGGTTTTTGTCTGTTATTACATTAAAAAAAACCAAAAAAAAAAAAAAGAAAGAAAAAGAAAACACTGCCAGGAACAGTCTGTTGCTCCCTACAGTGTGCTGTGGCAGTTGAATGAGTGTTGAGCAGCAACATTCATACCACAAGCACCACATTCATACCCTCCTACCCCTTCCCCTGGCTGCCAATGCAAGGCAGACTAGATTAGTTAATTACATCTTTAATCCTTAATGATGGAATACTTGGAAAACTATTATTGATCTTACAGGACATAATTCATGACCTAATTACAGTGATAAAACTGCGAGATTATCATCTTGCCAGCTATTAACGTCTAGCGCTGATCTGAGTTAATTAGAAAAGAGATGGGTGATTTCTATGCTTCTGATTTGCAACACAGCAGCAGAGGAATGAGGAGGCTGCTAAAGGCAGGACAAGCCATTTCCAGCCCTCAGACTACTCTCAACTCAACGAACTATTGATCTTGCCCAGGAAAAACCAGACACATTTAACCCTTTAGCTTCATTTCTTCAGCCATTTGAGTCATCGGCTCAGTGGGACAAGAGTGTTTGATGCTGTTCATCTTTCAGAGGTTCAAATGTGGAGCAGAGACCTCCTTTTCTTTATCTTTTACAGAATTGAGGAGATTCATCAGGGTTCTTGGTACGGAATCATTTAGGTTGGAAAAGACCTCCAATATCATCGAGTCCAAGCTGTGCCCCATCCCCACCTTGTCACCCAGCCCAGAGCACTGAGTGCCACCTCCAGGGATGGGGACATTCCAATGCCTGAAGTTTGGACTAAGTCTTTAGTCACTCTCAGTCTGGACTAAAAAAACCCTAAAAATCAAGTGGATCCTTGACTTCCAGAGTTAAACTCACCCTCCCCTTAATGGCAACGATGGGTTGTGACTGAGAAAGGAAAAAAAACCCTCCTCCCTCACCAGCCCTTCACTGTGCTTTTCCTGGGAAGGATGCAGCCCCACCTAAGTGCCAAGCTTGGATTTCCTTCATGGCTGCTCAGAGGCCTGTGAGGGTCACATAATAAATCTGGAAGATGAGCAACTTGGGAGTTTTCTACCCTCCTCAGGGCTGGTCTCCCCAGGAAACCCGTCAGCAGCAGAATAGGACGTGCCTTTAGACTGTGTTACCTCTTCCATGAGCTTCCTGCAGTGTCTTGGTTTGACTTCCTCACTGGAGTCAGCTCCTGTGCACAGACACAGCCTCGGCGCTCATTAGAAATGCCCACACGAGTTATGACACAGCTGCTGTCCTCCCCACACAGGTAATGTTTGGGTTTAGGGCTATGACTGTGATCCTCGAGATGAGGGTGTCATTTCTTGGCTTTCTGCCACCCAGACAAGTCTTCAGCAGCTGAGACTGTAAATGCTACGACAATGGGCTGGTCAAGGAAAAACAGCTTTGAAGTTGGGCAAGAGCAGCCAAACTGAGATTTCGAGTAATACCAGGCACTGAGGCTGCTGCACTCATGTGAATGTGGAAGAAAGCCCAGCAGTGGGCAGAAGCCAGTATTTGGGGTTAGTGTGGTGCAGAGCAGACCTTCTTTTCTCATGCTGCAGCACGAGCTCAACAAACCACACCGACCTCTTGCTGTAAATGCAGCTACCAAGGGAACCTCTCGGTGGTGAGAGTCAGACAGAGAATCCTGTGGGCACCACTGCTGAGGCTGCCCTCAAGGAGCTGTCCCTGCACACACCCCACACACAATTACTCGCTGTAACAGGGCTCTGAGGGAAGCAGGAGTGCTCAGCAGGGAACCTGCCACGTCTCTGATGTAAAACACCGGGCCAAGCGCTCTCCATTTCACGCTGCCATCAAAATTGTGCAGCTCTCCCCACCCAGCCTGGCTCTGTCAAGTGCTTTAAGGGAAATACGACACAAAAGGAGAAAGAGTGATGCAGTCTCACAGCACAGCTGGCAGTGACAAAGCAGGAAAATTCATCCCATGTAACTGCACACCCGTTAATCGTTCAGGTCCTGGCTGGCACTGGGAAACTTCAATCTGGGTGAGATGTCTGTTATAGGAGACTCTTAATACAAAACAACCTTGAAGCTTGCAATGAAAGTTGATGAGAATTGAACACTTTGCACATAAGGAATCTTCTGTATCTTTGTAAGTATTTGGATCATGGGCAAACAAGGCTCAGACACCTGTTTGAGACAGTATTTCCCCTGTTATTTGCTATTACCAGTTTAAATGGTGGCACAGAATTCTCACAAGTTCCAGAGCACGCAGAGCTCCCAATTCCTATTCCCAATGATGAGGCTCTGCTGCCTCACCACGCACTGCCAGTAACACCTGACTGAAAGCGAACCACAAGAGGCTCACAACAACTCGTGCTGGGTTTCTCACAAGAGAAACCAATGAGTAAGAAATGGAAAAAGAAAAGTTTACTCCTGCTTTCGAAGCCGCTGAACTGGGAAGGACCTGAAGTGACTTTCTGAAGTATTTCCACTGTTCTGGGAGAGCCTTTTCACAAGGGCTGGGGGTGAACATTCCCAGCAAGAGTCTGATGACTTGTAACTCATCAGAAGGAGGTTTTCCTCCTCTTTTGTGTGAGCTTTTGTGTTGGACAGTCCATGACGAATCAGGTTCCTGCAGTCATTTGTCCCAGGCTCTTGCATGACATCCTCTCTAAAATTTTACTGCTTTATTGCCTGCAAACGCCTCCTCCCCACGCAGCTCCTGCTGGGAAAGGCACTTACCATCCCTCCGAGGTTTTCGTGAGGAACTTGCCAGCTGAGCATGCTTACAGCACTTCCCAATATTTTTGTGGAAAATGCATCATCTTCTTAAGGAAAAAGCAAGAAGAGGCCTCAGAGAATTATGCAATTGTGCTGTTCAAAAAGGAATTTCTAGTCAGGAAACTGCCACTACATGTGCACTCAAATAATTGGATCAAAACTAGGTAAGTATTACTAATTCCTCCTGTAAAGCATTAACTGAAAGAAAAAGAAAACCAGGCAAGAGAATGAGATCTAAGAGGAGAGCAAGAAAAAGCACTGCTTTACTTGAAGCAATCTGTTTTTTAAATCTGTTTTTTCAAACAAGAAACCCAAGGAAACCCAGCTCTGTGAAGTGCTTGATAAGGTGACCCCAGATTTCACAAGCAAACACACGGAACTGAATTCAAAGAAACAGTGAGCAAGCAAGAAATCTGAGATACCATCTCTGAAGCAAACGTGCAACAGGCACAAAAAAATGATCTCGAGCTTGATTACACTCCTGCCTTCAGTTAAACATTAGTCAACGTTAACATTATTCCTGAAATTAGATTCTTGACCCAAGACAGAGCTGCACAAAAACAATAAGAGAGCCTCCTGGTTATCAGAACAGTCAATCTGATCACAGCCCAGGAGCCCATGGTTTCAGAGCCTTTTTGCTCAGCTCTGACATCTGTTGCTATCAGGAGCATCATGTGAGCCTGACAGAAGGTCCACCCTTCCCAGCTATCCAGGAACTGTGCCTCACACTCAGTGAGCTCACTGCCACATCAGCTGGGTGATGGAGAACGTTTCCTAGAGCCCAAAACAAAGGTAGATGTGTTAATGGTTACTAAAAGTTTATTTTGAGGCAGGAAGAACATGAGAACACGGGAAAAAATAAAAGTCTGATTAACTCAGTGTTAACAAGTGCTTCATGCTTGTTCAATGAGCAGTTTTTAAAAGTAGAAATTATTTCCATTTTTCTCAGAGCTGTCACCACCTGGGGCAATGTGTCCTCAGGCACAAAACCTGTGGACAAGGTTTCCTAGTAAGGCTCCACAGAAGAAGAAGGAATTCACACCTTAATAAACCTGCCTGCATGAATCAGAGATCCAGCTCTGACATTATTAAAAAAAAGCAATTATTGATATTAAACTAATAATTCTTATTTTATGCAATCCATTTTTCCATGCTGCTAATTATGCAATCCAGCATGCAGCTAATAAAGGATCAAGGAGGTCTGGAACAGCTTCCTCTATCAAAAATAGTTCAAAACCAAGTTTGCCTATTAATTTTAGCAAATTAAAAAGCTGAATGGATGTCTGAGAATTTGGACTCAACCTAAAGGAATCCCAAACCCATTAGGCAACTAAGGGACCTAGTGAAATGACAGGAATATTTCTCTCAGATAACAGTAAAGCTGTAAAGATTCACATCCACACAAACAAGGGAAAACATGACTTTTACTTACATTTCAGTGGCTATGAATCCGGTGAGCTCAGACAGGAAGAGAAACAATATGAAGAGACAGCAGCAGACAGAGACTGGAACAGAGGTAAGGAGAGGAAAAGGTTAGTTTTGTATGTCTAACAAAGACAAAAACTGTTTTCACGCAGCCATATCCCCCCATACACACTTGAGAATTAACAATCTTCAGAGTCCATGACCCAGAGGAGCCCACCAGAGCAGTGACTTCAATGCCATGCCAATATCCAAACATCCTGAGGGGTATCTTCCATTTTTGGGCCACTTTTTCTATCATGATTTCCATCTCCCCGCAGCTCCTGCGTTCTCCATCTTCAGCACACAATGCTGGTCTGCCAGCACTCCGTCTTCTTGGCAGAGCTGCTTGACAACACGACTTCTTTGGAGCCTTGGCTCCCAATTTTATTACTATTAAAACCTCCAGAAGGCAATAAGAACCAGCACCTCCTTGCTTTGACAGCACACAGCCCCAGAACACAGAACACGGTGTTTTGGGGATGAGGACACATTTTGGTTCTCTGTCAAGTCCCAAAGCTCTGTGTAAGTCACCTCCCAGGCTGCACTCCTAGAGCTGGGACAGCAGAGACATGGCAATACTGGACTAGTGCAGCCAGTGCCTCACTGCTCTCATTTCTCCATTTGCTGATATTTTGACTCTTCAAAGAGGGAAAATCCCCACTGAAGGAATTGTGAAGTACCCAGACAACAAGCCTCATGTCTTTCCTAAGAATTCCAACCTGGAGTTGCAAGGAGGGAACCCAAAGAAACTGGAATGTTACTGTTTACTCTTCACCAGGAAATTATTCAAGCCATTGACCAGGGACATTCAAGCAGCAGTGACAGAGTCACCCACACAGGAGGGGCTGGAAGGAAGCACAGCTGTAAATCCTATGGATCAGGGGTGACTGGAGCAGACAAGGATGTGCCAGCTCAAGGAGACAGGGCTGCAGAGTGTCTCTGTATTAAATACAATACCCAAATTCACTGTGAATCACTCACAGAAGGGCAAAGCAGGAACTGACAGGCTCTTCCAGGGCCGTGACAGCCGCAGCACAACCCCAGCACAACCCCTCGATCCCAGCACAGCCCTCTGTGAAATGACCACTTCACCAGAGCCACAAATTAGGGTTGAGAAATGCATTAAAAAAAAGCCCTGTTCCTCAGCTTTATTCGACATGACCTGTACAGCCCCAACTGCCCCAACTATTTCGGGAAGCTCAAGCAACAACAGGCTGGGAACAATTTTATCACACAACTGCCCCGGTCCAAACTGCCTTGGTGGAGAATGTGAGAGGCACGGGAAGGAAAGAGGTGCTGAGGGCAAGTACTGAGCCAGACCCTCGAGTGACCTAAAGCCTCGTGCCTCGTTCTTCCAGTTCTGAGGAAAGAGAAATGCGTTGCTTCCCCTTCCTCATCAGAATAATTTCAACTGTGGATTAATTTACTGATCCTCTCTAAAGTGCAAGGGATTAACAGAGATGCCAAAAAATCCATTAGCTAGGATGAGGAAAGAGAGGAAAAAAACCCTGAAAACCAGTAGGAAAACAGGAAGCTAGAAGGGATATTAATTCCCAAAGAGAAACCTCAGATGGCCACACAGTTGCTCCCAAATCTTGGCTGTCAGGACACAGAAGGTCACCAGGGCTGTGACCCAGCTGAGCCCCTGGGAAGAGAAAGGTCTGCTTAAAGCACAGCAGCAAATTCTTGTGAGAACATCCACACCTACATAAGAGCTCAGAAAAAGAAACCAAGGCAGGAGATGAGTAGATCCAGTGTTTGTACTGCTGATCACTGACAGAGACACGAGATCTCTGATCTCTGACAGTTGCAGGGAAGAGTGTTTGACATTGACAAGGCTTTTTTCTTTAATTGCTTCCCAAACTCCTTGCTGCTTGTTAGAATCCATAAAGGCTTTCCACAGCATCAGCCAGACCTCCCTGCTCTCCAGAACTTCTGGGAAAGCCTGGTACTACTAACTCTCTTAACTAAATTCTCTCCCAGAGCTTCCTGTCTCTTCCAATTTTTAAACTTTCTTCTCTGCCACTTACACCATCAAAATATCTTCTTTTCCAGTACTTGCTCCCTCAAGTCCATCTTTAATTCAGCTCTTGCAGTGAAGGTTCGTGACAATACTTACCAAATACAGCACAGTAAAATTCCACTAACCTACATCTAAAAAACCCTGCAAGAATGCCCTGAAGTGCCTGGCAGAGACTGACTTTCAAAGCTCCTCAATGCTTTTCCCAGTCTTCAAACCACGGAGGCAGTTTTGAAGCTGTAAAAGAGATTACTAAGGGTGAACATGAGAGTGGGATATAAAATCATGAGCAGCCTGAAGGAGGGGAGTGGGGAACAACCACTCACTGTCTCTTCCAGCATGGGAACAACAGGGAGAGGGGAGGTTAAACACAAGAGAAGGTTTTCCTTTACGCAACACTTAAATAAATTCTGAAGTTTCTTAACTACGGATGCTGAGGATGTTTAAGAAATAAAATCAGATTACGAAAAGGAATCGTACATGCCCTGAGGAAGAAATCCACTGAGGAATACGAAACCCAAAGGAATCAATTCCAGCTTAGGAAGCTCAGAAGCCAACTGAACAAAGCCTGGTGAAGTGCTTAACCTGCCCCCTCCTGCTCTTCCTGAGGCATCTGCTGCCGGACACTCTGGGAAAGAGGACACTGGACACTTGCACTGACTGTTAAACTCTTCCTATACACACACATTTTCAGGGCAGGGGGAGGTTTTGGCATGAGACTGATGTGAAAGCATTATCAGTTACTCTGTCTCCAGAGGCAGCATTTCCTCAGATGCAGAACAGGAGCTCCTCTCTCAGCGTGGAGCTGCAGGCACAGACGACGTTCCCAGCGCAGGAATTTATGCACGGGGCGCTTCAGCTGCTTCTTTCACAGTGAAGGCTTTTGCTTCCATGCAAATGTGCAGTCCTACCACCCACATTTGACAAGGGTATGATATTTGGAAAAGTAGATTAAAGGCTGGGATCAGACAGAATCAAACAATTCATGCATAAAGCTTCGTTTAACTGCAAGAGCACGGCGACGTTCCCACAGAGCTCCTACAACGTCTGAGACAGGTTTTTTAAAGCTCTAACATGATAACATGATCAATATATCAAAGGTTGCTGGTGTAGACACACTGCTGTTGGCTAATCTGCAATCCCAAAAGGATGGGAAACTCTGCCAAGGTTTTCATGCCTGCACTGACCTTTTTGTACAAATCCCTTCTACTACATACCCCGTCTACGTACGCTCCTGGCTCTGCCTCCCCACCCCACAAGAAATGAGAGAAAGGCAGAGTGTTTAACACATCACACAGGCTGAGAACGTGGAGCCATGTCTATATTAAGGCATAAAATTAATAGTATTTATTATTCAGTGGAGCAAACTTTTATGAAGCACAAGGAACGGGTCCTGTTACAGGCGCCGCGTGAATCATAACTTCGATATTTCCTAATGTGTATTTAAAACTCCAGCCCCCAAAACAGCACAGAGTATTTCTGGATAACATTTCCATGTGTGCATACAACATGTGCATGCAAACTATGCATCCACACCGATGGCTGGAGAGCAGGATCGTGACAGCAGCTGCCTGGGCTGCAGGCTCCTCTCCAGAGCCCCACTGCTCCTGTCCAGCCAGATGCCAACTGTCAGGCAGCCAGGAGTGCTGCTGCTGCTGCTGCCTCTGTACCCAAACATGGCCAGGTTGTCACCACGTCTGTCACAGTGGCACCACAGACACGCTACACAGGGTGGGAAGACCTGCAAAACCTGGTGGAAGAGGGACAACAGCACGACTGGGTGAGGGCACAGGGGTGCTGCCTGAAGAAGGGGCTTTTATGGAGGAAAAGGAATGAGTAACTTCTACCCACTTCCCAGAGAAGTCCACAGCAGTGGGTGTGTTGTTCTGGACAAACCTCACTTCAAGGAAACGGCAGTGGATTGTTCTTGGTTCCTTTATTCCTAAAAAAAATTGTTTGTAGCTGAGTGGGTGCCACACAGACCTGAAGTATCTTGTATGCAGTATTCACTGCAAATTTGGGAATTAGAAATCCATACTTAATAAAGCCTCAATAACCCTTCAGTTGTTTTCTGAACTTGCTCATGTTTGAGACCACCTGCTTTTTTCCACCAAAATCCCCCAACACTTACCATCCCTTAGCTGCTTCTTCCCTGAAGGCCTTGGCCCGTTCAGCCCAGGCTCCTTATGCCCTGGTGACAGGAGCAGAGCTGCTCTTTTCCATCTCTTTTCTTCTGTAATGTGCTCTGTGCCTTCTTCCCTAATAAACCTCAACCCTTTTTTGAAAATAGACCTTTTTACAATCCAAAACCCACTGCTGAAATCCTGCAGTAAGTCCATTCCTATTCCAGAAAGCCCTCAGCACCAGAAGTGATACTGAACTAAGGTTTCAGCAGAAATCATATGGAAAAGGCCTAAATTAATAGTTGGATATTATGGGCTATTTTATATCTTCTCTGTAAAGCTTGGAGGACTTAAAAAAAGCCAAAATAAAGTTGCAGTCGTAGTAATTTCACACAATTACTAAACCCTAAATCATTTTTTGAGAGGCAGAACCTTCCCCTACACTCAAGCCCCCAATGTTAACACAAGCTGACTTCCCCAAAGCATTTTATCACCGTGTCATGCAACCTTCCCAGGCTTCCAGCTGGCCTGGCAATGGGCTGCTCTCATCCACGGCCTCCTACAACACCTAAGATTAGTGGCTTCCAAATTACAAGGCACAGGTTTGGTCAGACAGAAAAGCCCATTAGGAAAGCTGCTCAGAAGATCCTCACAGGCAAAGCCACCAGTTTGTTGGCTGCCTGTGTGGTTCAGAAGCTTCTATCAGTCTGTCTAAAAACACCCTGAGAAAAAGAAGGAGAACCAGTTAGAGAAGAAAATCAAAGCCTGAGAAGCTGCAAATAACAATAGAGAGAAATAAGTCAGCTAATAATTGTAAGAGTCACAACCTTCAAGCCTTCCCACAACAGACTTATCACTTGAGCTGTTTACTGCAGATCAGAAAGCCTAAACTGGATGGCCTTTGATGGGTTTTTTTTGCTTCTAAAATACTCTTTTGCAGGTGATTCATAGCAAGACAAATTCTCAAAGGGAGCCCAGTTACAGTGTGGGAACTCTCAGTTTCCAAAACAGAAGAGAAGGCAGGATCACTCACAAGTTCAAAGTGTTCTTTCAAAACACTAAATCTCATCCGCCTCTGAATTCCCAAACAGTTTGAGTCAAGCTCTTTGTTCAGCAAACCTAAAAGGGAGTCGGGATACAAATAATTCAGTGGCCAGGAGAACTCAGGGGACAAGGACTCTGAGAGTAAATATTTTGGGAAATGTGTTATCTTCACAGAAGCACAGGATAGCTGAGGCTGGCAAGGACCTCTCTGAAGATCATCCCGTCCCCCTCCCCTGCTCCGAGCAGGTTGCTCAGGACCAGCTCTGGTTGTTTTGAGCATCCCCAAGGACAGAGACTCCACACCACCCTGGGCAACCTGTTCTTCGACCCTGCTCACAGCGAGGAGTTTCTTCAGCTCACAGAGGGCTTTCCTTTGTGTCCTGATTCACTGGCACTGACTCAGTCCTGCGTGCTGTCACCAGGGGATGTGACATCACTCACGTCAGCAATGACATACAAGACTACTGACCCATCTAGCAGAATGGGTGAGTGGAGCACAGCTCCCTGATCAAAGGAAGTCCCTGTTCAATGGGACAGGAAGGCTGCGTTCGGAGGGTAATTACAGGCCGGGCAGGAGCAGCCTGATCGATGTTTACCAAGCCCTCTGCCCAGCGAGCTCGCTGCACATAATCGTGAGAAATGGCATTACTCAGCCTCCAGCCTCCCTCAGGAGCAGGAAGGAAGGAAAAGGGGCCCAAGGCAAGAGATTTGTATCAGCCAAAGTCTGTGTATTGATACACGGGAGTGAGAGTGGATCGCTATCGGTGGTTGGGACTGGAGGCTCTTTAGGGTCCCTTCCAACCCAAACCATTCTGTGATGCTGTAATTCTGAACTCACACACTGTTTGATGGGCAGAACAAGCTGTCTCAGCAACAAAGGACACCCTTTCCAATGCTTAACATCCCTTTAAAAAAATTCCCTGCAGACAGAGAGGCCAAACAATCTTTAATTTTAGACCAGGGCTATGCAAGGACATCAAAAAGAAGTTACTTACTAATGGCCCCTGTGTAGGTTGGCTGTGTAAGGTCTTTTGGCACCTTCCTGTAGATGTCAAACCTGAAAGAGGAAAAGCAACAGCCATAAAACAGGTGGAACACTTCAATACACATTTCATGCCCCCACAGGGATGAACGACGCTGGAAGTTTTTTCCATCCAGCTTTCCAACAACATTTTTTCAGTAGGCAGGAGGATATGGGAAGGAAAAACAACACAAAACAAAAAAAACCCCTTTTCTTCTGTACAATTATGTAACTGTGCTCTGTGTTGGCTCCCATTTCCAAAGCACTTCCCTCCGCCTCCCTGTTGTGGATCTGTGCAATCTGAACTGTGAGAGAAGCCAGGCAAGAAGTCATGCTGGACAAGTTTAGAGACCACTGTAAAAGGGAAAGGATACTCTACAGACTCCTGAATAAAGATGCCTGGTGAAGAAAACCCCAGTGAAACACAACCTATATTTCCCCTCGTAGTTTGTACCCTGCAAAACCGAAAATAGACAACCCCAAAGTCAGAAATCCAGGTGTTGAGACAAAAAAAACATCCCTTGGACATTGGATACAACAACAGAAATTAACCCAACAGGTTTGTTCCTCCCCCAGCAAAATTCAGGTTAATATTAGACCGTTGTTTTGATTCAGTCATAGCTTTTAATATCCATAGGGCTCAGCTTTGCTATTTTAAACTCCCCATGGTTAAACTCTCCCTGCCCTCATGTGTTAGCTGTATTATTTCCTACCACCTTGTGCTCCTGCACGCCCAACCGCAATGCAGCTCTGACATCAGTTTTTTCCACCGCCCAATAAAAATTAATTAATGCATTAAAAACACCCACCCACCCTAAAGAAGGAAGTGACCTTTTCTGCCCCAAAATAGACCTTTTTGGATATGCCACAAGTGGGTGAGAGCTGATGCTTTTTCCAGCCCTGGAGAGGCACGAGAAGCACCAGCTTCCAAATTCCCAGTCTACACTGCACCAACACGAAACACCCCTGTGTTTACTCAGTAGCTCCTACTACACCAAATATTATAGTGGGAGTTTAAAAACGAGATCATTGTTCTTTCTTTAGTCTTCAGCTGCTGAGATAACTCTGAGGCACTGCACAAACAAAACAGCATTTGCCTCGCACAAGATCAGAAGGATCTTGTGCTTCACTCAGAAGCTGAAGCAAGAAATGGAAGAGAGGGAATGGAGAGCAAGTAGAAAGATATTTCACCTGCCCAGCTCAAGCCCTGAATAAGCTGTGCAATCACTTAACACCCCAACAACCCTCTGTGAGACACCTGAGAGCAACGCTGCATAAGAGCTGTGTTTTCATGACCCTTCTCACTGCCACCTCCTACACAGCCCAGCAATATTACCCAACCAAACAATCCATGTATGGTTTTCCAGCTGCCCTGAGAACATCTGGAAAGTGCTGCTCGAATTCTTTCCACATCCACCAGAAGCATCAGGATGGTGAAAGAACCCAAAGTAGCTGATGACATCATGGTCTCACAGGCAGAGGAAGCTGTTGCTCTCCGAGCCCATTAAATGCTGAAAGCTGGCGTCGTCTGGCCAAAGTCACAATAATAGATCAACAAGGCTAAAAAAACTGAGGGAGAAACAGGGAGGGAGAGAGAGACAGAGCACGTGAACACCAGGAGCTGCTGAGTGTGAGCGAACACTCAGAAATAGGGAACAGCTCCAGGCTGGATTCAGTAAAAACAGCAGCATGTGGATACTATAAAAGGAAGTTTGTTCTCACAACCAGAAATATTTGCTAGCACTGAAACGATGGCGCATCACAGCATTAAAGAAAAAAAATCTAGCTTTTTAAACAACTGTCTGGAAAGCTGATGTCACATGAGGCAGAGTTCTCTCCTCTCTGTCATTTTAATCACATAAGTAACACCCAACACCACAAATTAACTTCTACGTGGCCTAAGTAAGCTTGGATTAGGCAAAGACACTACAAAAAGTGCTCAGTTAAGGTTTCATCCTTAAGATGTCATCCAAAACCTGACCCAAGAAGAAGGGAAGGCAAGGAGGGAAGGAGTATTAAAGCTTGCACAAGGATGCTAAAATGATCACAACAATCAAAAATGAAGGAATGGAAAAAGACAAGTTTGGAGTAAGAGGCAAACACTGCTGCTTCGATTTTGCTCCCTGATGTGTGATACCAGTAAACCCAAACGACCACCAGCCCAGAAGAAAAAGGACTGGCTGTGTGCAAGTCTCCTGACAGAACAATCAATTGCTTGGAAAAGACATGTTCTGAGTTAGGAGGGTTCATAGTCTGGCAAAGGAACAATAATTATGCCTCAGGGTTCCAGGCAACTCCTCATAAGGCATCTGATACTGGCCACAATTTATACAATTTCCTCAGTCTGATCCTAGTTAGTGAAAAGAGCAGTGGGGTTTATGCATTCAGAGGAGGGCAAGGGGGAAGAAGCCCGAATGACATCAAAGTTTGAGCAGAATGATGGAGATGGCACAGCCAGGACACAGAGCCATCTTGTTAACTCTGATTTAAACTCCAAGTTAGTGGAAGATATGAAATGTAAAGGATTTAATGACAGCTTGAAAAGTGTGTTTGTGATACACCAGAGAGATTAATTGCTAGCAATGAGGACAGAACGCCAAAGAAGGCTTCATTAATTACATATAATTGTAAAAATAAGTAAATCAAGCAAATGTTTCAAACAAATCTGTGAAGTTGACAAGAGTTATTGTAACAGGAGACCCTAAGCCCCAAGAAATGGGAGATTTGTGGAAGCTCCCATCAGACCTAAGGGTTAAAAATCTGACTCCACTAGAAAAACCTTTCTCCTTTTGCCACTGGCTCCTTGCCTACCTCCCAGAACTGAAAGCAATCCCAGGAGAGCACTTACACCGTCTTGGGAAGAGAAAAGAATGAGGATTAAACACCAGAGATGATTTGTAATGCACGAGGGAGGAGGCCATGGAGCTGTGTGCACGGCAAAGGGGAACAGGTTTTACTTGCCCTCAGGTCAGACGTTCCTGCAAGCACCTGCAGTAAAAATTCCAACAAGCCTCCAGGTTCCTGAGGCGTTGGGTCACTCGCAGGAGGATTTGTACCCCGGGAACAGAGAGGAACCTTGTGCTCTGTTGCAAAAGCTGCCTGCCAGCTCCCTGCTGTACTCAAAGCAGTGGAAGGTATTACTAATGCTGCAGGATGTTCAGAGGGGCTGTACCCGCCAGCTCAGCCGGCAGAGACACCCTGTGCCACCCTGTGCCACGCTGAGCATCCACTGGGAGAGTCTGGGAGTCATCCTACACGACCACAAGAAACCAAGGTGTAGATTTACAGCTGCTCAGTGAACTCCCTTAACCTGCAGCTTATCCTGCTTTAGGAAGGGAGACATGGCTTCACGCTCACAGAGCAGGCACATTTGCATTTTCCACTGCACGTTGTTTAGATTTAGCTTTCGGCAGCTTTCTTCCTCCCCTCAGAAAGGCAACACTTGTAAGGCGAAGTTGTATCTTTGAGTTAATCAATTAACACCGTTTCAGAGTGGAAACAACACGCTGCTAGGAAAGTTCTTCCTCCAGGTCGTACGTGTTCTCATAAAGGGAAGGCTGGGCCTTGCAATTCCAGAATATGAGGCTAAAGATAGAACCAGGCTGTCATCAGTACAACAAAGGAATTTCCTGACACATCTATAGTGTCTTTTCTTTCAATGGAGAGCAGGGTTGCAAACAAAGAAATAAAAAAAGGCTGTTTGGCCCTGTCAGAGGTTCGCAGGAACCAACATTCATAGCTAACATGACGGAATGCTACGATACTTTTTTATCAATCCAAGAGTTGAAAGCACACGGCAAAAAACTTTCTCACCTTCCTGGTGGGAATATCAACAAACTGGTAAAACAGCATCACAGAGATGAGCAGGGGTCATCCCTAACTAGGCTCAAACAGAATTCACAAATCTTTGTGTGATTAAGCCAGGTCTGGGGCAGAACTCCAGCTCTCTGATGGACAGGAGTGCCACAGTCTTCTGGGAAATAGTGAGGGTGACCTCGAAGGAGCCAAACAAAAGGGTGGCACATTTCAAGTGCCAGTAAGTATTAGAAGGATTTCAAAAGTTGTACCTAGATTAAATATGAGCTGCTGCTACTCAGATTTTTTCTTCAGACAGAAATATATCATAGAACCACACAACGGTTTGGGTTGGAAGGGACCTTAAAGAGCATCTCATTCCAAATCCTGCCATGGACAGGGACACCTTCCACTGTCCCAGGCTGCTCCCAGCCCCATCCAGCCTGGCCTTGGACACTGCCAGGGATCCAGGGGCAGCCACAGCTTCTCTGGGCACCCTGTGCCAGGGCCTCCCCACCCTCACAGGGAAGAGTTTTTTTCTAATATTCAATCTACCCCTTCTCTCTGTCAGTGTGGATCCATTCCCCCTTGTCCTGTCCCTCCATCCCTTGTCAGTAGCCCCTCTCCATCTTTCCTGCAGCTCCTTCAGGCCCTGCAAGGCCACAATGAGGTCACCCCAAAGCTTCTCCTCTCCAGGCTGAACAATCCCAGCTCTCCCAGCCTTTCCTCCCAGCAGAGCTGCTCCATCCCTCTGCTCATCCTGGTGCCTCCTCTGGACTCTCTCCAGCAGCTCCAGGTCCTTCCTGTGCTGGGCCCCAGGGCTGGGGCAGCTCTGCAGGTGGGGTCTCACCTGAGCTGTGACTGACAGTGCTGCATCAGTGGCAGGGAGGGCAGGGGACCCAAACACTGCAGTTTTTTCTAGAGTTGATGCTTCACCTGCCTGCCCTGAGCAGGGGATGAGCTCACTGCCTCAGCAGGAGCTGCCACAGGCAGGGCTTCCTGCCAGGGCTTTGTGTACACTTGAACAGTCTCAAGTTTGGACCCGAAATATTTCAGGAAATGAAGTAATAAATACATTATTTCACTGAAGATTTCCACACCTCCAAACAGAAAAATCCTCTCTGACATCTCTGGAATTTGCAAAGAGCTTTTTTAACAACTCTGTAAGATGCTGTTAAGTTTTTCATGAGCAAGAAGCAAAGAACGTGAGGCAATTAAAAAACCCCAACAACTTAAAAGTAGAACTAACTAGACAATGGTTATATTTGAGTGTCTTGTAGCAAAGGGAAACTCTGATACCCAAAGGAGTTCATATCAGAGAAAGAAAAGCACAAATTCCTCCTTCAGTTTCCAGCCTTTGCCCACCTCTCCCTGCCACAAAGACAGAAGGGATGCACTGGCCATGGCACCCAGGGCTGAATTTCTCCCAGAATTACTCATGTGTGGAGTCCCTGCAAAGACACAGCAGAAGCTCTGTGGAGCTCTGAACCACAGCTCTGGAGTGGGATGTTTTCATGTACCCTTCTGCAAGGTCTGGTTTTACTGATTTACCTGAGGGGCCAGGGAAAGGCTGGTTTGGAGCTCTTGGACTGTATTTTGGATCGCAGTTAATCAAGCAGAACTGTAACACATTCTCATGTGGCACTTGGTCACAGAACAGAGCATTGTAAATCAGCACCAAAAAGATGAATTTTTGTCCCTTTCCAGACAGAAATTTAGCATTAATGCTCACAGATGGGAAAAATGGTTTTGTTCTTCAGGCAGATTATGTTTTTTCCACAGGAGAACCAAATATTTAAACATCAGTCTTCTTTTTGAAGCATACTGGCTCTATTGTAGGTATTTCAGCACGTCCTGAAAGTTAGAGGATGTGAGCAAAATTACATTTTTGATGTCAAAGATGATTAAAAAAAAAAAAAAACCCAATCAGTATCATGGCTGACATTCTACTTTTAGCAGGTCAGTGGTGGTGTAAATATACCATTGTCATCTTGTCTCAGCAGAAAGGGTCCGTGGCTGTGATTCACCCAGAAGAATGTGGGTGTTGAAACAACACTTGATGCTCCACCTCCCATATTCACCAGCTTGGAGAAGTGGCATCTGGTTTTCAGCAGATACCACATTTGGAGCTGAGGTCACCAATTCCTGGTGACATTACTCACTCTCAATAACGAGTCCAGCGTAGAGTGAACAACTACCTTAATTTTATTACACATCAGTAGCTTTGAGATCTCTTTGAATCAAAGAGACAGCCAGGTGCTGCTGAACCAATTTGTTTCTCTAACAAATAACTGGACTTGAAGTGACTTGCAGGGACAACACGTTTTCCAGCAGAAACAGAACTTCACTCTGAAGTTAACCAAACAACAGCAGAAGTGGCTAAATTACACAAAGGGGGAATTATCAAATACAGAGAGAAAATACAAATATAGAGAGAACTTTGAGGGTGTGGAACCTCCCTCACTGGGGTATTCCAGAACTGTCTGGACGCCAAAGGTTGGACCCACTGTGGTCCCTTCCAATCTGATCCATCCTGGGATTCTGTGATTCTGAAAAAAGGGGTTCAGGGTCAGTAGAAATGCCGTCCCTGATTGTTTCCTTCTTGGTAAGAACAACGAGTTCCCTGAGAAAGAAATGGGCATCTTGAAAAAGAGAAAGGAAAGGCAACTATGACACATAGACATGGGGAGGAAATAAAGAATAATACACCTTTCTAGGCTGAGATGGGTTCCTGGATCAACAAAAACCTTCAGTTCAAGGGCTCCAGTTGGAAAGACAGCACAAAGAAGCCGGGAAATAACAATCCCTCTCTTCAGCCCTTCAGTGGGAGGCTGATTTGGGCCACAACACTCACGATTTCTGTGGAGATCCCTCTTCTCACACAATATTTATGCACCTGCAGTACAATTAATTCACTCCCAAGGCAGCTGCCTAAGTCAGAAGGCAGGAGTAAGTGTGTCTTTTCACAGCCCTTTTGAAAACACGGCTGTCACACCAAAACCACTGCTTTTTGCTCTAAACCTGGCACAGCAGCTCACACTGCATTTTTAGGCAGTGTTCTCTGTTCTGTAAAGCGAACAAGGCTAAGCTGGCCTTTGAGGAACTATTTCATGCAAGAACTGTTTCCTTGCCACTGCACAGGGGAGTTAAAGCTGGTTAAAGCAGTTACTTAACGTTGTTTACCCTTCTGCCTGTTTGCTGGTAATGCCCCTCCCCATTTATCAGCAAGGAGCTGCAAACTGGAGATAAATTTTAGTGAAACATCGCTGCTGGTTTTCCCCATTTGTCAGGGCCTCCTTGCAAAGGGGATCAGAGCGTGGCTGCAAACCTCAAATCTCAAGAACCCAAGAAGGCATGAGGTCACTATTTCTCCACACACACACACACCCCCCAATTCCTGACTAAACAAAGAGCTTGCCTGTTCTTTACAGAGTCCACTCATTACATACTCACCAGCAAACCCAGTTACAACGTGGATTTCTACCGTTACACGCTGTACTTGCCACATTCAAGAAACGACACACAGGCAGCCCATGCAGACATTAAGTTTGAAAAAAACTCACTCTTGAAAAAAACAAAAAGGAGCTTTTTGTGAAAAGAAGATAAACTACTCTATTTGTTACACTGGTTTTCTTCTTCAGGTGTATAGAAAAACTGCTGCGCTGTGCATTTCTGGGAACGTTCATTCAAAACAACAATCCCAGAGCGCTTTTGATGAAAACAACATTAAAAAAAACTACAGCACTGTGGAAGATACACAGAGAGCAAGGGAGGTGCCAAACACAGCCCTGGACAGTCAAGCCTATGCCAGCATCCATTCGGTTTTTGATAAGAGTCACTTTGAGGCAGGTCTGTCTGATAACAGGTTTGAAAACATCCACTGCCTTCTCTTTGAGACCGTCTGTCATTTAGACATCCAAAACAAATTCGTTTTTAGGCCGCATCCCTCAGAATTACACCAGCCTCTCTAATTACTTCATGTAGATATCAGTGAATCCAGCCAGCTACAATTTCTGTTTAAGTGCCTTTAAAGAGACGAATCATCCTCAACTTTGAGGATTAGTTTTCCCTGGAGACAAGGACATAACCTTGGGATTTGTCACTCAACAGACTTGTGTTCTTCCTCTTCCCATCTCCTATCTGCCTCCTTGAACCTTTTTGTTATTTTAGTGCATTCCAGAGAGCAGAGACTGTTGGTTCCATCCCCTTTATTTGGGTTCCCTACAAGACCTACAGACCTGATGCAGAGACAACCAGCTCTTCCCACAAGATTTGTATAACTGGGTCTATTTTGAAGTCTGATTTCATGACAGAAGAGCTGCAGTAGCAATTCAGGAAACCAAGGCAGGTGTGAAGCAAGAAGAGAATGAGCAACCTCAGCCCCACTTCAGGAAACACGTCTGAGTGCCCATGAAATGAGCTGGAACGATGGCTCTGAAGAGTCTCCCCTCAGCCCACAGGACGGGCCACCACACAGCTTTGTTTCCTCATATTCCTGCTGCTCCCATCTCTAGAAGACCCTTCCCTAGAGACAGAAGAGTTTATGGACTATGATTAATTCAAGAGCCGCTACTATTAAGGCTCTTAGCAGAGACACCAATTACAGCTGAGAATCCACTCTGCATAAAATGCTTCATCGTTTTTAAGGAGGCCACAGGAAGCCGAGAGAAACTCAGTCATGGTAAATATAATTTGGATTAAGTCCATCTGACATTCAAAGATGACTGTGCACAAACAGACTCCATTTTCTCTCTCCAGGAACACTTCAGAGGAGGTTGGTGTTACAAAGGGGAGATCAGAGTTTAACCACCCTGTCTCAGAAGCTTCCCTTCTCCCCTTCCCCAAATCAATGCAGCTTGGAGGCAGAAGGGGAGGAAAAAACCCAGGTCATATTGGTTATTTTCCATGTGAATTCACAGTATCAGAAGGAAGCTCTGCCTGCTGTCAGAGCAGGAACATTCAGGCTGGAGACACGGCCAGATGGAAACACCCTGCCTTTAATCCCCAGTGGTATTTCTAGAGAAACCTTCCCACCAGAGGCATGCTGCTTAGTGACAAGGAGCATTTCTATCCGTGTGCTCTGCTGACTTCTCAGGCAGCTTCTCTGGTCATCTGAGCAAAGCCTGAGAATTAGAAGTGGCCATGAGAAAACCTGGCTCCCTCCAGCCCTGGCACAGTGGGGTCTGAGATCAGCCACGGGAACACCCAGGGATGGCACTCCCCATCCTCTCCCCAGCATCCACAACGTAAATATGAAGCAAACCAGGTTCTCAGGCTGTAGCTTCTAGATCAAGAGTGGAGACCTGGAGCTCCTGGAGCGGGACCAGCGGAGGCTGCGCAGCTGAGGAAGGGCCTGGAGCAGCTCCGTGCCCAGGACAGGCTGAGGGAGCTGGGGCTGCTCAGCCTGGAGAGGAGCCCCAGCTGAGAGGGGCCCTCAGCCCTGGCTGTCCCTGGGTGTCCCTGGGTGTCCCTGGGTGTCCCTGGGCATCCCTGGGTGTCCCTGGCTGTCCCTGGCTGTCCCTGGCTGCAGGGAGGGCTCAGGGCAGGGCCCGGGCTCTGCTCCGGGGGCTCAGCAATGGCACCAGAGCCACGGGCAGGGACTGATCCCAGCAATTCCCCTGCACAGGAGGCAGAACTGCTGCCCTGGGCAGTGCCCAGCCCTGAGCAGAGCCCAGAGAGGCTGTGGGGTCTCCTCCCTGGGGATATTCCAAAGCCCTCTGGACACATCCCGTGCCCTGAGCTCTGGGATGGCCCTGCTGGAGCAGGGAGGTGGCACCAGTGACCCACCGTGGTCCCCTCCAGCCTGACCCATCCTGGACTTGATCTCTGAGACAGACCAAAAAAAAAAAAAAAAAAAAGATGGTGCTAGAAAAAACTAAGAGAAACTAAGAAGGCACAGAGAATGCTCTGGTGTTACTAAAAAAGTAGATTAAAAAAAAAAAAAATCCATCAAATCATTTAGCTAAGAGCTTCCAAGTTGTTTAACAGGCAGCGACTGTTCCTCTCTTTCCTTGTGTCACTGCTCCCAAACAATGACTTTGGGACAATTCATCTCAGCTTTGTCAACAAACTGCTGGGCAGCAGGAGCCCAAGCACACCAGCTGAGGAGCACAAGCCATCAGGTGGCTTTTAACCTCTTCAGAGGCCATTTAGCTCTAAATAAAACCAAGCAGGCTTAGACACAACCCTCTCCACCAAAGGCAGGCAGGTACTTCTATCAAAACACACTTCTCTGGCTTTGTTCCCTCCTGCAAAGCACATCAGACACTCGTGTTAAGATTTTGAAAAGCAAGGCTGTTACTTCTGTAAAATAGATAAATCTAAAGCCACCAATTTAGCTTTCAATGTGACAGCTCAAACTGAGGGAGATGCAGAGGTAGCACAAACAGCACAGCTGAGTCAGGTTTGCACACACGGCGCTCTTTTGATTAGCAAAATACCATTTACTTCAAGAATAAAAATAAAAATAAAATCCCAGATGCCTGTCAGAAGTAGCTGGGGGGAGTTTTACTGCTCGCAGTTGTTTAAACCATCCCTAGAACTCCTGTGCCCAGGACCAGAGATAAAAAGATTAACCTCTTTACTTGTTAAATTGATCTTATTCAGTAGTGTAACAGCTGGGGTGTGCAGAGATGGCCGGAAATATCAGTTACCCCATCCCACATGCCTAAGGACAGAATATGTGAAATGAAACAGTAAAGATGGCCCTGGAGAACAGCTGGGATCTGGGACACAGATAAGGCACAAGCAGGACACAACTCCCCTCTGCTTAGTGACCCTGAGAGGGGCTGGGCATCACCAGACTGCCCTGGGAGAGAGGAGAGGGAAGAAAAGAAAGCTGGGCAAGGGACACAGACTGCTCAGCAATGCCCTGGGCTGGATTATGTTCCCCAGGTGCTTGAGAGCTGCTACTGGAAAAAAAGTCAGACCTTGTCTGATCAGCATTTAGGAGCAAGTCTCTGAACTAGGAAAAGATGGGCTTTAATTGGGGAAACATCAAGAAAAGCCTGTCCTTTTTAAGCAAAGCCTCTCTTACTTTGCTCTAAAAAAGCAGTGAGTTCCAATGCCCTCTGCATTTTCAGTTCCTGTGGTCCTTGCTGTACCTGTGCTGGGCAAAAAACTCCAATTTTGTTCCACAAACCTAGCAAAGAAAAGAATTTCTACACATAGTAAATTCACTCTACAACAGGTGAAGAAGTAGAGCTGCTGTATTCTTACACCTTACTCTACATAAGTATAAGAAGCATTAATTTTTCTATTTTCATTGAGAAATAACAGTTCAATATTTCATTCTGATATCCTTTCTCTAGCTGTTTTTCTTCCCACCCAAAGACAAGTGCATGTTCTGACAACTTTGCAAGAACACTTAGCTCCTACAACCCAGCACAGGCAATAAACAGCAGTAACTCTTCTTCCAATCCAACCAAGTAGGTGAAATCTGTTTAAATGAATGGCAAAACAATGGTAGGAAGTCAGCAGCAGGGGCAGAAAATAGGAACTACTGACTTTGAGCCCTTCATTCTGTTAATTCTTTGTTTAGATGACATTTCTATGTTTCCTGTCTGCTGGAAGATGAGAACATAATGTGCAGAGAGCAGCTCAGGACAGCTCTGGCAGAGCCAGGCTGCGATCCCGCGGACGGGATGAGCGGTGGGAGCCAACAGACCTGAATTTGTTCTGCTCCCGGCGCTGACTCACTGTGTAATTCCTGTTCCACTCAATTAAATCTTTCTTCTTCAGCTTGCTCATTTTGCACAGCAGCACCTGGTAACATCTGCCCACCTTTCCTCAGGCACATGGAAATCTACAGATGGAAAACTGCAAATACGTGAAGCGAAACAGGGCAAAGCTCCAAGTTCTACCTGAAGGAATGGCTGGGGGTGTGTTGGAGGGATTTTAGCTTGGATCTCAGGAAAGGTTCTTCCCCCAGAGGGTGCTGGGCACTGCCCAGGCTCCCCAGGGAATGGGCACGGCCCCGAGGCTGCCAGAGCTCCAGGAGCGTTTGGGCAGCGCTGCCAGGGATGCCCAGGGTGGGGGTGTTGGGGATTCTGTGCAGGGCCAGGGGCTGGACTGGATGATCCCTGTGGGTCCCTTCCAGCTCAGAACATTCTGTGATTCTGTGATGCTTTGAAGGTCTGTACAAGGAAAGCAGCAGGAAGGTGGCTTTAGGAAAACAAACTGGATGTGCTCTGCAAGAGCTGAGCTTGGTTCAGTACCAGGGCCGTGCCTGGAGAGCTCGTTTGTGAATAATCTTGATGGTTTTGTGAACTGGGACACAAACTTTGAAGCATGTGCAAAGTCAGATAAGTGATCCCGCTAATCTCAGTTTCACACAGAAAATAAACACTGAATACACAAACACCAAAGCTTGGCCCTGAGTGTGAGCTGGAGATGCAAATACAGATTCAAAGCCGGACTAATAAGCCGATACTTGTAAATACCAAGCAGCTATTAACACATTTTATAAGATTAACACCCGCGTAACAGCAGACGAGCACACATCATTAAGCAATCAGCCAGTCCTCATTCACACACAATGGGATATTAACACACAAAGTGCAGAACCTGAGCTTTACTGGACAAACTCTCAAGGCTTCAGAATTACATCGGAAACTGTTAAATCCTCAATTACTTTGAGCAAGCTCTGATATGAGAAGGACCAGACAGGGAGGTGGAGGGGCTGGTGGAGTTTTAAATCAGTTTATCTGGACTGCAAGCAGGTGAAGGCTACAATTTTCAGATGCTGTATGACTGACTTCTCACTCACAACATCACACCAGTTTTCAAAGCAAACAGGATTTTTTTTGACCTGCTGACTCTCCACGCTTTTAAACCCAGGAGTGAAATGCAGGAATAGGTTTCCTTGCCAGCCAGCTCCTCCCTCTTTAATTCTAGTTCCAAGAACATAATGAAACTAAGAGAGGAAGTGTCTGAAACAAGGAGGAGTACTGAGAACAAGAAAACAAGGTTAGGCCAGGAGGACTGTCATTAATTATATAATCCAGCCTTTGGGTAACTGGACATTTAGGGAAAGGGGCTGAGAGAACCTTGGAGGCTCCAGCCCCAGCACATTATGTCATCTAGCCTGCTGGTTACTCAGCAGGTACACGATCTGCATAGGGGCAGAAAAACAAACCCATTTATTTCTAGGGCAAAGCACTATGAATCCCCACAGCAGCTGCTGAAAAAAGGCACAAAAACTCTGCTCCTGCTTCGACCGATTCCTTTCCAAGGAGCCAGTTCTCCTTTCTCCTCCCTTCTGCCCGCCCTGTGGTTCCATTGTGCTGTCCTGCAGAACACCTTTTTGTCAACCATGTGCCAAACTCGGTGCTTTTATTCTTTCAGTGCATATCGGGCTTGTTCTCTCAGGAATACACACAGCAATTGTATTGCTGCAATGTGCCAAAAGTGCAACTATTTTAGGTGGCACTGAAGGATGGAAGACAGGAAGCGGTACAACACTTTTCTTTTTCCTTCAAAATAAAATGTTACACTCAAACATATTCCAAAGGCAATTAGCAGGAGGAGGAAAGTATAATCTCAAATACTCAAAGGTGGAGTCCTGCCAGCAAGCATTTTATTTCCTTGTAGGCAGCGAAGCAGGTGTCAAAATGAAGGATGGAAGAGAAATGTATTTTTAATAAAGTGAGCAAATTACGCTCTGCTTCATCAAAACAGGAGAAAAGTGTCATGAAGAAAAAATGTGCAAGTAAGGGGACTGGTATTTAAAGGGATCCAGCCCTTTGCTGGACTGTAAGAGACATTGTACTCCTGAGTGGGAGCAGCATTTTCTGGAGAACAGAGAGAATGGGGAAGAGCATTAAACATATATGGCTGCTCCCCAAACTAAGCAAATTGTTCAGATACTTGAATGCCACAAGCTGACTGTAACCCTTCCTGGCCCAGAGCCTTCGACTCAGAGGTTCTTGTTCCTGCAGCTCCCCAGCACATCCCATCCACCCTTCGTCATCCCCTTGGTCCTGAACGTTTCTCCTTTTCCCTATGGGACACCTGCCAGCTCAGGGTTCTCAACCTCCTGCCACATTCCCTTCCCACAGACAAACAAAAGTCCTGATCTGCAGCAGGCACTGAACACAATTCAAAGCTGGACTGTGATTTCCAAGAATTCACCTACACACGACCAGAGAGCTATGGAAAAAAAAAGAGTTGCACCATAGTCTTTCCCACAGCTTCCAGGAATCACAAAACAAACTCTGCTGGTGCCTTGCACTGCTGAACACCTTGAAATGAGATCTGGTAAGAACTATTTTAGCATCAGAAATGTGCAGGTTTTATTTGTGGAAGCTACATTCTGGTTTAAGTCCCAGCTGCACTTGCTCAGCACAAAAATCAGAGATTGGTACAAAAGAGCATGAGCAAATGTAACATCTGGGGAATAAAAAAAAAAGGGGGGGGGAGGGATATGTGAAGAAAACAACTCCATATTCATAGGGCTTCCCTCAAAAGCACACAGGCCAATCCACACCTACTGCCCCACAGAGGTTTCTCCATTATCAGTAAAGGAAACTCCTACCCAATACATGGGATTCAAATATATTGTATTTTTCCAGAGTATCAGTCACTCTGCAGCGACTGGCTCGGGTTTTCCTGTTTAAATTCCAATCTGAGGAGACAAGAATTTCTGTACAAGCTTCTACAACTCAGTTCTGTTTTTATCTGCATGTAAGTGTGTTACCTACAAGCAAGTACAACTCCTCTGCATCACCTGGCTTCCAAGCCAGCTTCCTGGTTTGACACAATTTCCAAGGAATATCTGTATATTAGAAAAACATAACTGATACAGACTCAAGAGCTGCAACTTCTAGCTGGGGATCAGGTTTACCACTGGTTTTTAGTCCAGATATAACCTGTTATAATGCAGCAGCCAGACTGAGATTTCAGTGCAGTAGGGTCACATTTGATTTAGAATGACACAGAATCCAAGCAAGGCTCCAAGACTTCACCTTTATCAGAAAACAAAGTCACGTTTACATCACTGATGTTTTAGGGGGCACACAGTTGTCTACAGAGATGGACAATTTGGAAGCCAGGATCTGCTTTAGGATATAATTGTTAAATAAACACTAAGGAATCATGATCTCCTGAAATCCTGTCAGGAGTAATACAGGCCTGCACATTTTAACACAGCATTTTGAAGGCTCTTCTATTACATGCCAATCTTTCTGGATTCTCTGAATTAAACTAAATACGTCTCGTTTGGAAACATCCTTCCAAAAAAAACCAAGCAGGAAAGAAAACATCCAAACACACACAATTCAAACAGTGAACTGCACTGGCAAACTGCATCTTGTGTGTCTGCTATGATTACTACTGAAATACTCAGACATTTATTTCAGTATAAAGATCTGCTACTAAAATACTCAGGCATTTCAGTATAAGGAAGATTTTGTAGATTGCGGCAAGGCTGTGGTTAATTTTTTGGCAGACCAAGTTTTCCATTTCGAGAGCGGCTGGCTCTGTGCAGGAATACCTAGACATCACTTCAGGGCTTGTGCTTGGATAGAAGACAAGAAAAACAGATGATTCTCCACTTCTTCCTTCTTTGCAAGACTTTTCTTTTCTCCCCACCTCCACCACCTGAACTACATGCCTAAAAAATACACCAGCACACTTCGAAATACAAGCTCAACAACGTCCACAGTTCCCAGTCCAGGCTGGTGGCATTGCTTCAGCTCTGTTTAGTGTGATTCAGTCATTTTCACAGCAGTGAACTATGATGGCATGAAGGAAGCATCTGTGTCACCAAGGACTGAACAAAGGAGGACAGCTGAAGTTCAGAAGGAACAGTGTGAAACTTTCCAACAAAGCCCGACCTTAATATTTCCCTACTTACTCAGGAGAAAAAATCTCCATTCCAATGGTATTTTGAGAGAAATGATGCACTAGGGAGACTTAGAAAGAAATATTTACATACATGCACACCATGTATAATCAGTTATTTGTGGCACAAACATCAACAGACTCTGTCTGTACAGCTCTGCTTGCCCATCTGACTGCTGTGACTGCAGAATAATTTCTCAGGTGCCCTCAAAGGGCTATTGTTGAGACAAAGTTAGTCATGGCACTGCCTGGCACCCAAATCCACGTTGGTCATTACGTAAGGTGGCAGCAATACCACTCAGAAGGGTTGTTTACCAGTGGCATTGCACAATGTGAACTGGAATGGGCTCGCCAGACGTGGCTGCAGGTGGGGATGGAAATGCCCTTGCAGTTACTGCTGAAACGAGCTCAGTTTGTCAGAGCATGGTGCTAATAATGCCAAGGCTGTGGGCTTGATCCCTGTATGGAACATTCACTTCTAAACTGGACTCGATCCTTGTGGGTCCCTTCCAACTGAGAATATTCTGTGATTCTGTAATTCTATAAATCTGTAACTACCCAACACAGAGCTGTGCTATGGCCCCTAGACATTCATTTAGGAGGTGATGGCTACCAGCTCAATCACACACACAGGAATTAGTATTTTGGACAAAATCATTGCAACCTTACTGCTCTTAGCAAAGGGAGTATGTTTAGGTTTAAATCAGACCTAAGAGTTGTGATGGTGGATAGACAAACTGATGCTCAGACTTGGGACCTGCCACAGTTGTGAAATCAATTTCCAACCAGATTAATGAGCACAAACCAGGAGATTTTAGGTGATTTTGAGTCTATGGAGAAAAATCTTTTCCAAACTAAGCAATCCCTCGGACACCTTCTCATTCACCTGTGAGCTTAAGGCAAATAAGTTGATTTTAGTCTTCAGGCTTCAGAAAAGAAGGAACAAAACTGTCTTTCATGATCCCCCCATTTCTCCTTTGGCAGGCGTGGGAGGATCTTTCTCTAAACCTTCAAATCTCCTTTCAACTTGTCTGGGCAAGTGGCAGTGTCTGTGGCACAGCTCAGGACAGGGCACACACAAACCTTTGTGGTGTCACTGCTGTGCTCAACCCAGCAGCACAACCCATCAGCTCTGAGCTGTTTGTTCTCCTCCTCCCCACTCTGCTTCAGCCAAGAACACACCCACCTGCTGCTATCGCCCTGTACCTGCTCACAAATGAGCTCAGGATGCTTCTCCTCCAAAGTTCAGCCAGGAATTCAGCCCAAGGAAGGAGCGTGTGCTGCTGCAGGCAGTTGAAGGAGGTGCTGGGGCACAGCCAGCAGGTGCAGAGAGCACCAGGATCCGATGGAAACACGGCGCTGCTTCACTCTGCAAATGAGACTTCCTGAGCAAACAGCTACATTTCCACTGACATTTGACATTTAAGATGTCAAGTAGTCACCATTTCTGCTGAACAACTGGCAAATGTTCTAAATGTTCAGATGTTGGCAAACAAATCCAGGACAAGCTGAAGGCTTAGAGAAAGATTTTTAGTTGTGAACCTCCCACGCCTGCCAAAAGAGAAATGGGGGGATCATGAAAGACAGTTTTGTTCCTTCTTTTCTGAAGCCTGAAGACTAAAATCAACTTATTTGCCTTAAGCTCACAGGTGAATGAGAAGGTGTCCGAGGGATTGCTTAGTTTGGAAAAGATTTTTCTCCATAGACTCAAAATCACCTAAAATCTCCTGGTTTGTGCTCATTAATCTGGTCAGGAATCGATTTCACAACTGCGCCAGGTCACAGGTCTGAGCATCAGTTTGTCTATCCACCATCACAACTCTTAGGTCTGATTTAAACCTAAACATACTCCCTTTGCTAAGAGCAGTAAGGTTGAGGAGTGTCAGCTTTGGTTAAGACTGAACAATCTGATTTAAAAAAACGCTTCAGGAACTAAAGCGAAGACCTGCCTGTGTCCCAAACCAATAAAAATGATCCACAGGTCTGAATCAGCACACCCACATTAAAATATCATTTATCACAGACATGCCAAAGAACAGCTGACAGTGGGGGCCTGTGCAGATGGAATAAGAGTTTTTGCCTTCCACTCTAGATCAGCATTTAAATCTAATCCTTTCTAAGCCTGGCTCCTTTCCCATGACCTCCAAAATCCGGGTACAGCACACTGTTACTTCATACACGTTATCACACCATGAAAAAAAAACAACCAAACCCCAAAACCAAACAAGGAACAATAACAAAAACCCTAATGAAAACATCACAATGATTAATTGTGGGAAATAAATTCTGAATTTCTCAGCTACACATAAAAATAAGGATTCGCAGATATTTGTCACTCTATGCCAAACACCTGGCCAGGGCACAACTGTGAATTACCCAGAATTAGAACAAAAACTTGATTTCAGAGTGGTCTGTTTTAGTTTTTCTCAGTGTAACCGACTGAAGTGACCAAGATGGTTCAGAAGTTTCAGTATCTTACAAACCCATCAGTAACTCTTCCATGCAAATAGGCAGGTGCAAAGAGAAGCCACCAGAGTGAAGAGAATATGCAGCAGTGCTTCTTTGTGCCACGTCCGCCACCTCCACTGCAAGGGAGTCACTTCATTTTTACATCTGTAATTCTCATTTTCACTGTGTCATTTTCAATACCTGAGCACTCTGAAGTCCCAGCTCAGCCTCCTGCTAACTGCATCACACAACATGTGGGAACCCTTCTGGCTGGCTCACAATCACCACTCAAAATGACCCAGGCTTAAAGTTTAATCTAATTATTTGAACCATCCTCAGAGGCTGCAAGTGTGCAGATGACACCAGATCTTAAAGGCTCAAAAGGGGAAATACGCTTTCAGCTCCAGTGAGAGAATTCAAAATCTCCAATCAAACACATACAAAGCTGCTTTGCTGACACGAGTTCTAAAAACCAGGAGATGGGCAAGAAGGAAAAATCTGTCTCTCCCATTCAGCCAAACGGGTGTTAAAAAATGGGAAAGAACCAGACCTTCTAGAAACACAAACTGGTTTAGTCGTTCTGTAGGAGGCCTGGTGTCTTGTGACATGCACTGAACAGACCTGTACTGAAGGCTCCAATCTGGAAGCTGAAAACTTGGTTCTGTACCAACATCACAGCAGGACTGGGGGGATTAGTCTGAATGAAATGCTTTGAAAAATGAAAAGCATTAGGTAAATACTGAGTATTATTAAAACCCTGGAGATACTTAGGACAGAGTAATTATTATTCATGTGAGATTACTGTGAAAATATTGGTTTATTTATGAATTAAATGCAGTTTGTTTTAGGAAAGGGAACCACTGATAAGCCAAGAAAACAGAAGTCCTACAGAAAAAAAATTGTACAAAAAAGTATAAGTAACAAACCAAGCTACTTCCATGTCAGACTCTGACTGCTGGAGACAACTTCTAAGAAAGATTTTTAAGCACTTTTGGTTCTTCATTCTGGCTAAGTCTAGGAGAGAGGTAAGATATTTGGTTCCATGGAAGTAATTATTTTTTTGACTTTTAGTTGGTGAAGAATAAGGACATTTTTGGTCCTGGGCTGTTTTAACTACTTGTCATTTGTGCCTCGATCATCTCCAGATGAGAATCAGGCAACCTATTCCTCTTAGAGCTACTTTGTGTGGAAACAGAGCTCAAAGCCTGAACTTCCAGCTGCTCTGCAATGCCCCTCTCTACACCTGATGTCAGCTGTCAACATCCTGCCACTCTAAAATATCAAAAATAAAACTCTAAATGAGGGGAGGATACAAAACCAACAAGACCTTGCCTTCCCAAATGTCCTTGGCAGAGCAGCAAAGGACAGGATTCCTTCAGGTGCAACGCAGACCCGTGGGATGTGTGGCCTCCAGAACACACCACCTTTCCACTTGGAATTTTGGACTCCTGAAGACATGCAGGGGCACTTTTAAAAGTTTCTTAACAATCCAAGCCTCTTACCATACACAGGTATATAGAAGCCAGGGTGACAAACTGTACCTGCCAAAGGGAACATCCAGCTGAAATCTCTGAGAGAAGAACCCTGTATTTTACATGATAAAAATGTAACTTCTTAATTCACAAACTTACTCGAGGTGGTGACCTTATTTCTCCAAGAGCCTTGTATTGCATGTTCTAGAGTTGTCAGGAAGTACCTGTACATTTTTTTTAACACGTGCATCATGCTTTACCTACAACAGTAAAATTTTCCAGCCTCGGCAGATTTTGTTCCACTGCCTGCACTCTGAACAAAACCCACAACAGCTAAAAAGGGCTCTAACCTTTGCAAACCTTTTGGTCCTGAACTCTGTTGGTGCTTCTAAAACAGGAAAGTGGTTTGTTGCACGTGACAATAGTTCCTCTGTACTTTAAATATAAAATTCCTGTTATCAATGGCAGCCTTTGAAAAATTCATTTTTGCAGAAAAACTGAACTTCAGTGAGCTTACGTTATTTGAGAAAGAGCTTTGAAGTGTCTATTTCTAATCCTCCACTCTGAATGACAAAGAAGTTATTTGCAATTGTGAATCTTTAAAATGCAGATCTGAACTGATGTCTCTGGTTTTGTAACTCATTAACACAAACCCTGCAATTCAGCTTTCACTGAACATCTTTGTTCCATTCCAAAGTGAAGCACTAGTGCTGTCTCTCAAGATGATTATGCTCTTGGTGAGCCAGTGTTTCCACACGCACATTCTGAGACCAAACAAAAATTACATTTTCAAAGACACCAGAAATAACATTTTCTTTATCTGCTATTACAAAGTGACAGCCACAGCCCAGGATCTCTTATTGTTCATGCATTTTACAAGTCTGAAAATGGATGGCAATAGGATTCGCAGCTGGCAGAATGTCTCCAAAGCTGAGAAGAATTTTTCTATCAAATTTTACACAAAAGCAGAAACGAGGCTCTGGGCCCCGGATCCCACATGATCCAGCAGATGCTGTTTCCAGCTTCAGCAAGTTTTCATTCAGAAGCAACTGCCTCCATGTTCAACAATGCCCCATGGATCACACAAGATCCTGTTAGCCTGTATAAATGAGAGGCCTGGTTTAGAATTACAGTAAAAATATAATGCACAAGTCTTTGTTTGGGAGAACTAAAACACCGCACTATCACCATTTTCCCATCTCAACGGGGTGCACATGTAGGGGTCATGATGATCCTACATGGAAAGGACTGTAGTTAACTGTATGTTCCCAAAAATGTACGTAGTTTTTATTGCAGTATTAACGTTGTAGTAAAATCTGTATGAGAAAAATCATCTGTGCATCTTCCCTTTGGCATCTCTGAACTTGGAAAGGTGCAAATTGTTGGTTCCAGAACATCTCAAAAGAGAAAATGAACCCCCAGTTGCTATTTTGGCTCCACGGAAGTCAGAGGGGTCTTTTTCACTTCTGCTTTGGTACCTGACACTGCTACGGCCCAGGGGATGCAGGAGCCGCGCAGAAAGGCCAAATCCTACAACTTGCACCTGCTCAAAATGGCAAAACCAAAGGTGGAGGCCAACCAAAGGTTGATGTTGGTTCCCAGCCATCAGACACGTGGCACAGCTTCGGCACATGAAGCTTCACGTGGGAGCCGCGCTGTAAAAAGTGACCCCTTAAAGATGCTCTGGGAGCTCCACCCTAAGCAGTGACCCCTAAAGCCACTGTGGGAGCCCGACTGTGATCTCCTAAAGCTACTGTGGGAACCCCACCATAAGAAATGACCTTCTAAAGCTGCCGTGGGAACCTCGCTATAAGGAATGATGCCCTAAAGCTGCCATGGGAGCTGCACCATGACCTTCTAAAGGTGCTGCAGGAACCCCACCACAAAAAGCGACCCCCTAATCTGCTGTGAGACCCCAGGCACCTGCGGGAGGAGCAGCAGCCCAGCACCCGCATCCATCACCCCCGAGGTCCTGCTGCTCTTCCCGTCCTGCCCGGGGAACCCAAATTCCACACACCCCCTTCGGCTTGGTGGAACCGCATTGTGGAGCAAGAACCGCTGGCTGGGCAGAACCTCCCCGTTCCCACGGCCCTTCCCTGCGCACACCTCATCCATCCATCCATCCATGGCGGCCGCAGGGCCCGCTGAGCTCCCCGCGGGGCTCCCGCAGTTTGCAGGGTCCGCTCGATGCTCCCTGTGCTCCGCTCAGCCCCGCAGCTCCGAGGGCGCTGCCAGCACGGGCTCACGGAATTATTTCCGTTGGAAGAGAGCTCCAGGATCATCAAATCCAAGCTGTGCCCCATCCCCATCTTGTCCCCAGCCCAGAGCACTGAGTGCCACCTCCAGCCCTTCCTCGGACACCTCCAGGGATGGGCACTCCAAANCTGGGCAGAACCTCCCCGTTCCCACGGCCCTTCCCTGCGCACACCTCATCCATCCATCCATCCATCCATCCATCCATCCATCCGCCCGTCCCACGCGCACCCGCGGGCGGGGAGGGCAGGGAGGGGCGCGGCGCGGGGCGGTGGCGGCCGGTCCCCGCGGGGCGGGCGGGCTCTGTCGCGACTCTCGGCGACACTCACCTCCTGAAGTCAAAGGGCATGGTGGTGGCGGTGGTGGTGGCGGGTGGGCTGCGGGCGCCGCCGCACCCGGCCCCGGCTNCCAGGGATGGGCACTCCAAACCTCCCTGGGCAGTTCCAAGGCCTGAGCACCCTTTCCATGGGGAAATTCCTGCTGCTGTCCAAGCTGAGCCTCCCCTGGCCCAGCCTGAGGCCGTTCCCTCTCCTCCTGTCCCTGTTCCCTGGGAGCAGAGCCCGACCCCCCCGGCTGCCCCCTCCTGTCAGGGAGTTGTGCAGAGCCACAAGGTCCCCCCTGAGCCTCCTTTTCTCCAGGCTGAGCCCCTTTCCCCCCTTTTCCAGCTCCCTCAGCCCCTCCTGGGGCTCCGGACCGGAGTGTGGCTGCTCACAGGGGTGAGGAGTTTCAGGCTTTGTCCGGCATCTTTTGCACCCTCAGCATCACAGTAATGACAGCGTGTGTCAGTGACTGCAGTGTCCGGAGACAGAGCCAGGCCACGGTGACACACAGGGGAAAGTCTCACACCTCCATGTGCCCACGTAGGAAAGAGGAGCACCCACCCCTCCATGCCTGTGCACCCTTTAAGTTTAGCTTAGATACTAGGAAGGAATTGTTCCCTGTGAGGGTGGAGAGGCCCTGGCACAGGGTGCCCAGAGCAGCTGTGGCTGCTCCATCCCTGGCAGTGCCCAAGGCCAGGCTGGACGGGGCTTGGAGCAGCTTGGGACAGTGGAAGGTGTCCCTGCCCATGGCAGGGGTGGCACTGGGTGAGCTTTAAGGTCCCTTCCAACCCAGGCCATTCCATGATTCTATGATAAGCTCCTTTAGGGCCAGCACAGCTCTTTCACCTGCTCTTGGAAATCCTTTTTTTTTTACAATTTTACTGGAGACAAGGGATTAAAGTAAGAAAAAGCTCCCCATTCATTAGGTGAGGCATTTCCCCAGTCTTTCCATTTTGCCTGCATGCCTTTTTCTGGCTGCATCTCTGTCGGGTTCAGTGCAATGCACGAGGCTAATCCTGCACTGCTCCGTGCACCATCCCCATTCCTTCCCACAGTTATGTCACCAGCTAACTGCATCTCTCAGGGAGGTTTTCCTGCAGGTAGTGTGACTGCTGCTGTGTTCAGAAGTGCTGTCACTCACGTGCAGTGCAGGTCAGACTGCACTGCAGGAACAAAATACAGCTATTCTTGACTTTTAAGTCTAAAAACAGGGCAAGAGAAAAAAGGAGATGGCAGCAATCTGAGTATGCAACATACTGCCTTTTTAATTGATTCTGCACCTTTCTTCTTCGTCCTCCTACTGTCATAATTTTTTTACTTAGAGATGCACATCTTTCCATTTTTTTCCTATCACACAGAAACTAGGCCCATACCTAGGTAAAAAAAAAAGAAATTCAGATTGAAACAAGCAGGAGAAAACTACTGAAGAGTCAGAGCTGTTAATCGATACCATTTCCATTCAAAGAAAGAGATAATAATTCATGCTGGGAATATTAAAAACTGAACTGGAGGAATCCCAAGTATGAGGTAACACGGCATAATCCCCCAGAAGCCCCCAGGGAATAGATAAAAATTCCTAATTGGTTTTGGTTTTTTTTATTTTTTTGATCACAGACACCTAAATTATCCGACTGCATATTCAGCAGATTGCTAACAGATCAGCCACGAAATCCTGCTGCACTTTGCATTGTGCTCCAAAACTGAGCAACCCACTGAAATTAATGAGACAATTCTCATCTCTCATGAGGTCAAGCGATTGCACAGGCATAGCCAGCGGGGACGATCTGTAGTGGAAAAAACCAAAACAAACAGTGCCTGTCGAGGTGGTTACACAACCGAGCGCTCGTCGGGCTTCTGGCAAGCCCCCGACATCATTAGCTGTTATTAACTGTCTTGTGCAGAGGCATCAGCTCTCTCAGGAGCCAAGAGAGTGCTGAAGGGTTTACAAAAGCTCTTCACTTGTACAGTAGATAAATCTGGAGGTGGCCTTGAAGAGTTCTCCTCCTGCAGGCTCGAGTCTCAAGAACACGGCGCAGCGAGAGCTCACGTCGTGGGGATTTTATTTTCCACTGAAAGGTCAAACTGAAGAAAGCAGTGGGCTCAGAGCAGCTTTGCAGTTGGGTCCAGCTCGCTTACATCCTTGCCAAGGGAAGAAGAAGTTAATGCCCTGAGATAAGACCCTCGTCACAATATTGTTTAATTACATAAGGCTTCTATCGAGCTGGAGATAAGAACAGGAATTTGTCCCCAGTCCAGCTGGGTGCGGCAGCTGAGCTCATGTTGTGTGTTAGAATGGGAACCAAAAGCAAGGGGTTTATTTGAGGTGGTTGTCCCACCATTAGCACGAGCAAACTGATACAGCTGATGTCAAAGTTAACTTTCTTTTTCATGGGAGCAGTAAACCAACCTTTTGCTGACAACACTAGACTTAAAACTATTGTTTCTCTTCAAATTGCATTGGGAACGTTCATTGAGCCAAACTCCTGATCTGAAACCAGTAAGTCCCTATTTTCAGACCTCTTTAACAACCAAGAAAGCAAAGCAGAAGGATGAATTGACTCACCTAAGACTTACAGAGTAAGATCAGCTTCAGTTCTAAATTAGCAAACAAATCCCTTCAGTCCTAATTCTTTGTTCATAATTCTTCTTGCAAAAAAGAATATTTTCCTCATTACAGTTCACTTTCTTACAGATAAATCAGATCATGGATGAGTCTATCTGAATTCCTGACTAATGCGTCACGACAACAAAACTGGTACCTCCTTCCTATGAAAAAAAAATAGTGCCCAAAAAAGTGCTTTATTTGAATCATCTTCCTGGTTATTTATTTATTAAATTTGTTTGTGCAGGTAAAATGATTCATGACCAGGTTTCTGAGATATTCTTCACTTCTAGATGATACACTAGTCTTTAGTTTTAACTTCTCATTAATAGAGTTAATATTGATTTATAGAGTTTACATTAATCCTTGATAATTCAGCGTGGAAGAGACTGAGGGGAGACCTCCTGGAACTTCCTCCCAAGGGGCAGCTCCGATCTCTGCTTCCTGTGACAGGGACAGGATCCAAGGAAGGGCTGGAGCTGTGTCAGGGAGGTTTAGGTTGGATCTCAGGAAAGGTTCTTCCCCCAGAGGGTGCTGGGCACTGCCCAGGCTCCCCAGGGAATGGGCACGGCCCCGAGGCTGCCAGAGCTCCAGGAGCGTTTGGGCAGCACTGCCAGGGATGCCCAGGGTGGGGGTGTTGGGGGGTCTGTGCAGGACCAGGGGCTGGATCAGTGATCCCTGTGGGTCCCTTAAACCCAGCATATTCCATGATTCTGTGATTCTGTGAATTTACTTACCTCAATTTTGTAATCTCAAAGTTTTCCCTTTCCCAGAACAGTGTAACCTCTATCCTTACCTGTTCAGCACGCTTTGGGGTGATCTAACATCCTGTAACACTCAATAAAATCAATCTATGATTTCCTTTTTTGTTTTGTTTGGGATTCCTTTTACACACGGCTGAGTTTTATTTTTGGCCTCTGGCTCCTGCCACAGCTCTTGCACTGGGAACTTACTGCAGGTGCTGTGACTGGGTCATGAGCAGCATTGTTTGCCAAAGGTAAAGCTGGGTACACGGAGTCATCATTTGGGTAAATCAGGCTTCGTTCATCAATTGGGAATGTGAGGTGACTGTTAGGAAGGTGCAGTGCTTATTCACTTACGCCCCGTCTGCTACAGAGGTGTGTAAAAACAGAACCAAAGGCTGACCCGTGGCTTTTGTTTGGGATGTTGTGTGGCAGGGCCCACCCCAGGCCGTTTCCCCCGGTGCCTTTATGCTTTCATTCCCAGTTGACAGCACTGGTGTGGCAGGGTGGGCTGGGGTGGGCTGGGAATCGGAGTGAGCGCATTGCTCCGCAGGGCGTGTGCCCTCGGTTATGTGCTGTGTTCTGCAGGGTGTGTCCCTGGCTGCCCGCAGCCCTGAACACAACTGCCGTTCAGGAAAAGGAAAAAACATTGCAGAGAATGAAGAGAAAAATGTTATAAGGCGTTTTAAAAATATAAATAACAGCGTGTGAGGAAATCTTTCTGAAGGAACAGGATGCGCATGGAGGTGAAGAATTCAAATACAAGTGCTGTGCTAAGTATAATCAGTAATGAAAGTTCAGCCCTTCCTCTTAGGATTTGGGTAAGCTACATGTTGGCAGTACTTTCCAAATTCCATGGGACAAAAAAGCAAGCTTTAAATGTTGTCTTAAAGTCTTGTTGCAGTGTAGTTTGTTTATCATTATCACATATGTTATGCTGACCATATATTTTTGCAAGATCAGACTTAAAATACACAGTAGAATAAATGAGTACTTAATTCACTGTGTAAGTTCCTTCTTTATGGACTAGCTAAGCTTTTTCCTTAAGAAGACATAACAACCACCTCTCTTCTTCCTGCTCAATGGGCAGAAGAAATAATCTGATTATTTTTCAGTCACAGGGATGGGTACAGCTGATGTGGATGAGTGTGGAGAACAGGGTCTGTGCAGCCACATGGCCTCTTCCTTGTCCTGTGACCTTGGGCAAATGCTAAGGGGAGTCTGCCACTCTTAAAGCCCTTAGAAAATTTACCCTGCTTTTAATACAAACTGCCTGTTTTCAAGCCTTTTTCCTGGCACGTTTTGGGTGCCAGGAATTTACTATGGGAAAGTCACAGTGAGCAGAACATTTTTTTTTGTATTTTATTTCTTTTTCCACTGTGGAAACGAACGCCACAAGGAAGTCGCAGCCCCTGTCACAGGCTTACCTCATGCTTTGTACAGCATCCCTGAAGTGGTGAGTGCTCAGTGGAGTTCAGGAGACTGCAAACACCCGACCAAAGGTCATGGCCAAAGGGAGATGCGAGTTAACAGTTAACCAGGGTGAAGTCCTGCATAGAGGACTTTGAACACTAAGAGGGCTGGATCTCAAGGAGATTTGGGATTAGCAAAGGAGAGTTGAGGATTAGAACCTGATTCTCAAGGTGTAATGCTCTCTAGGGAGTTAAATGCTTTAAATTCCCTTCACACTGGAGAGGAATAGTTCAGAACCTGGACTTGAAGGCCTTGAGTGCCCTTAGGCTATACACTGATGGTGAGATTCCCACATCAGCCAGTGGGAAATACTCAGGAGAAGGGGAGCTCTGAATACCTCACTGTGAAACTCAAACAGGACCACAAAGTGTTTGCTTGTTTGGCATCAACATCTAAGTTAGTCTTGTCAGTGAAAATATGCCTGGGAGATGAGCCACCCCTCTGCTTTAAATACTCACCAAGTGCTGGAGAGCACTTCCCTGGAAGACGGGTCTGGACCTTTGAACACAGAGTGCTGTGAGAAACCTGAGGGCATGAAGGGAAGAGAGAAAAATGTGCTCTGCCCAGCCTCTGAAGGCCGAGCCACTGTGTAACCAGAAGTGCAGAATTTCTGGTGTCAGATTAGGGCTTTTACCTTGGGAACAGTGACTGTACTTGGTTACTGAGAAGGGGTCCGTGACTCACTGATGTTAAATACCTCTAAGCACTCCTGAGAGTTCCCTTCTGCTGGGCACAGCATGCCTGGGAAATTGAAGGTCTTGAAGGCCTTCCTGACAAAAGCCCCACCTGATTTCTGGACAAGGAGGGAAGGAGCAGCTGGCGGAATTGAGCCCACCCAGAGCAGCAGGGGCACGAAAAGGCGCCAGACCTTGCGGCGCCTCAGGAAGCGTTCCCCAGGAGCTGTGGGCACTTACAGCATCTGACGTAGCTCAGGAGGGCAGGCAGAGCTTTCCTGGGTTGCTCTCACCAGCACGGGCGCCAGCAGTCTGCACAAGTTGCACTTTGGTGCCTGAGTGCTATTTTGGATCTCTCCCAGAGCTGCTGCACGGGCAGGCTCTCAGTGGGCACTCAGGCTCAGCAGGGATGGGGATGCTGAGCCTGGCTCGCTGCATCGACAGTGACCTCTCCGAATGGGTGGCTTCTTCCCAGCTATGAGCTGTGGAAGCCAGCTCAGGCACCCAGCTGCAGGGTCAGGTGCCTGTCGAGCTCTCCTGTGGGCAGCAATACATGGACACCAGCTTTTTCACAACAGAACGAGCATGGCAGGATTCAGCAGCACTAGGCCATCACAAAGGCCCTCGGGCAGTAAACAAGCAAACCAAAACAACAACTTGACAAGGAGGAATTTTTCAAACAAGGCCCTGGAAGTTTCCTTGGAAGACTTGCCAACTCCTGCTGCGGGCAGCCAGTCCTGCTACTGCAGCTTAGCGGGTTCTCGCCCATCCTCTGACCCTCTGGAGCCGGCCCTGTGCGTGAGATGTGGGACTGCACTTCCCTGCCTTACTTTTGGCATGTCCTCTGTGCTGCCTTATCAGCGTTCTCAGTGATTTCCTCTAGATATTGTGTAGCTGAGTAAGCCCAATGGGACATTACAGACAAGAAATACATACCTTTTTTTTTTTTTTTCATCTTTTTCATAGTAAGGATATGGATTTTTAATTGCTGCCTCTCCTGCAAATGAGACTTGTGTTTTCCTTGTTCTCACTTGGTCTCTTGGCACTGCTGTGAGGGTCAGTGGATTGGGGAGGTTTGGTCAGTGCTAAAGAATCTGTTGCAGAAATCAGGGCGTGGCCAAAGAAAAATATTTTATAAAGAGGTTTTATTAACCCTCTAATGAATTAAAGCAGAAATCATTGTCTCTGGCCTTGTTTGGTCTGCAGGGACACCTTCCACTGTCCCAGGTTGCTCCAAGCCCTGTCCAACCTGGCCTTGGACACTTCCAGGGATGAGGCAGCCACAGCTTCTCTGGGCACCCTGTGCCAGGGCCTCCCCACCCTCACAGGGAAGAATTTCTTCCTAATATCCCATCTAAACCTACTCTCTTTCAGTTTGAAGCCATTCCCCCTTGTCCTGTCACCACGTGCCCTTGTAAACAGTACCTGGCCTCAGATTTGGAGTGGGGTTAGTTTTTGGTGGTCAGTTCCAGATGCCTTGTGATCCAATCCAGCGTCCATCCTTGGTGCCAGCTCCAGCAATCACCACTGGGCCAAACAGAGACTCCAAATTGGTGACTGTCTCGAGGTATTGGCTTGAGATGGGGGTGAGGAGAGCGCTGTAAGACACAGAGCGTGCAAGGAAGAGTGGAAAGATGAGTGAATGGAGAGAGAGAGTGCTGGAGAAGGGAATGCCCAGCAGAAGGGAACTGGGAACAAACGAGAGCCTGCGTGTAGGCAGGCCTGTGCAGGAACATGAAGGTGAGGATAAATTTCAGCTTATGGCAGAAGCTACGAGGAGATGTCCTTGGGGAGGCTGAATTGTCAGGAATGAAGGGAAAGGTCCCTTTCAAATGACAATGTGCAAAATCAGAAATCACTGAACCAACGTGACTCGAACCAAGCAACAAACAAACCCTTCCAGAAAACTCCTCCAGCCTCTAGAGGAAGGCAGGCCCAGCAGTCTCCAGACTTCTCCCTCGCCAAAAAACACTCCTTTCACCCTGTCTCTGCTGCAGCCACTTCATGGCTTCTTGCTCAAACTTCTCACAGGAGAAAGAACAAAATCCTGTCCTCCTCACGCTGTGATGATAAGCCTGCAGTGGAGTTAGCCAGGATTTATTTTAATTGGACTTTTTCACTTTTTTCCTGGCACTTTAAAGTTTATGAACGGAAAGGATCAGTCTGACTCAGAGACTGGGCTACTTCCAAACATTAATCTTAGCTGCCATATGCTAATGCAGCTTGGCTCTGGTGCATCCCATGCTGTAAATATGTCTGTAGCTTTCATCTCTGGTGTCAGAGGCCACTGAAGGGAACTTGTCAGACTTTGGGGCAGATTGTGATTGCCTGACATGCAATCTGCAGGCATTGGATGAGGTTCTGGGAGGAAGAAGGCCTAGAAAACGTCCATATAGTGTTCCCTTGAATTCCTCTTTTATCATTCTGCAATATTGGTTGCCAAAGTTATAATGCCCAGGGAAATTCTTTGGCCTGTGCTGACTCTGAAATCTATACACAGGTTTTGGTTCTCCCAGCACTGAGCTCTAGGCAATAAACTTTGGGATACTGGGTTGGGTTCAGTGGTACAATATTTAGCCCCTTCTGTTTTGGTTGGCTTTGTAGAATGGGTCTAACAAACACGTAAAGATGACTGTCCTGATCATCATGACTTTTCCAGCACTGAAACATGAGTCTCTCATCATTTGTGTTTCACTTTCTTCCACTCTGCATCCCAAATGTTTCCATTCTACTGATTTCAAATTTTATTCACTGTTTGAGGGCGTACACTGAAAGTGTTTGGTATTTCCCTGCCCCTTCCTCATCTCCTTACTCACTCACTCACCCTCTTCCCTGAAATCGTCATGGGAACAACCCTTTTTGAAAAGAAAAGAGAACTTTCCAATTCTACTTATTTCAATGGAATTTCCCTGATGTCCTTTTTCCATATCAGTGGATGTCCTTTGCTGGTGACAGTGGTGTGAACAGCGTCAGGAAGATGAAAACTTCATTACAGAGGCAGTCAGTGAGGCTAACATTAGCCTAATGAAACTGATTTTCCTAGATTCCCTCTCAAGCCTATGTTCAGGGAAAGGTCTCCAGAGGTAATTCAGAGCAGTCACCTCATTCCGTGGAGAACATGGGCTGTCCACAGAGATTAACTCCTTAAGCCTAAAAAAACTTAGAGAGATTGAAATCCACTCTCGTTCAGGGGAGTTACAGCAGACAAATACCCAATGCCAATGTTGTAGACTTGTTGCTGACATGGAGCAAGAGGTTCTCAGTTGAGTAACCACTGGTTTATGGTGCGGGACAACATCCCTCAGCCCTCTTCCAATTTTCTAAGCAGCCCTGAGCAGGGAGCCCTCTGGCCTTGGTTGTCCGCATGGGAAATGATGTTAATCATTATGTTAATTCACATAAGGCCTTTCTCCAGGAGGACAGAGATTTGATGGACGCTTGATGGACACCCAACCACAGCCAGCAGAGCCTTGCAGGTGAGATACTGGCTTGTGAGAATGCAGGCTGACAATTACTAGAGTAGGAGAAGCTCAGCTGTCCCACGCTGCAGGGAAATTTCCTGGGCACATTTTACATGTTGCCATTTCCCCGCTTGCAGGCTGTGCAAGAGCCTGGACGTTGGGGACGTCGGAGTGACGGAGGACGCAGTGTGCGTCCCGTGCCATCGGGAGCCTCGTCACAGTGACAAGGCAGAGATGAGTCACAGCTGGAGCTGCTTCATGTAAACGAGGAACCTCTGGTGTTGCCCATGGGGGCCACGTAAAGTTCACGTAAGTGACGTGGTGTTCCCATGTCCCCGCTGAGGCAGGGCAGGGAAATGGGGTAAGGCGGCCGTGGTTCCCCCAGAGAGGGCAATGTTAGGTCAAAAGTGGTGGCGAAGCTGAAAGTGAAGCCCTGGAACGGAAGGTTCCTTCCCAGCAGCGGTGCCTGAAGAAAATTTTCTGTTGCCTTTAGCTGTTAATTGCAAAAGTGATTGAGCCACTGATGGTAAATGCTGAGGGGGAGCCTGAGAAGGGGGAAGTAAGGAGTTTAGGCAGAGAGTTCTGTCGCTGCGAAATCAGTCAGTGTTAGTGAGATTTATGGGTCATCTGTGACACAGCTGAGAAACTTATTTAGGAATAAGTGAGGAAAGGTCCTGCTGCTGAGTGGCACGATGCTGCATTCCCTGTCCCGATGGCCTTGTGTGGGCAGCACATCCCAGGCAGGAGCACTGAGGGGGAGGAGTGGAAGCGTGAAAAACCAGCGCGGTGGAATCGTGCCTGTCCAAAGCCACAGATGATATTACTTCAGGTGGAGGGCCAAACTCTGACTCACCCCCACAAAAAGCACGTTGAAGTTTACTGAAGACAATGGAATTAATCTAGTGTAGAACTAATCCGAGGGAGAATGCCAGCCTCCAAAACGCTGGCCCCCTTGGCCGTGCGGTTCCGAGGGTGCCGTGACTCATGTGGACACAGCCCGATGCTGCAGATGACTGCAAGCAGCCAAAAGGTGTGAAAAAGCTGACAAGCTTGAAAGGCTTTCTCTCGCATTAGTTATGTTGTTTCAAATCACAAGGAAGATTTAATTGACTCCGGTGGGAGTTTTGCTTGAGTAAGGACTTAGGAGCTGAACTGAGAGATGAAAAATAAAATGTACCTTGCTAGTGCAGTGCTCACAGAAGAGAGACTCCCTTCGTTTACTCTGTTCAGAGAGATGCAAGTAACTTCCTTTAAATCATTTCAGAGCCCGTATCACTTTTTTTTTGGCTAACATTCAGCACGTTTCCTCTTATATACGATTGTTTCTTTATCTGTAGATATTATCTGTTACACTCTACAAAAGTTTTCTCATCCCTTACAGTCATCCAAATTTGATAATGCTCAGTGCATTCAATTACCTTTTTTTCTTTTTTTTTCCCCTTAATTGATCCAGACACCTACCTATTTTAACCCTACCCGTGTGTGCTTTGGCTTCCAGAGAGGTCTGCAGTAAATTTCCCAGGCGGGCCATGGATTGATGCAACTCTCATTTCTCACTGAATTGAAAGGTCAGTCTTATAATGCTGAGAGGTCCTCCATGAGCTAAGTCCTTCATGTGTTTTTGCTCTTTTCATTACCTGTTCCCCACTCTGTCCCACAGTGTAATGGCTGATAATTGAGCTCTTTTCAATGGTGTGGCTCCTGCTCCATTGAAGGCAGGAGTTTTTTCTCAGCAGAAGGCTGACTCATAAGGATGCTGCCTTCTATCCTTAGGAAAAGTGAGTCACTAATGGATTTTTCATTATACATTCAAGTAGCATGGACTGAAATTTTGTTCTACCAGTCTCATCTTGAGGTAGTGTTTGGAAGCCTTTTTGATTTGGTATTTTAGTTATGTCTCAGTGAGGCTCTTGAGATACAAAAGGTGCTGTACAAGGAGCTGGTTTGTGTTATATGCTATGAGTATTCCCATTAACCTCAGCAGTGCCATGGTTTCACTCTGTGTGCTGTGTCCTTCCTTAGCTAAAATCCCATAAAACCCTCTTACACCTGCATCAACAAGTTCACCATCTGTTTTCAACAGACATAAAGAGCTGAGAGTTGGTTTCCAGAAAGCTGAGGCATAACTGAACTAATGTGAATCCCATTGGTACTACTGCATTAATAGAAATAGTCCCTTTGTTCAGGCAGTAATAATTTGGTTTTCTTTCAGACAAGCAGTGAAGATTCAGCACTTCTCACAATGGCCCATGACAGAAAGTTAAATATTACTGTTTCTATTTCATAAATAAGGGAATTAAAGTTAGGGGAGATTAAGTTGTGATGGGGAGGGTGTGGGATTATTGTGGATGGAACCCAGGAGCCCTGTATGGGGTTTTTTCCCCCAATGTAACAATATTTTACGTCAAAGATTTTGCTGTATTTACAGTCACTGCTGTTTAACTTTGAGTTCATGTCCATGTGAAGGAGCATCTGGCAGAATCTGTGTAGATTTGCAGTTCACAGGAGGGTACCAGCTTCTGCCTGCCCATGTTGTCTTCTGTTAAACTCCCTTTGCAGAGGGTTTTAAGGGGGAATTCTGAATCTCTCTGCTGCTGACAGGAGCTGTTATTTAAAGCTGTGTGATGAGGATGCAAAAGGGATATTGCTGGGTGGTTGCTTTGTTCTTCATCGCCACAGAAGTGGCCGTGCTGCAATGACAGGTTTGTAAATCATAGGTAGTTCCGTTCTCACACCACCCAATAACCTCACAATCTCTCTGTCAACTTCCTGAGGGCCTTGGGAAGCTATAATCTGCGATAAAAATGGGAGTTGGAATGTTATGTGTGTATCAAAGCTGAAAACTTGTGCCTGGCTGACCTTTTCATTTTGAGCAAATGCACTCATTTCCTTTGCGTTGCTTTGCTGTTTCCTCCTGAAGCTCGGCATAATAGGAAATCCTCCAGGATTGTTCTCCATAATCAGTGGCTCCATTGTGCCGGCTTCTGTTCCTTTCAGGAGCAGTTTTCCTCGTGGAGCATCACCCTCTGGGCTCTCAGGCATCAGTGCCCCACAGACTCAGACGAATTTCATCTGCCATGGCTAAGAGCACAGCAGAGGCAGTGGGTGCTGAATTCAGTGAGCTGTCAGAATAAAGAAACAGCCCTCTGATTTTCAGTTCAGAAAAAAACCCCTCACTGGATTTTACAGTGACATTTCCCAGTGCTTGTGGTTAGGCTCAGATGAATAATGAAAATGAGTAGTTCGTAAATTTAGATTTTGCTTCATTTCCATACGTGGGGGGATGTCATTTGTTGTCATGTCACTGCTAATATTTGCATAGTCATCTGGCAATTATAAAGCGGGCATATGAATCTTTAGGACAAATAACTTCTCCAGAAATATATTCTGGAATGCCTAGTAATTATGACTAGCACATCATTTTTCATTTTCTTTTTTATTCCTCTTTGTCATCCAGTCAAGAAGTTCCACACTGTGACTGTGCAGCCCAAACTGCAGACGGTGCAGCATTTGTATACACACATCTTGCTCAAAATGAGGCAAGTATTTAGAAATAAAAGATGTACTGGCAATCACCTCAAACTGTTTGAGAAATAAAAGTAAGGCTGAAGATGCCAAAAAAGATGATTTGAGTTGGTAACCTCGGCTTTGGAAGGCGCAACATAAACAAAAACAGTGGCAGGTCAGTTCTCAGGAAGAGCTGAGGCTTCACCAAGTCTTATCTTCTGTTTCCTGTTGCGGCACGGAGGTGTTGACATCGTGTTCCTGCACATGCAACATGCAAAAAAAACTCAGGGTTCATCACTCTGTTTTGGCACAAATAAACCAACTTTTGCTTGTTGCTACTGATTTTCTGCTGTCCTGCTTTCCTCCGCTGGAGCCGGTGTCTGTGGGAGCCAGGCAGTCTCTGCAGGTGTTTCACAGCACACCCAGTTTTTTGCTCTCTTACGGCTTTCAAGTGCAGCTTGCAATAAAAACCAGCAGTGCTCAGGGGGCTTTGGGCAGTGTGTGACCCATTCCTGAGGCACAAAGTTCCATGGGAAGGGCCAGTGTGGCAGCGTGGTTAACAAAAACAGCATAAACCCCAGGACGGCCCTTCATGCATTTCCACTGGAGTCAAATCGCCAGGGAAATGAGGTTAGGGATGGTGATGATGATGATAATAGCAAATAATGCACGCTCCCCTTGGATCTTGGCTGCCTATCAAGACAGACTTCCTGATGAGGAGATGCATCTGTCTGTCTCCAGTCCCTTCAAGGTATCTGCAAGGCACCATTTTTTGCAATTACAAAGGACTGCAGATGACAACATGCCCCATAAGAAGCAATCCAGCAGCATTCATCCCAGACTCCTGTCTCTCATTTCCATAATCGTTCTCATCTCAGCTCCTCAGACATTAGCAAGCCAAATCTCAGAACAGCTCTGTCAAGTGCTGACACTGGTGGCAGTGGCCAGGAACCTCCAGGCTTTTCCTTTTGCTGCTCGTGCTGTGCCTTGTTGGCATGGGCATGAGACAAGAGGGGCACAGGGCCCTGTCACGTCCTGCTGGGAAGGGATGGGGGTCACTGAATGGATCTGTTTGCTTCCAGTGGGGACTGGAACTCTGCCAGAGCACTTTGCCAAGGGATTCTTCATGAAGTTTGCAGAAGGCACCTGCCCCGGCCGTGCACCTCTGGGGAGGGGACTCTGTGCCAGCTGCCAAACGGAACGGAAGCAAATCCACGGTGACGTCGGTGGCTTTCCTGTTGCTGGCAGTGCCACGTAGAAAAGAGGAAGGGCAGCCCCGTGGGGAGCACTGGACTGGTTGCAAAAGGTCTGGTCTCACCCCAGAACACTCTCCTGTCCAGTCCCTCAGCTTCCACTGGCTGTGTTCTTCCCAGGAAAGCAGGACCAGCTCTGCTCCCTTTCCTCCTGGGTGCTCTACAAGCCATTCTGCTTTCTAAGAGAACAAAAACCATCCCACTTGCTCTCTAAGAGAACAAACCCCATCCCAGTGTACCTGGGCTGCTCTACAGGAACCCCTCCTTTGCCACTGCAGGCAGCACCAAGTTGAATTCCAGTAAATGATTAAGCCAGATAAAGAGGCTTTGGCAATAGCAGGACAGGGCTCCCCCCGACACGTGGACTTTGTGTGAGAGCAAACAAAGTCCAGCACCTCTCAGGGCACACAGGTAGCACTCACAAACATCTCCCCTGCTAAAGTCCAAGCAGAAGTTGGTATTGGCCATGATTTGGGATCACCATAGCCTTCTGCACACTCCTGTCTAATCCTGTACTCAGCCGAGGTTGGGCTGTTTGTTTTGGTTACTCTTGACATACCTGGTAACGAGGAACCAAAGGCTGCTTGGCCCATCCTCTCACTCTTGGGCTGGTTTATTGTTGCTGATTCTCATCATTTTATCCTTGGTCTCGTGACATGCAGCCACTCAGCTTTAGTCACATCTGTCATTCTCCATGACCTATTTAAATAATGTACGAAGGAAAATAACCTTTGTTCGAGGTATTTGCCCTTGATTCTTTTTCCATAAGCTGCTGATTATCAGTGTTGTAAAATGGGATGGTTTTTTTCGTGACATTATTGCTAGAAAGTGGCTCTAGATTCATTCCCATGAATGACTTTGTCCCAGATACGCTAAGAAATGAGCAGGATTTGTCCCTCTGGTCTCTCTTACACTCTCAACTGAAATTTTAGAGGATTTTTGCTACCTATTTCCTGTTGATAGCCCCCGAAAACCTGGATGATCTCATCCTTAGGCTGCATTGAGCTGTCAGATAGAAAGAGAAGGTTATCTCCTAGAAAGTCACAGTGAAAGTGGCAGCTTCCCAAGCCCACGAGATGCTCAGGGCTGTGAGTGTGAAGGTTGCTCGGGTGGTCCCTGTTCTGCCCTCAGGATATTTGAGAGAGGAAGGGGGAAGGAGCGATCCTGGCACCTCCAAGGAAGCCCCAGTGGGAAATTTCCTGGCAGACAGAGCAGCTTTAGGAGTCCACTGGGTACATCTGTCACTTCACTCCCTTCCTGCTACACGGACTGCTCTGGTGCTGTAATTGCCACATAAACTATCGGACATCACTTATGATGATTTCTTTTCTCAGCCTTTGAAAACAGAGTTAAATATGACCATTCTTCTCCTACAGACAGAGAAACTGAGGCACAGAGGATCTGAAGGAAGGTTAGGCAGCACATCACAGGCAGTAAATCCCAAGTGTCCTGATTTCTTCTCACCCAGATGAATCCCTAGAACTTAATATCTCCTGTAATAAAGCTTAGCTCAGAGTCTTATTCTGAAATGTAATTAATATGCAAAGTGCTTTGATCCCCTTTGATGAAAGATTCCGTGTAATTTGCTATCCTATTTTAAATTAATACCTCTAACCGTTCTGCAGCAGTAAAACGAAATACAGATAATTCATTTGCTATTTTTGGGGAAAGGACTGAGTCTTTTACTCCAGGAGTTTTAGGTTACAGTCATTTTCAAGAGGAGGGCTGTGAGGTTTCTGCTGTTGTTGAAACACTTAAAAAGTGAGGATTAACAAACATACAGTGTGTTCTGGGATCCTGGCTCCGGAGGGGTGAGTTCCCCCCCGAGGATGACTAACAGCAGGATGTGGGACATAATTTGCATGTTCTCTGCCTCTGCTGCAATCATTTGTGTATTGGATACTTGAATTATACATTACACAGAAGGTCGCCCGCTCGCCAAGCCGACAGCCCTGCTGAGCAGAGCACAGCCCCGGACAGGGGGCTGATGTTATTTCAAGAAATGCTCAGTGCTGGGTTCAAAAAAGAATAGTTCTGTGCAGGAGAGTGGAATTTGTCACTGAATTCTTTGGGGGCTGTTTACTCATTCTGACCATGCTCCTGCTTAGCTCTGACTTTCACCTTTTTTGCATCTGCTTCTTTTCTGTTCCTGAGGGGAGTTTGATGCTGTTGGGAGGTGACATAAAACATCCCTGCACACCCCAGTGCTCCCTCTCCCAGGAGACCCAGCCTGGGCAGTGGCAGACTCCCCCTGCTCTGCCTGCTAAGGCTGCCTCTGGTTTTTCACAGAAATCCCAGGCTGGAAGGGACCACGGTGGGTCACTGGTGTCACCTCCCTGCTCCAGCAGGGCCATCCCAGAGCACAGGGCACGGGATGTGTCCAGAAATTTCTGGAATATCCCCAGTGAGGAGACTCCACAGCCTCTCTGCTCTCTGTTCAGGGCTGAATCACCGCACAGGAAAGTTCTTCCTCATGCTCAGGTGCATCAGTTTCTGTCCATTGCTTCTTGTCCCTGTTTTCCAAAGGAGACAGGAGAGTTCCCTGCTCTCATTGCAGCCTACTCGAACTGTTCTTCACTGCCAGAAAGACACCAGAGGTGCTTTTTCTACTATCCTGCTCAGAAAAAAAAACCAAACCCCAACCCCCAAAAACTCTAATAAAAGCCCGCAAAGTCATTTTTGTAGATTTCCTGTCCAGGAGGACAGACTTCACAGCACCTCCCACCTCAGCCAGCCTCTCTGAGAAATCATCCTTCACAAACTGAAGTCCCATGAGAGAAGCAGTGATCACACTTTTCCCCTTCAAAATATTATTTTTTCTGTCAGTACTGACCGCAAGAAAACAAATGAGAAAAAGGAAGTGATTCAAAGCTAAGCGACAGAGTGCACTCATCTATCATCTGATCAGCTTTCTGCTGCTGCTCACACCACCTTACTGCACCCAGGCTTAAAACTTGAGGTCTGCATCCTCCCAAATTCCATTTCCCAAGCAAAAATATTGGATTTAGTAACAGGTTCCAGTAAGCCCTGTGCCTTTCTTCTGCTTAGGATTGGTCACGACTGGACAACCCATGGCACTGGGAACCATTTTATCAAATGCATTCTTCCTCAACCTGTTTTTCAATTTGGGTCCCTCGGAAAGATGTGACCAATTTTCTTCGGTATTTTCACCGAAGAGCTCAAATCTTTTCATTAAGAATTGTTCATTAGACCACATTCACATTTGCCCTTCCCTTCTTTTTCTTTCCCTTCTTTTCCCTTCCACTAGACCCCTGGTTTCAAATTCTGAATTGAATCTCCCAGTGAGAACCTTTGAACAATTCCCTATGGAATGGCATTTCCCTCTCCCCGTGCTCTGCTGGCTGCCAGTCAGAGCTTTCAATAGAAAATGTGTTATGCTGGGTAATGCAAGAGCTGCTTATCTTATTCAAGTCCCCAGTGCCTCTGGGGCAGGTGGATTTCTGGGGAGGTGGCCTCACAAACCACGTCAGCAGAAATCAGAACCCCTCATCTCCCCTCGGAACTGCTCTCATTCTCACTGAGCCAGGCTCCTGCCTGATGTAACTCAACATTTTTTCCATCGATTCCAACCAACTGTTTCCAAATTCCCAAGAAAACCACGAGCACTCCCAACCTACCCCAGGTGCAGTGATTGGCACAGCATGTGCTGTTGCCAGTGGCTCTCGGGCTCCCACAGTGACTCCATCCAATATTCCCGTGGATTCCAAGGAAGCTGCACACAATTACGCCAGGCAAGAGCCTGGCCTGGAGCAGAAATGCAGATATTTTGTCACTTTATAAACAAAAGTCATTGTTTTTCGGCGTAATGTGCCATCCTCCTGTTTCTAAGTGAAAGATACATCCCCAAATCCTCAGGGGGAAGGGCTGTGTGAGTAATGGCAATGGCACAGAGTCTGCAGCCCAACCAGCGTGCCAAACAATATTCCAAGAAAATACTTCTAAGCTGCAGGAGTTGCGTAAGGGTGATTATTATTTTTGAAGCACAGAAAACCAAGTCCAGTTTCTAAAAAAGCAAACACATATTTTTAGCCTTGCTGGTCTCTTGATCTCAGGCTAATGAGAACCATCTGCACTGGGCCTGGCTGACGTTCCTGGTAAATAACCTTTCACTGCAACGTTCCAGATGTTTCAGAGGCTACTCTGAGGAGCAGCGTTTGTCTCCCTGCCTGTCAGTCTCCCTCTCTGCCTTTCCTGTCCATGTTTACTTCAGGAATATACATTCCTTTATTGAAAAGTTTTTTGTTAAAAATAGCTGCTCAGGATTTTTTGGCTAATCTTCGTTAGGGTTCTTGCTCACCAGAGAAAATGAAAGCTTTTGTTCCTTAGTGTTAAAAGATAAAAATGGAGATTTGAGAAAGAAGCTAAAAGATTTGGACTAAAAAACAAACCAAAAATCAGTTGGAGATGGATTTCTACCTCATCTTGATACCTCTGAGGATTCCAGCTATTGAACAGACACGTTTCTTTTGGTATTGAGAAATTGAAATGTGTCAAACTTTTACGGAATACACAAATGTGCTTTTTTTCTGAACGAGACACGTCACTACAAAACCTTTGCAACTCATTATGTAAAGGAGTCCTGTGGTTTGCTTTGCTGCCTCTGCTGTGCTATATCCTGGTACTGGATGTTTCCAATGCAAAGAAAACATCCCCAGACACACGGGTCACTTTTTGTCCCAGCCAAGCTAAGCTGAGCCAGACTGCTGGAAGGAAAATAAAGGGATTTAAAACCATCCTTTGACCTTTCTGCTATCTCCACCTGGAGCCTGCCTGAAATCTGATGTGTTACAGCTTCATTAATGCTGTAGCTTGGGCTGGGGTTCAATTAGATAAGAACAGCTCCAGTGTCAAACCTCCTACTCAGGTCCCCGAGCTGATGTCTGTATCATCCCCTCTCGGCTGCTGCTCAGGAGTAATGAATCCTTCCTCGGCAGTAATTACCCCGGAGAATGCACTCTCCGGTGGGTAACGCCTTTATTTCAAACTCTTGGTGTCACTGCCCAAGTGTAAAAGCTCTGGAAGGTACAGGAGAGTCGGTGTGTTTTCCCTGAAGGCTCTGGGGCTGTGAGGCTCCTCAGTGCTCTGCTTTAAGCGGGGAATTGTGATGGCAATTGCAGCAAACTCCGATTTTCCGAGGTTCTGTGGGCTGGGACACGCAGCAGAACCCAGCGCGGGGTTTTAGCAAGCGCTCCCTTGTTCTTTTGTTGCCTGTTATCAAATTTGTTTCATAACAAAGGTTCCCTGATCTTGGGGGTTTTGTGTGTGTTAATACTGGTAATATGATTTAAATATTCTGATGATTCATTTTCGCTCCAGAGAGCTGAATCAGCCATGTAGAACATAACTTGCTTCTCCCAAACCGTTACCTTTTCCATCCTTTCTCGTCATTTCTATAAGAGGATGATTCATGCTCCTCTTGTATTTACCATTTGAGAATGTGCCCCACTCCTTCAGCTATTTTCACTTCTTGTTCCTCTTTTTCAAGAAAAAAAAAAGGGCGAAGAAGAAACAAAAGTGACTGTTGATCGATGAGGCATATCCCAGTGGTGGGCCTGGCACGTGAGCTAAACCTGAACTGGACAGAGAGGAAATAGAGAGGAAAAAAATGGCCTTGAATTATTAAATTGATCAGAGGCCAAACTGCAAAGTTCAGCCCCTGGCTCACGTTTCACATATTTTTGAAATCCTGTGTATTCAAGCTGGGGGTTGTGTTCAAATAAATGTGCTCAAACATATTCAGTGTAATGATTTTTTTTTTTTTTTGCTTGTTTAACAGAAGTCCCTTATTTTATTTAGTTATTCAATTCAGATTTGTTTTCTCCAGAGCTTGGTTATGGTTGGGACTGGCTCAGCCAATTAACTGATGATAGTGTTAATTATTGATTGACCTGATTACACGAGAGCATTCTCAGAGATAGCTGTAAGATATCTAAAAACATAAGGAAACAACTGTGTCAGGCCTTGGGAAAACACTTGGACTCTTGTCCTCAATTTCCATGTCAGACACTGTGCTTCTCGGGAGTGAGATCAGTTTTAAACTCAGAGAGCATCTCTGCCTTCCCTCTCTCACTGCCAGTCTCACCAGAACCAGGGTTCCCCTCCAGGGACCATGCAGGTGAAGCTGGAATCATCCAGGTGAGGCCAGGATGATCCAGGTGAGACTGGGACCATCCAGGTGAGGCTGGGATGATCCAGGTGAAGCTGGGACCATCCAGGTGAGGCTGGGATGATCCAGGTGAAGCTGGGACCATCCAGGTGAGGCTGGGATGATCCAGGTGAAGCTGGGACCCATCGTGGGGCTCTCTGGCTGCTCATGCCCTCCAGGAGCTGCCACACTCAAAGGAAAGTCTCCCTCAGCTTTCAACCACATTAGGGCTCCCCTCATCCTGCGGCTTTTATGGGATTTTAATGGGAATGGAGTGTTTTACACCGCAGGAGCTGTAAAAAACACTCTCTCAGAGATGCGTTCACTGAGCGTCCCTTGGGCTGGGCCTCTCTCTAAACAGAGCTCTGGATTTTGAGCGGCGGCCGAGGTGAAATCACAGCTGGAGAGAGGCTCCAAGAGCCACAGGGCATCTGTCCACACACGTGGCCACCCCTCAGGAGAAACGTCCCATGTTTGGGCAAATTCATTTGAGCCAATGCTGCTGTGTGACCTCACTCCTCATCCAGCCCCACCAAGAAACAGTTTGTCCAACACCGCAGAGGACAGCACGAAACTGGACTCACCTGGAGGTTTCACAGCACACCCCTGACATCAGCTCAGCCCTGGGTTTTATCGAGTGGGCCATGAGCAACGTGGGAGGGTCAGGAGTGGTCAGGACAAGGCATTTCAGGGACAAAGAAATGGATCACCAAGATCCCTCTCCTGGACATCACGCCCCGTCCCCCTCGAGTGGCAGAGAGGGCACTGCAGTGACTCACCCTGCCCCGTGTGTGCTCCTGGAAACAACACAGAGGGACCAAGTTTGGCTTTTTCCACAGCCTGAAGGTTTTCATATTGCAAACAGCCAAGTGTTCTTCTCCCCTATGAGTAATGCAGTGTTTTCACTGACCGCTATTACACACACATCACCTCCCTCCATCACATGAGGGAATCATGTCATTTTGCAAACATTGTCACAAACTGCAGGGCACAGAATGAATAAGCAGTTCTGTATTTACTGACACGGTGGGGGGGGGGATTTTTTTAACAGTTATGCTTTAAACACCAAGATTGGTGATAAACACCTTGGAAGCTCAAGCTAAGAAAGCAAAGGAAAAGGTACAGGAGTAACGAAGGGACTCAGCTGGAGCATGTGCAGTGTAACATCCACCGGAATTTCTTTGTGCCTCGCTTTCCTTACAAGTTTCTTAACTTTTTAACATGCTCTCATGAAGTCTCACTCTTGGGTCCCCACTCTGAGTTACTCCATAGTCCAGGAATGCAGGAATTGTGGTTTTTGATAACAGAAACTTCACTTTGTTTCAGACAGTTTCCAGTTGCTTTTGCTGTCACATCCTCCCTTTCTGTCCCCTCAGCAAATAACCCCTTTTAACACCATCAGATGTGGGCCAAATTTAGACCTGGAGGATGGCGAAAGTGGCACAGATGAGCAGTGGAAGTACAGCAGGAGGATTTGCCTTCTGGGCCCTTGATTCCTGCACTTAGCACAGGACTTCAGGAGGAGACAGAAATGCCTTTCCATCAGCTCTGCAGCTTTCAGCCCTAAAAGTCCTGTATTATCCCAAGCTGGCTTTATCCACCCAGAGTTCTTTGTGAGTTGGGAGAAGTTGGTAGGTGTGAACATGAAATTCTTTCTCACAGCAGCTGGTCACACTGGCTTCACAGACCCTTCCCTGGTGGGAAGAGATGGAGCTACCACGAGTGGAGAACAGGTTTGTGGTGGCTCCAGGACAGGGAACAAGATGCCGAACTCCAGCTCTATCCCTTCCAGATCTGTTTTGTCCTAATGGGCAGAGTAATCCCAGGCTCAACGTCAGCCTCTCGTGTGCCACGTTGGTTCATGAAGCCTTCACCTCGCTGGAAAGATAAGAAGAACAGAAGAACAACCTGCAAATGGCAGTGCCCCAGCAGCTCTTATCTCAATCTTTATGAGAATGGATGGTTCTGGGAATCTGAAGCTCTTAGGGAGTCACTGCGCCCACAAAACGCTGACATCACCTGACAGGCAATAAACCCAGGGCTCATGTTCCTGGGGAGGAGAACACGCCTCTCCCCACTCCTTGGTGCGAGCTACGTCATTTGTTTTCTATTCAAATTCAGCCTCCTCCCACGGAAGCCTTGCCTTGCCCTGCCAGCCATCGGGAGATGTTACTGAGAAAATACCCGCTCCAGCAATAGGAAGAATAATTTCCCATAAGTATATTTTATTGTGTACCTAATGCCTTTCATCTTGAAGTAGGAGAATTTTACAAGTACAGCGATTTTATGGAATAAATACCCTTATGCCTAGTGCGAGGCGTGATTCATAGCAGATTAATAGAGGCAATTAAATGCAAGATTAAATTGCTTAAACCATTTACCCTACTAAGCTGATCCCAGAGCTGCGAAGTGTATCAGCGCCACTAATTCCCAGAGATTTTCCTTTGCAGGCAGGTATTTAATGATTTGGAATATCAAACCCAAGGTATGCCAGGCTGGCTCTGTAATGCCTGCGATCACGTTAAAACGCAGCACGAAGCAACTGGCCCGAGGCAGCTCCGTGAGTCACGGCAGGAGAAAGCAGAACTCCTGACTCGCAGGAGCCGCTCAAGCACAGTGCAGCCGCTTGCAGAAGGAGGATGGGGCTGTCCCCACTGCAGCTCTTGGGTTTTAGGCCGTGACAAGCATTTGGTGGGCGCTGAGACGGGCGGACACGCGGCTGCAGGGTCACACGGAGCTGGTGGCAAACCCCAGCTGCAGCTCCCGGAGCCTGGCCTTTTGGAGCAGTTGGAGCAGCAGGAAGGGATGGGAGCTCAGGGCAGCAGGGAAAGGCTCGTGGTGAGGAGCCTGGAGCCCAGGCAGTGCCCGCTGTGGCCCTCTCTGTGCAGGACTGGCACCCACTGTGCCAGCCCCTGCTGTGCCAGACCCTGGGAGCAGCGAGCGGCTGGAGCGGGCAGGGGAGCGGTGGGCTGAGATTTCCTTAGGCAGGGCTGGGAGAAAGGGGTTTGCCATATTCCCCAGAGTACATCAGGCTCCAGATGTGTCCCCAGTTGAAATTCCCGAGCTCCTACACCAGCTGTTTTCCCCTCGTGGCACACAGAAATAAGGATGTACCAGGTTTTCCAGCCAGTCTCCCCAGGAGGGAGACCTGGTGTTCATGGTGTTAGGACCTACCCTTTTGCCACCCCATTCCCCCAACTCATCAGTTCCAAGAAGAAGGATTTGAGGCAGTCTGAGCTCGGCCAAACTCTGGCCAAAGGGTTAAAGCTTGGGATTTAAATGCTTAAAAAATAATGTTTTCATTGTAGTGTGAGTCATCAGTAATTCTATATTGTTTGTGTTCTCTTTATTGTGACCTTTCATCTCTGAATCCTTTTTTTGTTTCCCTTCTTTCTCTTTCCCTTTCTTTCTTTCTCACCATCTTTCCTTCCCTCCTTGCTTGCTTCCTTCTTTTTATTTCTCTCTTTCCCCATGTATCTTTCCTTTCTTTTCCCTTCTGTTTTTTATGAATCTGTGCCTCTGTAAAATCTGTCCAAATATTTACAAAAGGAAATGCTGGGTTGTGAAACTGAATTCAGAGAAAATGTTACACATGCTGAAGAAATGCATCCAGCACGGTTTCCAAATGTTCCCACATGCATTTTTGTCCTGTGTCTCAAGTGTTGGGGCTTGATACTTCATATCTTTATTCAGGCAAAACTTGCACTGAAGGCAGCGAGATCCAGGCTGGGGTCTGGTCCAGTGGTGCCGTAATTCTGGAGTGGTTCCATTTGATTTTGGCCATGGGTGACTGGTTAAAAAGCCTGAATAACCAGTGTGACTGGGTAACTGGTTTGTGCAATGGGCCCGTTCCAGGCCAGGGGTTATCGTCACTTGTCACCAGGCTGGAACAAACTGGCATCGCTGTCAGGCAGAGCAGGAGCTCTCTGCAGCTCTGTCACCTCCAAAAAAACATCAGCCAGGTTTCACTGGGAGACCCCCGGCCCCTGGAGAAGCCAGGACAGGTCTCAGGACCTGCTGAGACAAAAAATCCCCCCCCCACGCTCAGCTGTGCCGTGATGAAAGTGCCATGAAGTCATTTTCCCAAGAAGTCCTTAATGCCACGAGTGAGGGCTCACACTCATGTCCTCATGTCCTCGGACATGTTTTGGCAGAGCTACAGGGAACTGTTTAAGCCCCGGGGATAAAGGGAGTCGGCAGTGGGTCCCATCTGCTCCAAGAAAAGCGTCACCTCCCACCCCCACGCTCCATGCTCATGTTTCTATTCTTACCCTCACAAAGGCATCGTGGCCCCGCTGCAAACACGGATTGTTTCGGAGGAAGGGGTTAATTTTGTATTTCCTGGCTTTTGTTAGGGCAGGAAAGCGAACCCTTCAGCAAGTTATTCAAGTCGCTATGCGCTTCTAAAAGCCACTTCACGCCTGTTTTGTACTCCGCTTTCTTGCACTCTTACGGCAGGTTTATTTAAGAGGAGAAAACAAAAATAAAGCAAGGAAATAGCTGGCCCAGGATTGTGAGTGATTAAATACACGCTGCCGCACGTGATGAATTTTTTTTCTTCCTGATTTGCACCGGGTGTAAACAGGACCAGATTCAAAAGTCTCACAGTTACATAAGTGCATCGAAAAGCAATTATCATTGTTGTGGAGGTAAATTCCCTTTGTGCAAAGGCCTCCGTGGGGTGTCATCCCTGCACTGGTGCTCATATTCAGTATTTGTGTGGTGCTGGTTAACATCGTGATGAGAAAAGTGGATGTCGTTGGGAGCACGCTGTCCCTTGGCTGGGCAGGTGGCAGGCCTGGAAATTCCTTCAAACTCGGGAAAAACTGAAGATGCCAAACTAGGGGGAAAATTATCTCTGTCTTTTAGCTTTCTGTGACACTGAGAATGGTTTAGGGAGGAAAGAAAAGCCTCTCAGTGGCACAGGCATACCCGTGAGCCAGGCAGGGGGTGGAATGGATGCTCTTTATTCCCTTCCAGCCCAAACCATTCTGCGATTTCATTATTCTAAGGATGTTCCCAGCTTCTAATTCCACAGGGCTACTCCACTGCAGCTGGACAGAGTCCTTGCTTCTCCCGTGCTCCTGCCAGGGGATGCCTTAAATCACTCCCGCATCACACATCACACTCCAAAGGAGTAAAGAGAAGCGATTCCTGGGTACAGACCCACGGAAAGCTCCGTGTCCATTTCCTCCAGGAAAAGATGATGAATACAGCCCTGTCTTGTGGCCATCTGTCGTGCTGGCTTGTGCTGCACAAAGTTGGCAAGGAATCCATGACAGAGAATTCCTGCTGTTCATCTCCTTAGAACAATCTGGGCAGGCTGGTGTTGGACAGATGATGTGCAAGGTCACCAGAGCTTGGTGTCACAGTGATATCACATCTTTTGAGGTGCTGGCTTGGAGCACATCCAAGGGGGACAGCTGGGCCCACTGCCACCAGCGGTGAGGTCCCTGTGGAGGTCCCTGTGGAGGGACGTGTGTCACCTGCCCAGCTGGTGTGTCCTGGGGGTCCCTCTGGGTGCTGGTGTGAAGGAGAGGAGTCATTTCCCAGCACCCAAGTGTGTGAGCGTTCCTCCCGCAATCCTCTTCCAGCCCATTGCTAAAAGAACAACAATAAATAAATGGAATGAAAAGTGCAATCCTGTGTTTATTTTAAAGGAACGTGTTGAAATAACAGATTCACTTTGAGGCTGCAGTTCTGGCAAAAAAACCCCACTGCTCAGCAGAGCAGAGACAATCCTCTGGGTGAGCCAGAGCTGGCACTCGCCCACCCGTGCCCTCGTCCGTGCCCCTCCTCCCAGACCCCCTTGGGAACCTGGAAAACCCTGGAGATCTCAGTTAGACACAGAGCCCGGCTGGTCTGAGGTGGTCAAAGCCTGGGGGACACTGGGGGAGACAGAAAATGTGAGGAATGATGAGGGGGAGCCTGGTGGGGCAGGAGCGGGGAGAGGAGCCCTGGAGTGAGGGGTGGGTGGGTGCAGAGGTCTCCTCTGAAAGGAGCAGCTGGAAGAGGGGGAAGTGAAAACAGAAAACTGCAGAACGGGGCGAGGAAGGAGCAGCTGGGAGCAGCAGGGCAGTGCTGGTGGAAGAGGAATTGCTGGGGGAAAGGGCTGGGGTGGGACGAGGTTCTGGGCAGCGAGCAGCCGGGAGGGCTGGGGACACACGGAGGGGACGCACGGAGCGGAGCAGGGGAAGTGGCAGCAGCGCTGACTGGAAGCCCTGAGTAAGAAACACCCGAGTGGCTCGGTGGAAGCCAGTCATCCACGGGAAAAAAAAGAAAACTTTTGGGAAGTGCTGATGCACCGAAGAGGGGAACAAAAAGAGACCTCCCACCACTGTCCTGCCGGTTACTGGGCAGCCCCGACCCCTGGGGGTGTTCTCGGTGGGGAAAAGTGAACTTTGCATGGGTCTACCACGTTTTTTTCCATGCCCGTGAAACATGATGGGAACGACTCTCAAATGTGTGTTTACATGATAAATATACACACAAATATATGTGTACGCATATATATTTATGTGTGAGTTTGTCTGTACATGTAGATATGCCTATGCATGAATACAAATATATGTATGAGTATGCTCGTTGTTCCTTTATACGTGTATTTTAGGAGAATAATCACACCCTCGTCCAAAGCTCAGCGTCCCCGCACTGCTGCTCCTTCCCTTGAATTCTGTGGGAAAGGAGGGAGCAGCCAGTGCTGGGGGGTGGAAGGATAAAGCCAGCCCGGGGACTTGGGGACAGCTGGCAGGGAGGGGACCCAGCCCGAGCGCTCCTGTGCTGGGAGTGGTGGGCACAGGGTGGGTGGATGAGGGGGTGTGGAAACACAGAATCATCAGCTTGGAAAACACCCCTAAGATAATTGAGTACAACCGTCAACCCCGCGTTTTGAGCCCACCGCTAAACCATACCCCTGAGGCCCCATGTACCATACACACAGAGTATATGTATGTATATGTGATATTTCACAGAATCACAGACTGGTTTGGGTTGGAATAAACCTTAAAGATCATCTTGTTCCACCCCCTCACCTGAGCGGGGCAGAGGGGCAGAATCCCACAGAGAAATATATATACAGATTTATAAATATATACAGATATTGATATATACTTGTAAATATAGACAGAGATACATATATACATATTTATAAATATATATACATATTTATAAATATATACAGATATATACATATATACATATTTATAAATATATACAGATATGGATATATATTTATAAATATATTCAGAGATACATATGTACATATTTACAAATATATACACATATATACAAATTTATAAATATATAGACACACATATACACGTAGATACACGGACATAGACACATACACATACACACACCTGCACGTACACACATATATATATAAAAAATACACATATATATGTGTGTGTCTATGTATATGTATATATATTTATATAGATACATATCGGGGTGTGTGTGTGTGTAGTCTGGCCGTGTCTGCACACGTCTGTGCGTGTGCCTGTGTACACACGGGTGTGTAGGTGTGTATAGGTGTGTGTAAGTGTGTGTGAGTATAGGTGTGTGTAGGTGTGTGTAGGTGTGTGTACGTGTGTATAGGTGTGTATAGGTGTGTGTATGTGTGTATAGGTGTGTGTAGGTGCGTGTAGATGTGTGTGTGTATATATATAGGTGTGTGTATGTGTGTGTATATGTGTGTAGGTGTGTGTAGGTGCGTGTAGGTGTGTGTATGTGTATATATGTGTATATATGTGTGTATAGGTGTGTGTATGTGTATATATAGGTGCGTATAGGTGTGTGTAGGTGTGTGTATGTGTGTATATATAGGTGTGTATATGTGTGTGTACTTGTGTATGTGTGTGTAGGTGTGTGTAGGTGTGT